>CM061141.1:184430918-184652079 GCA_030789695.1 Scilla litardierei | reverse complement strand
CCCAGCAGGCACGGACACCGACCGGTCCTAAGCCGAGGAGCTTTGCCCTCGCCGACCGACTCCAGAGCTCATAAGTCTGGGGGCGATTCCCCCAGCAGGCACGAACGCCAACCGGTCCTAAGCCGAGGAGCTTTGCCTTCGCCGACCGAATCTAGTGCTCATAAGTCTGGGGCAATTCCCCCAGCAGGCACGGACGCCGACCGGTCCCAAGCCGAGGAGCTCTGCCCTCGCTGACCGACCCCTGCGCTCATAAGTCGGGGTAGAATCCCCAACGCCAGTTTTGTCCATTCCCAAGCCAAGAACAAGGCGATAACGCAAAGCACACAAGAAATCCAAGTAAGTCGATTTCGTTTATAATAGTTAAACCGAGTACAAAAATGCGTCTTATTTACAGGGGATCAAGGCGAAGGAAACACCCTACAAACAATCTACTCACGACAAATGACAGAGTTCGACACCGACAAAGCAAAATTGGTTGACAAAAGACCCGGAGTAGGTGACCCAAGCAAACGGCCATGCAACCAGCAATTGTTGGCCGCGGGGCTGAAGGAGATGGCCAGGGATCCATTTCAAGTAGACTGGCCCAAAGCGAAGCGGATGCTTAAAAATTTTGGGGATAAGGCCAGGAGGGACGGCTTAGGGGGCCCGGGCTCGAGAGGACACATCCTCGGGCACTTCACCCTGCTCGGAGCGAGGGGACTCGGCTGGCGGAGGGGCTTCCCGAACGCGCTCCGCACAGTCCCGGAAGGAAGACTGGACGACTTCGACGATCCGGGGGGCGATGATGTCTACATACTTACCAAAGGCCTCCCGGAGAACCTCGAAGATCTTCTTCCCCAGGGTCTCGACGACGCCTTTCTCCACCTCCCCCGCGAGCCGCGCCACCTGGCGCCGATCAGACAACTCCCTCTGAAGTTCCTCCCTCTCCAGGCGGAACGACTCCGCCGCTTCCTCAGCCGACTGACGAGCATCCCCCAGCTTTCCCTCGAGGTCACCCACTTGTCCCTCCAACGCATCCACACGGAGGGTGAGGCGCCGAGACTCCATCTGGGCCTCCATCATGGCCACCTCGGCCGCCCCGGCCCGCTCCTGAGCCCTCATGAAGGACTCCTCCAGCTCCCTCAAGCGGACGGCTCGGCACTGCAACTCCACAGCGAGCGCTGAACCCTGAAGAGACGAGACATGGGCTAAGAAGAGGATAAAGAGAAAGAGAGGATAGCAAGATAACCGAACCTGTTGAAGGATCCAGACCAAGGAATCCGACATCTTATCGGCCGGGATCTTCTTGAGGAGGCTGCGGTCCCGGGGAGGGACGGAGACCTCGGCAACCTGCTGGGCCACGGCTCGGTCAGCAAACATCGAACTCCCAGGGACGACGATCGAAGCCAAGTCGCTCGCCAACAAGGCCCTGACCCCTGGTGATACGGGCGAAGACGCTGCGAGGGGGGTGGCTGGCAAAGCTGTCGAAGGATCCTCGGCGGTCGCTACGGGAAGCGCCGAACCTGCCGGACCGGAGGGATCTACGTCCTCCTTCCTCTTCTTTCCACCGTGGGGCTCCGAAGGCGCCGGAGGGGAACGCTTCCGCCTCGCACCGTCCTCGCCCCCTGGAAGGGGATCGCCAGAAGAAGAGGCGGGAGGCACGGCCACCACCTTACCCACGGAAGGCTCGGCTCGGCGCACTTCCTCCTCGACGGTCCTCCGAGGCGCCCTTCCCGAGGTACTACCTCGGCTCCGAGCGGCTCCACGACGGATCAGCTCGTCGACGTCACGAACGAATTCGCGGCCGGCCATCCCTGCAAAGGAGACCGAAATCAGGATGAGTCATAGGGCGATCCGGGGATGAAAAAGCGACCTACCCGGAGACCACAAGACGGCCTTCAGGAGTAGATCGTCAAGCAAAGACCAGATGGACTTCATTTCCAAAGGAAGAGCCAACAGAAGCGCAGCGGCTGCCCGGTCGGTGTTTGAGAGAACTAACGACGGGCGAGGATGGACAGAACTGCCCCAGCTTGTTAGAATCTGGGCCTCACCCAAGAAGACCACGAAAACATAATCCAAGTTCCAATCCCCTGACCAGCGGGGTAACCCGATTAGGCATTCCCTCCGCGAACGAGCTCGGAGTAGCAGCCATGACCCTGGACCGACCGTCTGGACCTGGTAAAAGTGGAAGAGAAGGGGAAGAGTCGGCTTCAGACCACGGGTATAGCAGAGCGTTACGAAGCCCGTCAGTACCGCGATCGAACACGGGGCGAACTGACACAGGGACACTGTGAAATGTTCCATGACCTGGATGAAGAAAGGATGGAGCGGGAAGCGAAGGCGGAACATCTCGACGTAGACGCCGACCTCATTGCCCCTCGGAAGGCAAACCCGCTCGTCGACAAATGGAACCCGAACCTCGTATGGAAAGCAGAGATATCTTTCCCGGATCTCCGCGGCCACCGAAGGAGGGATCCTCGACGGCGTGCGGAAGACAACCGGGGGCACATTAAGCCGTACGGCGGCCGACGCCACGTCGTCACGGGCGTAGTCTGGAAAAAGTTTCTCCTTCCCCTTATCCTGAAGAGAACGACTCCCGGCGGGGGAACCTGATCCCCCTAGCTGGGGCTCACCCTGCCTGGACTCCGAAGGATCCCTTGCCCTTCGACTAGAACCGCCTATCCTAAGGGCAGCCATAAGGTGAAAGCGAGAGAGAAATTACCTTTTTTCGACTAGTCTGAAGAAGGCAAGGAAGCGAAGGCGGCAGGAAACTCCGAGTTGTGGAAAGCTTTGAATACCGGGAGAAGCAAGAGAGAAATGAAGATCAACGCGGCTGAGGATTTTATATACCGGGCGCAGGGGTGAATTCGAAGCGGCTGACAAGTACGCACAGCGGGCTTCGAATGACTGGCGGCGTTTTGAAACCAGCGCTAGTCGAAGTCCAATCAATCCGCCTCATCATGACCCGCATTTATGGCCTCGCCTCGATTGAAGCGCCGCTCGGAATCTCAGGAGACACAACGGGCGATCTGGGCGAGCCGAGGCTGATCGACCCCACCAATGGCGGCTCACGAACCCTTCGGCTTCTCGAACTCAAGGCGACTCCGCGAGCGGTGGGGATAGGCTTGCCGCTACACGTGGCAGCATCCGAAGGCCGACGGCGCTTCGGGACCCGCGCCTTAAAAGTATCGAACGGGCCAACTCATGATGACGACTAATAAATGAGTCGGCATCGACTGGCGAGCTCGTCAAAAACGGCAGAGGTCACATCGGCCGAGCCGAACCGGCCGAGGCCGATCAACCCGATCGATGGGGGCAATTGTTACGCCTATTTGACCGAGGCCCATAAAGCACGAGCCCAAGAGCCTGACTACTGGCCAAAAGCCCATCTGCGTCCTCAAAGCCCATTCGACAAAGGCCCTGCAAGGGACCTCCTCGAACGTTGATCCGACCCAGCCCCAATAACCCGTTGGTCGCTCGCCCACTCCTGCGAAAACCACTCCCCCGGACGCGCGACCACTAAATAGCGATAATGGGGAGGTGCTGGCATGGCGGAGAGAACGGCGGCGAGGGGGGACCGATGGGGCACGATCAGTGGCGAGCGTGGGACGTGGGCCGAAGGCAATCAAGCAAGAGCTCTATAAAAGGGCCAGGAAGACGACGAAGAAAGGGACGGCATCTGAGGTAACAAAACCTAAGGTACTCCATCAACGACCTCGTTCCCCCAATTCATCTCCTTCCTCCCCCGCTCGCGCCGAGAGACGCCGTCACGATCTCCTCACGAGTCGGACCGTCTCCGCCGGGCCCCCCTTTCTCAGATCTCTATCTGACTTAGGCATCGGAGGGGATTTGGCCGGAACCAAGGTCAGGCCCCCTGACGAGTGTTCTCGTCTGCGCAGGTGGACAGCAGATCAACGGGCCGAGGCTACCCCTCGCCCCTCTCCGACCCCTCGATCAACCGGACAGTGAGGCTTCCCCTCACCGTCAGCCTGCCGTGGCCGAGCACGTCCTGCCGAGGCCGAGCGTCCTAATCGGGTCCGAGACTCTCCCTCGCCACCCGTCGGCCGAACATCTACCCGGGCGACTGAGGCTACCCCTCGTCCCCCTACCAGCCGAGGCCGAGCACACCTGTCCGAGGCCGAGCGTCTCAACCAGGGCCGAGGCTTCCCCTCGCCCCTTCTACGCCGATTCGAAGCCCCCGAGGGACCCAAAGCGGGCCCCTTGACCACATTGACCGGGTTCTCCGCGGTCAACGCTTTGTAGTGAGAAAACACTCTGAAACAGCTGTTGTAGCCGTTTACGGCATTGTTAGACTCTCAGTACTTTGATGATAAATTTTGGAATAAAATGAAATGTTTCTTTTCAGTACTTTGTTATTTCGTACTAACTTGCAGGGACCTGTACTTTCGCTATGGAAAACTACAGACGCTTATTGGGTCTGGGCTCTTAGCCCCGGCCTAAGCGGGCCTTCGTCACGCTTCGCCTCCGACCTTTTTGGGAAGCGGGGCGTGACAACTCTGCCTGTCATGCTTAAATTCCTTATCTGTACGCATTTAAATTACAACTTGCCATGCCATGTCATCCATGCTTGAGTGTTGCATTCGTAGCACACGCTACGTACTTCCTTATTCAGGTTAGGCTCCTGCGTTGCAGGAACAACCCTATGCCAAATACACTTCCTGGCTCGTGATCCAGAAGCGGGCTACATGTGTTGGTCAAAAGCCAATGCCCGATTACACGTGGAGGGGTAGGGTTAAGCGACCTCTCAGCGTAGAAGTGTGCCCATACAGCCACTTCAGCTGTAAGGCATAAACTCTGAGCACAACATGTTTACTTGACTTGTCAAATACATGTGATTGTTTAGTAGCTTTGCTACCTATGCCATGATGCACTTGTGTCTTGTTAAACTTGCTGCCATGTCATACTTGTCGCATCTATTTAATTGTTGCATCCATACTTTAAAATGCCATGTCATCGCACATTTTTAGAACTGCTAGGTTGTTTTACCTTCCTTTTAGTTTCCTTGCACAAGTCTCTTGTAGACTTGCTGACATGCGCCCTCGTCTCTTTGGGTGTCACATGTTAGTTGCTGAGCCAGAGACCGTTGCTGAGGACGAGGAGTTTGTCGAGATTGAGCCTGGGTCCACTGCTGATGTGGAGTACGAGGACACCGGTGACCAGTCGTAGAGTTTTCCTTCGTCGTTACTTTCTGCTTAGTCTGTTGTTAGGTTGTCGGTGCGTAGCACCTTTCCTCGTCTGTACTTTTACTTTTGTTGGCCTTGCTGGGGCCTTTTAGACTCTTTTCTTTAGCCTGGTGGGTTTTCTGTGATGTTGAAATTTATTATGGACATTCTGAGATTGAAATAATTTTATATGTCTCTTTTCTTTGTTATTATTTTTGTTCTGCATTGTATTTGCAAGGACCTATACTTGGTTATTCCAGACGCTTTACAGACTGGAGCCTCACAGCTCTAAGTCTGAGCGGACTTCTCACGCCTCGCCTCCATTTTAGGGAAGCGGGTCATGACAGGTTTTATTGGTGGCCCATGCAGGTCCCTCTTGCAACTACGAATTATCGGAACAACGATAATAAAAATAGAATGTCCATTAAATAAATTAAAACATCCAAGTCATAAGACTTGAGTATAATTCTAATCGTTTTCTATGTAACTAGGTGGTAGGAAGACTTAGTTAGACGTCTGTGCTGGCTAGTTAGAGGTCCCTGATTGTTGGTTAGACTCCATGCTAGAAATTGATTTAATCATCTTAGGAGTTACCTTAGAGGCTCATGCCTAGCTCTGACCATAATAGACTTCTAGAATTTCTTTAATCGTTCACTTGGGTTCATCAATTCCGGGCCAAGCTGAACGCAGTTCATTATAGTCTAGTTCCTTAGGTAGTCTTAGCACTAAGCTTCCTAATCTTTAGTTGGTCGACCGTAGGAGTTCCCCGTAGATTTTCATGAGTCATATCCTAGGCGCATTTATGTTTTGCTCATACGACCATTTCCTTGCCCTCGATTCACGAGATTGCCTCATGACGATCGTCGTTAATTTTCGAATCTCTTCATTACAAATGTTGAATCTTTTGAAAGTATTTTCGATTTCCTTATTCGCTAAGTTTAAATTCGTTCGAAAAATTTTAATATATATACTTAGATTTCATACTCTCCCGTTGACTTAAATTCATTTTTTTGAATTTCGAAACTTTTGTCGAGATTTTGATTACTACTTTATAATATTTTTTCCAGCCTATACTTTTCGTGTCTATATAAATACCTTGTCCCTTTTCATATACTAATTTTATTCTGAACTGTATTTCTATTTTTCCCTAATTCGATTTATAATTTTCTTTTCTTAATTATCCCATTAAAACTTATTCGAATAACTCATCGCGCTTACCTTTAATCTATTTCTCTAAGTTACATGGGACTTCAACATTCAGCGTGACGATTTTTTTACTCATCATATTCATACTTCAAAAATTTTGTAAAATACTATCCCCATTTAAATCTATCTCCAATTACAAAATAATTCATTCACCTCCATACTCATTATTTTACGTCTAATCATTATGTCGTGATTTAACTTTCATGCTACCCTTCTACGTTTTATTAGAATATTACTATATTTTTATTTTATAACTTACATTTTATTATATCCATATTTCGTACTTTATATCTCCCTTACCTACTTGATTATTCTGAACTATATTTTGTTCCACCCAACCAAGCTTTTCCCCTTATATGTCGCCTTATCTGAACCCGTCTATTCTGTTCTTGTTTCATTTCAATTTCGATTTCGGTTTTCTCAATATTGTTGGGCTATGACATTAGTGCTTACCATTGTATACGTGAACCTTATTATAGTTGGTGGGCCCATTAGTATAGATTGTGATGTCATTGTAGTGCATTTAATTAAATGGTGTATATGAAGTTGTATGTGTGTTAGTATTTGTAAATTTGTGTGTGGTTAGCTATACCACTCTAGGGATGTCTGTGTATATAAGAATTAGTATTGGAACATCTACTGGGGGTGTATGTAGTTAGAGATACTTATGTAATGCCCTACAAGCTACTGCACAAGTACTAGAGGGGGGGTGAATAGTACTTTAAAAATAACAAGGAGTATAATTTCTAATTATAGTGCAAACAACTACCAAATCAATTTGCGGAAGCTTAAATTGAATGACAACAACAAAATTAACAATGCTAACAAAAGATGTTACTGGGTTCGGATCCACCCAAGTCTCCCCGACTTGTTCCCGGTGATCCTACGTCCCAACCACCCGGATCCCCTCCGGATACTTAGGTTAGAAACCCTAACCCAAGATTTCCACTATGATATCTTGTGAAAAACCTTCACAAGATCAAATCATACATGTAATGGCAATAGTGAATCCCAAAACCCGGGATCACAACCTTCTCTCACAACCGAGAGAATCAACAAGCAATATAAATGAGTTTATAATGAAATAAACAATCTTACCACAAAATCCTATACCTTGAGTTTTCTTACCAAATAGGTGCAAGGAGGGATTTGAGGAAGATGAAGTCACCAAGACCTAGCACCAACGAAATGACCAGCAATGGGTGCCTAGGAGTGATTTGGAGACTTGAATCAAGCTAGAGCTTGAAGGGCTCACCAAGAACAAACTTCTCTCAAGATGGATTCTAGATCTAGAAAGTGAGAGAATGGATTTCTTGTGAGGAAGAGAGCTTTGGAAATGAGTGAGAATGTCTATCTCTTTCAATCTCAATGAATCTCTTAATGGCAGCTCTAACCTAGAGAGAAATGACCAAGGTTCGTATTTATAGGGTCCCATAAAAACGAGTTAGGTCAAATCCCAACGGTTAGAAATCTGAAGCAACTAGTCGGTCAAAGAACAACCACTAACCAACTAGTTCATCAACTAGTCGGTCAGTCAAACAACATGGACCGACTAAGTGATGAACAGTGAGGAGATTGAATTTCAGACCTAGAAATCTAGTCGGTCCAAGAAGACTTTCTGACCGACTAGTTTCACAACTAGTCGGTCGGTCAGTGAACTTCGACCGACTAAGAGTCAAAAACAAATAGTCTGAATACAAAATTGATTTAGTCGGTCCAAGAATAAATGTTGACCGACTAGATTATCAACTAGTCGGTCACCAAACGTTCTTAGACCGACTAATGATAAACAGTAACTCAGGAGAAAATTAGCATGAACAGTAAAGCTCAACTAGTCGGTCAAAGAAGCATCACTGACCGACTAGTTCACAAACTAGTCGGTCGGTGAGTCAACGTAGACCGACTAACTGTAAACAGTACTGAGCATGAAAAGATTAACTCAAGTTAGTCAGTCCAAGAAGCTTTGCTGACCGACTAGATCACCATCTAGTCGGTCAGTTCTTCTTCTTGAACCAACTAACATGCACGAATAAGTCCGAATCGAAGCACGATGCTTCGAGGAAGTTAGAATGGACTTCTACTAAGATCCTAGAGCTACGATATGAGCGTTATGAAGATAGAATTGTAAGATATACTCAAGGCTTAACATTCTATAGAGCGAAGCTAAAAGACTTTAAATAAAACCTTAAGTAACGGTCTTCGAGAGCTTCGATCAATTCTTCATGACTTCCAAAACGGTCCAAAAGCTTCAACGAAGCTTTAGGCAATGAATACGAGCTTTGAGAAGTCTTGAGATGTCGCTTTGATTGTTCTCGTGAATTTGGCGACGATCTCTAATACTGCGCTCACAAATTGTTAGTTTATGAATTATTTATGTTTGCTCATCATCCAAAACCAAATCCGGGGAGTCCAATATTCAACATTCTCCCCTTTTTTGGTGATGACAAACCAACATAAATAATAATAAAAAATAATGATTCAATTGTAAAATACTTAATCCCCCCTGCATTGATGACACGTTAATTCCAAAATGAATATATATAAAATGCATCAATCAGACGAGTAAGATATACAACGAGAATCGATTTTAGAAATATCGGATTTTGAAAATCCTTATATATATCTTAACTCCCCCTGAATCTAACACATCAAATTAGATTCTTGGAAATTGAGTTAAATTTTCATTTGCCCTATTTATTATCATTATCTCTCCCCCTTTGGCATTATCCCAAAAATGGGGGGCATACAACGACAACAACTAGGAAAAGGAAAATCCAACATCGGGAGTCGTAGATGTTGACGATGGACCTAATTGACACCAAGGGAAAAGCGATGAAATCAAATCAAGGTGTGCCAAATAGTCCATCATCAAAAAGCGAAAACTAAAATCATCAAAAATACCAAATATTAATTCAGTTATTGAATAAAGGAACAAACCCTCCAATATTCAATATTCTTGATTAAATTTGTGCATGGAAAACAATTCTATACAATCATAGAAATATAATCTATTTAACCAAGGTTTTAAGCGTCGAGCGACGATTTCACATATCATATGCATTGAATGAATATTAAATGTGCACGACGAAGTAAAAACAAAGAGAACATCGATGTATATATATATATATGAATACCATGAGTACATCCAAAAAATCACATCGAGTACATCATTTCAAGTGCAACATACCATCTATATAAACATCAAAAAGGTACAACAGAATCATCCAAACACCATCATCAACATCCAAAATACATCACATGCACCGACACCCAAAAAAATCAAAATACATCAAATCACCACCCAAACTCCATCCCATCCTAACCTAAAACACTCTCAACAAGATGTATCATCCAATGAACATAGGAGAGGCCTCAAAACAGACGATCACGAGGAAGTGGCAGGATCAGCAGTCTCCGCTGGTCCAGTCGAGGGAGTGGACTCAGGCTCTGCTAGGAGGAGTGGCGTGTCAACAGACGGGATCATCGGGGCATGAGTGGAAACAGCGACGACAGGCTCAACGGCTGGGGTATCAACAGGAACATCAGCAGGCAAATCAGGAGCAGGGTCGTCAACAGGAGCAGCAGCAGCATCAGAAGTCTGATCCACTGGTGCAGAAGTCTCTGGAGCACCGAAAGAGGTGCCAGCTCCAGGAGCAGATGTGGTAGCAGCAGCAGCAGTGGCCTCATCGCCACGAGCTAAGGAGGTGACAAGCTCATCAATATCCTCATCGTCCATCTCCTCATCCTCAGACACAGGAGGAGGAAGCTGAACGCCCATCAAACTAGCCATACGGCAAACGACCTCCTCGGTACGAGCCAAACGCGACTCGTGACGACGAAGTAGCCGGACGACATCATCAAGTGTGGTGGTAGGAGGAGGGGCAGCAGCAGCTGAGGGAGTGGCCTGGGAAGCAGAAGTAGTCGACCGTTGCACGTGACGGAGTGCCGCAAGAGATTTCTTGACAGTCGTCGCGTTCAGGGGAGGACCCAAGGGACGCTCATCATCCGGGGGCAAAGGGACACCAAATCGACGGAGAACCAAGGTCAGAAGACACAGATACGGGAAGTGCGCAGATTTAGTGGTCTTGCGAATACACTCGAAAGAGTCCATCTTGTCGAGTATAATGCGAGCCCAATTAATCTCGCTACCCATGAAAAGAGCGTAAATCAATTTCAGAAACGGCTGAGAGGGAAGTGAAGAAGATCCATACTTGGGAAGAAGGCAGGATTTCAAGATCAGGTTAATCACCCAAGCATTCGGCTTGAATGATTTGGAAGGGACGCCTATGAATGCAGGGGGGATAACCTGGAAGATTTTAGCTAGGGTCCGCTGATCGAGGGAGAAGATATCGTCTACAGAGATGTCAGACAGGAGGAGGCCACACGACGAGCAACCTATCAACTCCCCCAAGATCTCTGACGTGAGGACTATCGGAGTCCCCAAAACAGAAGTCTCGATGGAGTGAGTCTCACTGTACTGACCCCAGGAACGATTGGCATAAAACAGCTTGACCAGGCGAGGATAGGGTCGAGGGTTCTCCTTAGGGTCAAATCGAAGGTAGTCCAAGAGGCCACTATAGGATAACAGATCCGCAAGGCCAAGAAAATCAGAAAACTGAACGTAATGCTCCAACAGCAGTGGGCAGTGCTCTATACGATTGTAAGCCGCTAGACACTGAGGGTCATCGCGACACAACGATATATCTACACCGCCGACTGGCATCAGACCTTTACCCTTAGCCTTACGGGTCTTAGGAGGAGGTGGAGGAGGGGGTGGAGTAGGTGCCTTCTCGGGATGTTCAGGAGTGTATTCTTTCTCGGAATCATCCTCGGAATCACTATCTGAACGCTCACCGTGAGGGGTAGGAGCACGGAACTTTTTGGGTTTAGGTTTGGGCTTGGAAGATTGGCCGGTAGGTTTGGGCTTGGACGTCCTCTTCCTCTTCAACAGTGTTGAAGACGAAGAGGGGGGACGAGTGGTCTTGGCCCTACGCTTAGGAGGGGTCGAAGCGGTCGCGGCCTCTATGGTCATGGGGGATGCCCCAGAAGAGGTAATCGGAATTCTCGTTCTTGCCATGATCGCGGCACAACGAGTACAATCAAGCGACGTATGATAAGATCAAGCAATCCTAAGCTCAAACCCTAGAACCTAAAACAACCTAAGCTCAAACCTAAGAGTAATTTTGAAACCCTAGAGAAGGATTCAAGCCCTATGACAAACCCTAGAGATGAAAACGAGACCTAGGAAGGAGGGAGTTACCTAGGGGAGTGATCGACGGCGACTGGCGGCGGAGTTGGCCAAAAAAATGGCCGGAGAACGACGGAAGTCGAAAGGGCACGAGCGGGGTTTGAGGGTTTTTCGAGCTGGAGAAACGAAAGAGACCGACTAGAATGAAAATCAATCGGATAGAATGAGATTAAGTCGGTCGAGAATGCGAAAAGACGTGACTGCCCTAGAGCACTTAGTCGGTCACAGTTCAAGCACTGACCGACTAGATTACGATCTAGTCGGTCGGTCAATGAGCTTAAACCGACTAAGTCGAAACAGAGGCAAAACGAAAATTCTAGGGCTAGAGTTAGTCGGTCACAGTTCAATAACTGACCGACTAGTTTTCAATCTAGTCGGTCGGTAAGTGAACTGTGACCGACTAAAAGAAGTCAATAACAAGGAAAGGTCAAAGCTTGAACTAGTCGGTCTGAGTTCACTAGCTGACTGACTAGATGTGCATCTAGTCGATTGGCTGATGAACTGAAACCGACTAGAAGAGTCCAAAAGTTGATAAATAAGATCTCTCCACAAAACACTTGGACGAAACATCATAACCCTCTCATAAGTCATCTAAACTACCCCATAAAACATCGAAATCTCAAATACGACATTCAAATAAGAATTCGAGCAAAAATTCAAACATATCACATAAAATCCCCAAAAATTCAATAAATCTAGCATGAACGAAATATCACAAAATATAATAGCATGCAAGATAATTGAATGAAACATGAATCCTATATCTCGGATTCACCCATAATCCCCAATTCTCGACGCAACCGCACAATGGAGTCCTCCTTTAGGGGTTTCGTGAAAATATCGGCGAGTTGCTTTTGGGTTTCAACGTACACTAAAATGATGTCCTTTTAGCAACATGATCATCTAAAAAATGGTGTCGGACATCTATGTGTTTAGATCGGGAATGGTGCACCGGATTCTTTGCAAGACAAATAGCACTTTGGTTATCCACCATGATAGGGCTAGTATCACAATGAATACCAAAATCCTTCAGTGTGTGTCTCATCCAAAGAACCTGGGCACAAGCGGCACCGGCGGCAATGTATTCCACCTCGGTGGTTGAAAGTGATACCGAATTTTGCTTCTTGGAAAACCAAGAGACAAGGGAATTTCCTAAAAAATGGCAAGTGCCACTAGTACTCTTCCTGTCGGATTTGCATCCTGCATAATCAGCGTCACTATATGAGACTAACTCATATGTGCTAGATTTCGGATAAAGTAATCCAAAATCTAAAGTGTAACTTAGATAGCGAAAAATACGTTTAACCGCTACTAAGTGAGAATCATTAGGTTGAGACTGATAACGAGCACAAATACAAACGGCAAACATAATATCGGGCCTACTTGTGGTAAGATAAAGTAAACTACCTATCATACCTCGATATAGACGAATGTCTACATCTTTTCCACCCGTATCTTTATCAAGATGTGTTGTAGTGCTCATAGGAGTCTTTTTCCCGGAGGCATTCTCCATTCCAAATCGCTTTAGCAACTCCACTGTGTATTTCGTTTGGTGGATGAAGATTGCATCGTTCAATTGGCGAATTTGGAGACCTAAGAAATATTTGAGTTCGCCCATGTGGCTCATCTCAAATTGCTCCTTCCTAACATTAGAAAACTCTTCGCAAAGAGTGAAGTTAGTAGCACCGAAAATGATATCTTCAACATAAATTTGAACTAATAAAATATCATTATTCGCATGCTTAACAAAAAGTGTAGAATCGTCTTCGCCCATTTTAAAATTCAAATCCAAAAGAAAATTCTTTAGGCGATCATACCAAGCTCGAGGAGCTTGTCTCAAACCATAAAGAGCTTTCTTTAGTTTAAAAACATGATTTGGAAATTTTTCATTTATGAAGCCCGGAGGTTGAGAAACGTAAACTTCCTCAACGACATCTCCGTTTAAAAATGCACTTTTAACATCTATTTGAAATAATTTAAAATTTTTATGGCATGCAAAAGACAATAATAGTCTAATTGATTCTAATCTAGCTACCGGAGCGAAGGATTCTTCGAAATCGATACCTTCCTCTTGTCGATAGCCTTGAGCTACTAACCGAGCTTTGTTCCGGACGACGACTTGGTTTTCGTCGGTTTTGTTCTTGAAGATCCACTTTGTCCCTATGACGGTGTGGTTCTTCGATGGCAAAGGAACCAGCTCCCATACCTCATTCCTCTCGAATTGAATGAGTTCCTCCTCAATGGCAAGGATCCAAGCACTATCTTCGCACGCTTCAACTATATTCTTTGGCTCTATCGATGAGGCAAAGGCACAATTGGCGAAGTGGTTGGCTTGCGATCTCGTCTTGACTCTATCATGAATATTGCCAATGACTTGCTCATGGGGATGGTCGCGAACGGTATGAAGCCGCTTGGGAATACCGTGATCACTAGGTACATTCTCAACAACTTCATTAGTCGGGTTAGTATCAATAGAATCAATTGAATCAATAGACTTAGAATTTTCAAACGAATCAAATAAAACGTCCATAGAATCATCATCATTTGAAATTCTAGAAGTAGTAAAATTCTCATTAAAAGAGACATGTAGTGATTCCTCGATCGTAGAGGATCTTTTGTTGTATATCCGGTAGGCTTTGCTACGTGAGGAATACCCAACAAATATCCCCTTATCTGATCTCGGATCAAACTTGTCCAAATTATCATATGTGTTTTTAATAAAACATTTTGCGCCGAAAACACGAAAATGTTTGACTTGAGGCAATCTACCAAACAACAATTCATAGCAAGTTTGTTTGGTGCCGGGCCTCAAAAGTATTCTATTAAACACATAACAAGCGGTGTGTACCGCTTCCGCCCAAAATTGATAACCAAGTTGACTATCTTCGAGCATAGTGCGAGCACACTCCACAAGCGTTCTATTCTTCCTCTCAACAACACCATTTTGAGGAGGTGCGCGAGGGAAAGAAAACGTGTGAGTAATTCCAAGATCATCACAAAAATTTGAGAAAGACTCATTCTCAAATTCACCCCCATGATCACTACGAATAGTGACAATGGTGGTTCCGATGAGATTTTGTACTTTCTTCACAAATATTGTGAAGTTTTCAAAAGCTTCATTTTTATTACATAAGAAAAATACCCATGTAAATCTAGAATAATCATCGACGATGACAAGACCATATCTTGCAGTTCCTAAGGAAGCAACTCTAGTAGGCCCAAATAAATCTAGATGTAATAGCTCTAGTGGCCGTTTAGTAGAAATGCTTTTCTTAGGTTTAAATGAAGATTTAGGAAGCTTGCCACGTTGACAAGAATCACAAAAACTTTTCTTTTCAAAAACGAGCTTCGGAAAACCTTTAATGGAATTTAATTTTGAAAGCTTATAAAGTGTTCCAAAGTTCACATGTCCAAAGCGTCGATGCCAGAAGTGTTGTTCACTTGTGTTGGCAACGAGACATTGTTCATATGACTTAGGAAGATCCAAAATATAAATATCTTTATGGCGTGTGCCGGAAAATAATAACTTATTATTATCATTTGAAATATGACATAATCCTTTCGCAAAGCTAACTTTGTAACCTTTGTCACAAAGTTGGCTTATTGAAATAAGATTATGATTTAAACCATTAACTAGATAAACATCACTAATTAAGGGTTTAGATGGGTTACCCACTTTACCAACACCGACGATGGTTCCGCTCTTGTTGCCTCCAAAGACTACCCGGTTCCCATTAGCAATGGGCACCACTCCGGAAAGCAATTGAGCATCGCCCGTCATGTGTTTTGAACACCCGCTATCGAGTATCCAATTGCCTTTGGAGCTAAATTTAAATTTGTTGCTCCTTTTCTTTTTCTTTTCCTTGAGTACCTAAAGATAGAAAATTTCATATCATGATACCCAAGGTCATTGGGTCCTTAAAGGTTAGACCTTTGGAAGCCAAGTCCAATTGGACATAGACTTCACCACATAATTTCTACTATGCACAACATCCGAAAAATAAGCATTCATATACACTTGTTTTTCATCCATGCTTGTGTCCTTTGGGCTCCAAATAGTGAAAATCTTGGGAGCCCTCATCCTATTGGGTGCATGCATGCGACGTTGATTTCTACATGATGCATGTTGTGGATAGGCATAAGGAACATGATGGAATGGTGCACGACGAGAATTATTCATATGATGAGGTGGGTGAACATATGCATGTGTGGGAACACGTGCGTGAGGGTGTCTCACATGGTGTGCACGTGCACGAGAATGTGTTCCATAAAAATCATCATATGTGTTAGCCGGTGGAGTAGGACGTGTGTTCCTACGTGGCATGGTATTGGTGTACATATAAGCATGCCCCTTCTTTGGAGGTCCACCCAAGGTGGGTTTCTTTCTGAAAGTGGGTGTGGACGAGGTGGAAGCACCATTGGTAGAAGAACTACCAATAGAGTGTTTGCTACCACTCGTTGAGGCATCGGAAGTTGGCCTAACAAAAGTAGTGACCGACTTGGATGATTTTCCCAAAGTATACCCCAAACCAACATGGTGTTTGGCCGGGAGTAAGACACTTAGGATATTATCCAAATGGCCCTTACCCTTATTGAATTCATTGATTCGGCCTAATGTGTTCTCATATTTCTTGGTGAGAGAACGCAAAGAAGTATCCAAAGTGGATACTTGCGATGTGAGCACATAAACACGAGATTTAAGACTTTCATTCTTAATACTCAAAGTCGAGTTTTGAGAAGTTAAATCCTCTATCTTATGTTCTTCCGGATCCTCAATGCTAACATGTTCAAGTTTAGATTTGAGATTAACAATCTCATTTCTTAACTCTTCAACAACGGTGTCGTTGTTGGTGATGATAGTCTTAGGCGAGGTTTGAATGCTAGCTAGGTCATCTTTTACTTTAGTATATCTATTTACTAATTTAGTGTATTTAGACCATAATTGAGAGTTGGCATTCCTAAGATCATCCATGGTTACCTCATCGCCTTCGTTGTCGCTATCATCGGAGGAGGAAGATCCTTGATCATGCTCCTCTCTTGCCATGAAGCACATGTGCGCTTGCTCCACTTTCTCATCGTCCGACTCTCCGCTTGAGGA
Source organism: Scilla litardierei (assembly GCA_030789695.1). Lineage (NCBI taxonomy): Eukaryota > Viridiplantae > Streptophyta > Magnoliopsida > Asparagales > Asparagaceae > Scilla > Scilla litardierei. The sequence continues at coordinate 184,635,365 of CM061141.1, read as the reverse complement.
ATCCTCGGAGTCGGTGAATGTTTCTCCGACAAGTCCCTTTTTGTATCCCTTTTTGTACTTCTTGGACTTGTCGAACTTCGGCGCCTTCCACTTCTCTTTTTGCTTGTTTTGAGGACAATCCGCTTTGATGTGTCCTGGCTTATTGCATTTAAAGCACAAAGGTGGAGAGGCGTTAGTAGAAGTAAATTTAGATTTTTGTTTGAAGTTACCCTTTTGAAAGAAGTGATTGAACTTCTTTGCCATGTGTGCAATGGATTCCATGTCCATTTCTTCTTCCGAGTCCTCATCATCGGTAGAGGTGGATGAAGCCGCCTTGAATGCAATCGCCTTTTTCTTAGGCACGTCTTGGTTCAAATAGGACTTCATATTTTCTTGTAACTTCACCTTGCTATCTTTGCGTACCTCGTATGACATCAAAGTACCCATCAATTGAACTACGGTATACTTATTCATGTCATTACCTTCCTCGATGGCGAAGGTACGTTTCTCCCAAGAAGAAGGAAGTCCTTCGATAAGCTTCGAACACTTCTCCTTTTGGGTGTAGGATTTGCCGAGAGCTTCCAACTCGTTCATTATGTCGACGAAGCGAGCATAATACTCCTTCATCTTTTCTCCCTGTTCCATATGAAACAATTCGTAATCTCTATTGACTACCACGAGTTTAGAATCTCTTACCCGACTCGTTCCTTCATGCAAAATGAGGAGCGAATTCCAAATTTGATATGCACTCTTACATGTGCATATCTTATTAAAATCTTCGGGTTCCAAAGCACATTGTAAAGCATTCATAGCTTTGGCATTTGCAATCTCCGCGGCGACCTCCGCGGTAGTCCACTTGTCGAAATCTTCTTCGGTAGGCACATTGTACTCTGACATGGTAATTCTCCACAAGGAGGCACTCCGGAGGAACGTTTCCATCCGGCATTTCCAATATCCATAATTGACGCCGTTGAAGAATGGAGGCCTAGTCGAGGAATGTCCTTCCATGACCGAAGACGCTCCTTCACGGTTCCTGAAGTATCCATAATCCGCAGGTGGACGAACGGTCATGTTGTCATTGGCAGACATAGCTAAGTATCTGGCTCTGATACCAAATGTAATACCCTACAAGCTACTGCACAAGTACTAGAGGGGAGGTGAATAGTACTTTAAAAATAACAAGGAGTATAATTCCTAATTATAGTGCAAACAACTACCAAATCAATTTGCGGAAGCTTAAATTGAATGACAACAACAAAATTAACAATGCTAACAAAAGATGTTACTGGGTTCGGATCCACCCAAGTCTTCCCGACTTGTTCCCGGTGATCCTACGTCCCAACCACCCGGATCCCCTCCAGATACTTAGGTTAGAAACCCTAACCCAAGATTTCCACTATGATATCTTGTGAAAAACCTTCACAAGATCAAATCATACATGCAATGGCAATAGTGAATTCCACAACTCGGGATCACAACCTTCTCTCACAACCGAGAGAATCAACAAGCAATATAAATGAGTTTATAATGAAATAAACAATCTTACCACAAAATCCTATACCTTTAGTTTTCTTACCAAATAGGTGCAAGGAGGGATTTGAGGAAGATGAAGTCACCAAGACCTAGCACCAAAGAAATGACCAGCAATGGGTGCCTAGGAGTGATTTGGAGACTTGAATCAAGCTAGAGCTTGAAGGGCTCACCGAGAACAAACTTCTCTCAAGATGGATTCTAGATCTAGAAAGTGAGAGAATGGATTTCTTGTGAGGAAGAGAGCTTTGGAAATGAGTGAGAATGTCTATCTCTTTCAATCTCAATGAATCTCTTAATGGCAGCTCTAACCTAGAGAGAAATGACCAAGGTTCGTATTTATAGGGTCCCATAAAAACGAGTTAGGTCAAATCCCAACGGTTAGAAATCTGAAGCAACTAGTCGGTCAAAGAACAACCACTGACAGACTAGTTCATCAACTAGTCGGTCAGTCAAACAACATGGACCGACTAAGTGATGAACAGTGAGGAGATTGACTTTCAGACCTAGAAATCTAGTCGGTCCAAGAAGACTTTCTGACCGACTAGTTTCACAACTAGTCGGTCGGTCAGTGAACTTCGACCGACTTAGAGTCAAAAACAAATAGTCTGAATACAAATTGATTTAGTCGGTCCAAGAACAAATGTTGACCGACTAGATTATCAACTAGTCGGTCACCAAACGTTAGACCGACTAACGATAAACAATAACTCAGGAGAAAATTAGCATGAACAGTAAAGCTCAACTAGTCGGTCAAAGAAGCATCACTGACCGACTAGTTCACAAACTAGTCGGTCGGTGAGTCAACGTAGACCGACTAACTGTAAACAGTACTGAGCAAGAAAAGATTTACTCAAGTTAGTCGGTCCAAGAATCTTTGTTGACAGACTAGATCACCATCTAGTCGGTCAGTTCTTCTTCTTGAACCAACTAACATGCACGAATAAGTCCGAATCGAAGCGCGATGCTTCGAGGAAGTTAGAATGGACTTCTACTAAGATCCTAGAGCTACGATATGAGCGTTATGAAGATAGAATTGTAAGATATACTCAAGGCTTAACATTCTATAGATCGAAGTTAAAAGACTTTAAATAAAACCTTAAGTAACGGTCTTCGAGAGCTTCGATCAATTCTTCATGACTTCCAAAACGGTCCAAAAGCTTCAACGAAGCCTTAGGCAATGAATACGAGCTTTGAGAAGTCTTGAGATGTCGCTTTGATTGTTCTCGTGAATTTGGCAACGATCTCTAATACTGCGCTCACAAATTGTTAGTTTATGAATTATTTATGTTTGCTCATCATCCAAAACCAAATCCGGGGAGTCCAATATTCAACAAGTTAATAATGGTTGAAATAATATGTTGGTAAGATTGTGTGTATATTAGGTATAGTGATATTAGGGTACTTATAGTTAAATGTGAGTGCCTATTATTTGATCCATATGTTAGTACGTGTGGGCGTGTGCTCGTACGTAGGTATGTGCTTACTATATGAATATGGGTGATATACGTATGGTAATAAGATTATAATTTTGTTTGGTATTGCTTGCCTTTACGGGATGTTGTGTGTGCGCGTATATACCATGAGGTATACACGACTATTGTATGTCGTGACTATGCATGGATAGGTATAGGTAGTAGTGTACTGAATATATATTTAATATTGCTATGTATTTTTATTATAGGTATGTGTCTAAACGATGCATGTATATAAGGGATAATGAATTTGATTATATACGTGTGCTGATGCTTGTAATATTGTTATGGTATGTATGTGGTTGTGTTGGTAGATATATATATACATATTGGAGTGGTATTGGTATAGTATAGATACCGTGTTATGTATTTATAGTATTCTGATGCGGATTTTGAGTCTCACTCAAGCTTGAGTGGGTATACTCTAATTACATTGTTACATATGTCTGTGGTTTGCGTTTAGTACCATGAATATAGCGTTGGATGGTGTATGTATAGCGATAGGATTGTTTATTCCTGGTTGTGTTACGCACATGATTGTGGGTCGCTATACCAGTATATAGTTATAGTTGTTGGTCTTGTGGTATAGTTATTTACTAAGGACTTGCCTGTGTGAACGTATGTGTGCTAACTAAACTAGGTGCGTATATGTGTTGATTACATAGTGGTATGATTGGTATATATGAATGAAATGTTAGCGTGTGTGGGTGTGCACCATGCACGGGTAAGTATGTGCTTAGTTATAGGTTTTTGTAATTATGGCACGCGTGATGAGTCTTGAATATAGTTATAGGACTGTATGTAATGTGAAATATGGTGAAGTATCTGCGTGCATTTGAATGACTATATATTTGTGAAATTCTAGTAATGGTGAATGTATATTAGATATAGTAAACTTGATTTAATAATGGTATGGTGTTATTACATGTGTTGATGTGTTTGGTATTTGATGTATACTAGGAAATATTAGGGATTAGTATACCCATGTTTGTTTTGTGCATAGGTAGTTATCTATACGTGAAGTACTATGATTGTATTTGCTGGTGTGAACTATTTATTTGTTTGTGAGTATGTGTACCATGGTATGTAATAAGTGTTTAATAGTTATATAAGGATGTGCGTGACTATATGAATGATTGAAGTGCGTGTATAAATTTGATTGCCTATGATAGGTATAAGTATAGTGTGTGTATATATATACCTACCTGTAGTGCTAATGTTTGACTACCTAGTGTATATATAAGCACTTGTAGTGACTATACCTGGTTTGAAATATAGTGTGATATGATTAGGGTAGCTACTAGAGTGACTAGATATATTTATAGTTAGAAAGTCCGAGGACGGACTTTATTCTAAGGTGGGTAGGATGTAACGGCCAGTACTCACTGTTCGTTATACGGCTGTGCGTATAGCAATTTCGGGTACATGGTTGGTTTTGTTGCTTTGTATGTGAGTCGTGTCGTTGAGTCGATAGGGCCATAGCACATTGGTTGCATCCTTAGCAAGCCAACCCCCAACGTGTGCCCAACTTGAGATTACTGTCGCCTTGGACCTCGTATCCTTTGTACGTGTATCTTCCTTGGAGTTCGCGTAATTTTTCTTAGCCCTATCTTTCATCCGGACCCTACGATGTGATATGCCGTTGTGAACCTCTCGAAGAGTATTAATTTGTGGAAATATTTTGGAATGTCATTTCAAAGGTCGTTCCCCCACAATTTGACTTTGTTTGATGAGGCGTCGTGATTTTCACTTTTGTCGTGAGACCTTTTTATTTTTAGTTTCGTTGCTCGTTTCCCCACTCGTGATCGATCTTCTTAGTTTCGTCTCTCTCGTCGACATGGTCACTCCAATATTTATCTCATAATTTTAGGGCCCTGTTTGACACACCTTCAGTGTTTTTCCCAATCTCTTATAGTTTAACCCTAAGTCTCATAGATGTTAACCCCTAACAATTATTTAATAATATTTTCCTCCCTACAGGTTGTCCTAGCCCACTTTCCCCCTTGGCTGCACCCTTACCCAGGTGAGAGAGAGATGGAGAGAGATGAAATTATTTTCCTAATATTAATATTAAAAAAAATCCTACTAACCCTTTCACGTGCTGCATCTTACTGCTCGATCCAAAATGTAACCCAAGAGCACAACCTCGTATGTCGCAAATGCACGAAGATGAATCCCCGGCAACGGCGCCAAAAACTTGATTGGCCCCGGATACACACCCGGAGAACGATTGTAGTTTTACCGCAAGTGCACGGTCAAGTGGCGAGCGGGTATCGAACACGAGGAGGTGGTGTTGGCTCCAATCTATCTTAGGTTAGCTCGACTACGAATGTTTTATTGGTGGAGATGGTTATGGAATGATGTAATGGAAATGGTGGTAGATGTCGGTGTCGGTGATAAAGAAGTTAGTCAAATATCGATTCAAATACAATATAATAAAATTGTCTAGGGCTAGGGAATTCCCACTACGGATCGTCATACATCATTGTAAATAGTGAATCTCAATATTACTATACTTGTGTTGAGGTGAACTAGTTGTAACTGAATATAGAACCAAGCTCATGCTCTCGCGCTATTGCCGGTCTATAGCAACCTAGGATAGGGCCCAATCTCTTGCAAACCCTAGCCTAAGCCACTAGCATTAGGATCGATGTCATCGTTCAATCGCCCTTGGAGCCCACTCTCGTGCAAACACGAGTTACTATCTATGTTGTGATAGTTCGTATTCGTCCAATCTCTTGCAAACGAATATGGGTATAGATTTATAATAAAAATCCTAGCTTTGGTCCAATCTCTTGCAAACCAAGTCTAGAGAATCTCGATTATAAACCTAAATCGAATATCTAGGCCTTCCCATCGATTAGAATCCAATCTCTTGCAAACCCCAATCGATGGAAATCCCTAGCTATCCGTAATAAATCGATCACAACCTAACCTCCTAGCAATTCTAGCAATTTAGAAATTCATTCATCACAAATCTGAAATTAGATCCATATTGTTCATCCCCATGCCCTAGAACAACAGATCTACTCAAGCATAGTAATAACGATATGAGAATCAATAAAAATCATTGCTTGCATACAAAAAGATAGAAAAACAAAGATTCAAATAACAAGAACAAAATACTTAGCTTTGATGAAGATCTTCAATCCAAATACAAGCTTTTAGATCCAAGAGGGGGCCTAGGGCATGGCCTAACCTCTAAAATAATCACTAAGAAAACATCATGGAAACCCCTCTAATGATGGCTACCAACCCCTTATATAGCCCCCAAAAAACCCTAGCAAAAGCTCCTAAAATCGCCCAAAAAATCGTGACCAAACTGCCCCTGTGCAGCCCAGAAATCGCACTTTACGCTGCAGGCGGAGCGGCTCACTTGGCCGAGTGACAAATGTCACTCGACCGAGTGATAAACACTATAAAATTCAAGTAAGTCGGGGGTCTTAGGGGGTCTGTCTTCGGAGGTAACTCGGCCGAGTGTCTTTACTCACTCGGCTGAGGGGCATTCGATACTCGGCCGAGTCGGAACCCTCAATCGCCTGACGGATTCCAGTAAGTCGGCTCCTTCGATGGGTGGATTTTCCCGTGCCACTCGGGCGAGGGGATCTCCATACTCGGCCGAGTGCACGTTGATTTCCTTCTGTGGTGCGTGTCCGGTCCGGTCGGTCGAGCGAGCTTCTTTCTCCGGCCGAGTGAGTGCTTCACTCGTCCAAGTGACATGCTGTAGATGCCCAATCTTCTCCGTTTCTCCTCCTCGTCGCTCCTACGAAGTTCGTTCTTCTTCTACCCATCTTCCATCGCCGAATGGCCCTCAAATGAGCCGTGGGTGACTCTCCTTAGCGCTTGCGAACCACTCGATCTCAAATTCGCTCCAAATCGCTCCATATTTCTTGAAATATGACAAAAACAAGAAATAGTGAAAAGCATCGCAATATTGTCGAATAATCGTGAAAAACGCGATATGATCGATCAAAACGGCATGCAAACATGCAGAAAAAAGGTGTAAAATATGGAGTGATCACTTACACCCCACATTCTAATCTATAAGATGACCAAGCTTTATATATTAATATTAGACCTGCATGGGCTACACAGAGGCCCACGTGCTGCCTAGACCAATCTAGTTCCCTTTATATATAACCCAATAAAAACAAACCTATTCTTTTTAAAAAACACGGAAGACCTAGGGCAATAATGTTCACGCAAACAACATCACAGCCTCGCATTCTTCCCTTCATCACGCAAAACCCTTTATCCCCGCACCCTCACCTCGTGAGCATCTCCCCTACGCATCTTCGACCAACCCCCGCACGGCCACGCCCCATTACCATCCTCGTCGGAGGCCCTCCCTCCGACCTAAACCCGGTGGCCGCAGCCGTACTATGCCAGGCGAACGAGCAGCGACAGTGCCCCGACGCTCGACGGCCTTCTCTGACGTGCTCCGCCATCCGACGCTGTCTGCAGCACTGATCGGAGAACGACAGCGCTGCCAGTCACCGCCGGGGCCAGACAGCAGTGCCACATCGCTGTTCGCGACAGCCAGACCCCTCCCTGGCGTGTGTGTGCACTATTGAGCACAGACAGCAGTGCCGCAGGCCGCTTGGATCAGCAGCAGGTCGCTGCTTTGCGCTGCAGCGATGTCTCTTCTCCCCTTCGATGTCAGTAACCCCTAGACCTCGCTGTGACGTGCTTAACGGCATCCCTCGAGCCCGTTCAGCCGCCCCCTAGCCGCTGTCCATGCGTGAAGACGTCTTTCTAGCCGTTGTCGACTCACGATGACTTTTGTTAGCTTCGGGGGATCATCTCCTTGTTACGGTTAGTAACGTTCGTGAGAACACATTTTATATGTATTGCTATTAGTTGTTGAAACCATTATAGGTGATTATCAGCTTAGTAACATTAATATAGATGATAACTTGTTTATTCTTAGGGGTGATCATTCGTGTATGCGACTATAAGATGATGATGATGTACAGTAAGTTAACCCTAGTTAACAAGTTAGTAACTTAATGAAATTGGTGTTTGCGTGCCAGTAACGCTTTATATTGATGTTAGCTTGATAACCTACAGGATTGATAACTAGTTTAAACGACTTTTAAATTAACTTGTAACTATACTTTCTATATATAATTAGTCTTGTTAGTATATTAGTTAGCATACTTTTAGGTATCAATTATAAGTTATATTAACCTAGGTTTTTAATTATCATTGTTGTTTAATTGTTGTGCTAGCAACGTGACGACATTATCATGTTAATAATTTCTGTGATCAATAATACTGATGTGTCACTCTTGGAATAGAGAACCTAATTAAAATTAATTTATTAGACGTCCCAGGTTGTCTAATAATTTCTTGTTCCTTCGTAATGAACTCATTCGGGCTCGTGATTTTTATCACAGAGTATCCGTCTTCCTATACCGTACGCACTACAGGAATCCAACCCCTGACGTCGCTACCCGACGTCAGAGTAGCTCTCGCGTCGTGTTGAGGTAAGATCTACACCGTAGAAACCCAACCATCGCATGTTAATTCAAGATTAAAAATCAGTATTTTAATTGTTTAGTAACTCACTAATGAAGATAATCTAATTTGGGACAGTAGGCTGGTGGGTCCGGGCACATAGGTAGATTGGATTGATTGAACGGTGTTTCTAGAACAGTTGATTGCAGGCAAATGAAACTTGCCAGTTCTTTGTTTAGGCCGTGCTTTAGGCCATTTCTTGTTTTAGGCATAAAAGAGACTAGGCGACGAAATGATACTCGCCTAGATGCAATTTTAAGATCTAGCTTGACAACGAAGCAAGATCTGTCACCCTGCCATGTCATTCATGCATTTATACCTGTCACGTTTAAATTTTCATAACTGCATGCTCTTTACTTGTACTCTGCCTGTCACGTTTAAATTCCTTATATGTACGCATTTAAATTACAACTTGACATGCCATGTCATCCATGCTTGAGTGTTGCATTCGTAGCACACGCTACGTACTTCCTTGTTCAGGCTAGGCAACTGCGTTGCAGGCACAACCCTATGCCAAATACATTCCTGGCTCGTGATCCAGAAGCGGGCTACATGTGTTGGTCAAAAGCCAAAGCCCGATTACACGTGGAGGGGTAGGGTTAAGCGACCACTCAGCGTAGAAGTGTTCCCGTACAGCCACTTCAGCTATAAGGCGTAAACTCTGAGCACGACATGTTTACTTGACTTGTAAAATCCATGTGATTGTTTATTAGCTTTGCTACCCATGCCATGATGTACTTGTGTCTTGTTAAACTTGCTGCCATGTCATACTTGTCGCATCTATTTAATTGTTGCATCCATACTTTAAAATGCCTTGTCATCGCACATTTTTAGAACTGCTAGGTTGTTTTACCTTCCTTTTAGTTTCCTTGCACAAGTCTCTTGTAGACTTGCTGACATGCGCCCTCGTCTCTTTGGGTGTCGCATGTTAGTTGCTGAGCCAGAGACCGTTGCTGAGGACGAGGAGTTTGTCAAGATTGAGCCTGGGTCCACTGCTGATGTGGAGTACGAGGACACCGACGACCAGTCGTAGAGGTTTCCTTCGTCGTTACTTTCTGCTTAGTCTGTTGTTAGGTTGTCGGTGCGTAGCACCTTTCCTCGTCTGTACTTTTACTTTTGTTGGCCATGCTGGGGCCTTTTATACTCTTTTCTTTAGCCAGGTGGCTTTTCTGTGATGTTGAAATTTATTATGGACATTCTGAGATTGAAATAATTTTATCTGTCTCTTTTCTTTGTTATTATTATTTTTCTGCTTCGCATTTGCAAGGACCTATACTTGGTTATTCCAGACGCTTTACAGACTGGAGCCTCACAGCTCTAAGTCTGAGCGGACTTCTCACGCCTCGCCTCCATTTTAGGGAAGCGGGTCGTGACAGTGATGGTATAATGATGAATGATGTATTTTGTTCGGTTTGATGCACATGGTGATGTGCATGCTTTCTGTACCCATTTGATCATATATATATACTAGTCATTACCCGTGCCCATAGGGCACGGTTTATTTAATGGCTGAGTTTTTCTCCCCCACAAATTTCAAGTTCCCCCAAATTTCAAGTTTTCCCACAAAATTTCAAGTTTCCCCCCAAATTTAAGTTTTCCCCCAAAATTTAAGTCCCCCCATAATTGTCATTACCACCAAGGACAAACTTGCCACGTAGGACAAAGCATTGTCCTAGTAGGATAAGATTCAAAATCTTCATAGAACTGGAAAAAAATGGCCGGAAGGAGTGAGAATAAAAAGTGTGGGTGTGTGTGTGTGGAGGGTCCATAGGCAAAAATACAAAAACCGAGGTTGTATGTGCAAAATTCCCCACCTCCTCTTTTATCCCTCAAAATCTTATCTCTTATATTTTCTCTTATTCAATTTCCATGTTTTATATAATAGATATCCAAATTATCTTATCCAATTTCTCATGTCCAAATTCTCTTATCAATTTCTCTTGATAACATCCGTCTTTTATATAATAGATATCCCTTATCCAATTTCTCTTGTCCAATATCTCTTATCCAATTTCTCTTGATAACATCTCTCGTTTGTAATATAGATATCTCTTATCCAATTTCTCTTGATAACATCACTCTTATCCAATTTCTATTGTCCAATATCTCTTATTCAATTTCTCTTGATAACATCCCTCTTTTATAATATAGATATCTCTTATCCAATTTATCTTGTCCAATATCTCTAATCCAATTTCTCTTGATAACATCCCTCTTTTATAATATAGATATCTCTTATCCAATTTCTCATGTCCAATATCTCTTATCCAATTTCTCTTGATAACATCCCTCTTTTATAATATAGATATCTCTTATCCAATTTCTCTTATCCAATATCTCTTATCCAATTTCTCTTGATAACATCCCTCTTTTATAATATAGATATCTCTTATCCAATCTCTCTTGATAACATCACTCTCTTATAATATAGATATCTCTTATCCAATTTCTCTTGTCCAATATCTCTTATCCAATTTCTCTTGATAACATCCCTCTTTTATAATATAGATATCTCTTATCCAATTTCTCATGTCCAATATCTCTTAACCAATTTCTCTTGATAACATCCCTCTTTTATAATATAGATATCTCTTATCCAATTTCTCTTGATAACATCCCTCTCTTATAATATAGATATCTCTTATCCAATTTCTCTTGTCCAATATCTCTTATCCAATTTCTCTTGATAACCTCCCTCTTTTATAATATAGATATCTCTTATCCAATTTCTCTTTTCCAATATCTCTTATCCAATTTCTCTTGATAACATCCCTCTTTTATAATATAGATATCTCTTGTCCAATTTCTCTTTTCCAATATCTCTTGAAAACATCCCTCTTTTATAATATAGATATCTCTTATCCAATTTCTCATGTCCAATATCTCTTATCCAATTTCTCTTGATAACATCCCTCTTTTATAATATAAATATCTCTTATCCAATTTCTTTTGATAACATCCCTCTCTTATAATATAGATATCTCTTATCCAATATCTCTTGTCCAATATCTCTTATCCAATTTCTCTTGATAACATCCCTCTTTTATAATATAGATATCTCTTATCTAATTTCTCTTTTCCAATATCTCTTATCCAATTTCTCTTGATAACATCCCTCTTTTATAATATAGATATCTCTTATCCAATTTCTCTTTTCCAATATCTCTTATCCATTTCTCTTGATAACATTCCTCTTTTATAATATAGATATCTCTTATCCAATTTCTCTTGTCCAATATCTCTTATCCAATTCTCTTGATAACATCCCTCTTTTATAATATAGATATCTCTTATCCAATTTCTCATGTCCAATATCTCTTATCCAATTTCTCTTGATAACATACCTCTTTTATAATATTGATATCTCTTATCCAATTTCTCTTGATAACATCCCTCTTTTATAATATTTGATATCTCTTATCCAATTTCTCTTGATAACAACCCTCTCTTATAATATAGATATCTCTTATCCAATTTCTCTTGTCCAATATCTCTTATCCAATTTCTCTTGATAACATCCCTCTTTTATAATGTAGATATCTCTTATCCAATTTCTATGGATAACATCCATCTTTTATAATAGAGATATCTCTTATCCAATTTCTCTTTTCCAATATCTCTTATCCAATTTCTCTTGATAACATCCCGCTTTTATAATATAGATATCTCTTATCCAATTTCCCTTGTCCAATATCTCTTATCCAATTTCTCTTTTCCAATATCTCTTATCCAATTTCTCTTGATAACATCCCTCTTTTATAATATAGATATCTCTTATCCAATTTCTCTTTTCCAATATCTCTTATCCAATTTCTCTTGATAACATCCCTCTTTTATAATATAGATATCTCTTATGCAATTTCTCTTGTCCAATATCTCTTATCCAATTTCTCTTGATAATATCCCTCTTTTATAATATAGATATCTCTTATCCAGTTTCTCATGTCCAATATCTCTTATCCAATTTCTCTTAATAACATCCCTCTTTTATAATATAGATATCTCTTATCCAATTTCTCTTGATAACATCCCTCTCTTATAATATAGATATCTCTTATCCAATTTCTCTTGTCCAATATCACTTATCCAATTTCTCTTGATATCATCCATGTTTTATAATATAGATATCTCTTATCCAATTTCTCTTTTCCAATATCTCTTATCCAATTTCTCTTGATAACATCCATCTTTTATAATAGAGATATCTCTTATCCAATTTCTATTGTCCAATATCTCTTATTCAATTTCTCTTGATAACATCCCTCTTTTATAATATAGATATCTCTTATCCAATTTATCTTGTCCAATATCTCTAATCCAATTTCTCTTGATAACATCCCTCTTTTATAATATAGATATCTCTTATCCAATTTCTCATGTCCAATATCTCTTATCCAATTTCTCTTGATAACATCCCTCTTTTATAATATAGATATCTCTTATCCAATTTCTCTTTTCCAATATCTCTTATCCAATTTCTCTTGATAACATCCCTCTTTTATAATATAGATATCTCTTATCCAATCTCTCTTGATAACATCACTCTCTTATAATATAGATATCTCTTATCCAATTTCTCTTGTCCAATATATATTATCCAATTTCTCTTGATAACATCCCTCTTTTATAATATAGATATCTCTTATCCAATTTCTCATGTCCAATATCTCTTATCCAATTTCTCTTGATAACATCCCTCTTTTATAATATAGATATCTCTTATCCAATTTCTCTTGATAACATCCCTCTCTTATAATATAGATATCTCTTATCCAATATCTCTTGTCCAATATCTCTTATCCAATTTCTCTTGATAACATCCCTCTTTTATAATATAGATATCTCTTATCCAATTTCTCTTTTCCAATATCTCTTATCCAATTTCTCTTGATAACATCCCTCTTTTATAATATAGATATCTCTTGTCCAATTTCTCTTTTCCAATATCTCTTGAAAACATCCCTCTTTCATAATATGGATATCTCTTATCCAATTTCTCATGTCCAATATCTATTATCCAATTTCTCTTGATAACATCCCTCTTTTATAATATAGATATCTCTTATCCAATTTCTCTTGATAACATCCCTCTCTTATAATATAGATATCTCTTATCCAATTTCTCTTGTCCAATATCTCTTATCCAATTTCTCTTGATAACATCCCTCTTTTATAATATAGATATCTCTTATCGAATTTCTCTTTTCAAATATCTCTTATCCAATTTCTCTTGATAACATCCCTCTTTTATAATATAGATATCTCTTATCCAATTTCGCATGTCCAATATCCCTTATCCAATTTCTCTTGTTAACATCCCTCTTTTATAATATTGATATCTCTTATCCAATATCTCTTGATAACATCCTTCTTTTATAATATTGATATCTCTTATCCAATTTCTCTTGATAACATCCCTCTCTTATAATATAGATATCTCTTATCCAATTTCTCTTGTCCAATATCTCTTATCCAATTTCTCTTGATAACATCCCTCTTTTATAATATAGATATCTCTTATCCAATTTCTCTTTTCCAATATCTCTTATCCAATTTCTCTTGATAACATCCATCTTTTATAATATAGATAACTCTTATCCAATTTCTCTTTTCCAATATCTCTTATCCACTTTCTCTTGATAACATCCCGCTTTTATAATATAGATATCTCTTTTCCAATTTCCCTTGTGCAATATCTCTTATCAAATTTCTCTTGTCCAATATCTCTTATCCAATTTCTCTTGATAACATCCCTCTTTTATAATATTGATATCTCTTATCCAATTTCTCATGTCCAATATCTCTTATCCAATTTCTCTTGATAACATCCCTCTTTTATAATATTGATATCTCTTATCCAATTTCTCTTGATAACATCCCTCTTTTATAATATTGATATCTCTTATCCAATTTCTCTTGATAACATCCCTCTCTTATAATATAGATATCTCTTATCCAATATCTCTTGTCCAATATCTCTTATCCAGTTTCTCTTGATAACATCCCTCTCTTATAATATAGATATCTCTTATGCAATTTCTCTTGTCCAATATCTCTTATCCAATTTCTCTTGATATCATCCATGTTTTATAATAGAGATATCTCTTATCCAATTTCTCTTTTCCAATATCTCTTATCCAATTTCTCTTGATAACATCCATCTTTTATAATAGAGATATCTCTTATCCAATTTCTATTGTCCAATATCTCTTATTCAATTTCTCTTGATAACATCCCTCTTTTATAATATAGATATCTCTTATCCAATTTCTAATGTCCAATATCTCTTATCCAATTTCTCTTGATAACATCCCTCTTTTATAATATAGATATCTCTTATCCAATTTCTCTTATCCAATATATCTTATCCAATTTCTCTTGATAACATCCCTCTTTTATAATATAAATATCTCTTATCCAATTTCTCTTGTCCAATATCTCTTATCCAATTTCTCTTGATAACATCCCTCTTTTATAATATTGATATCTCTTGTCCAATTTCTCTTGATAACATCCCTCTCTTATAATATAGATATCTCTTATCCAATATCTCTTGTCCAATATCTCTTATCCAATTTCTCTTGATAACATCCCACTTTTATAATATAGATATCTCTTATCCAATTTCTCTTTTCCAATATCTCTTATCCAATTTCTCTTGATAACATCCATCTTTTATAATATAGATATCTCTTATCCAATTTCCCTTTTCCAATATCTCTTATCCAATTTCTCTTGATAACATCCCGCATTTATAATATAGATATCTCTTATCCAATTTCCCTTGTCCAATATCTCTTATCCAATTTCTCTTGATAACATCCCTCTTTTATAATATAAATATCTCTTATCCAATTTCTCTTTTCCAATATCTCTTATCCAATTTCTCTTGATAACATCCCTCTTTTATAATATAGATATCTCTTATCCAATTTCTCTTTTCCAATATCTCTTATCCAATTTCTCTTGATAACATCCCGCTTTTATAATATAGATATCTCTTTTCCAATTTCCCTTGTGCAATATCTCTTATCAAATTTCTCTTGTCCAATATCTCTTATCCAATTTCTCTTGATAACATCCCTCTTTTATAATATTGATATCTCTTATCCAATTTCTCATGTCCAATATCTCTTATCCAATTTCTCTTGATAACATCCCTCTTTTATAATATTGATATCTCTTATCCAATTTCTCTTGATAACATCCCTCTTTTATAATATTGATATCTCTTATCCAATTTATCTTGATAACATCCCTCTCTTATAATATAGATATCTCTTATCCAATATCTCTTGTCCAATATCTCTTATCCAATTTCTCTTGATAACATCCCTCTCTTATAATATAGATATCTCTTATGCAATTTCTCTTGTCCAATATCTCTTATCCAATTTCTCTTGATATCATCCATGTTTTATAATATAGATATCTCTTATCCAATTTCTCTTTTCCAATATCTCTTATCCAATTTCTCTTGATAACATCCCTCTTTTATAATATAGATATCTCTTATCCAATTTCTAATGTCCAATATCTCTTATCCAATTTCTCTTGATAACATCCCTCTTTTATAATATAGATATCTCTTATCCAATTTCTAATGTCCAATATCTCTTATCCAATTTCTCTTGATAACATCCCTCTTTTATAATATAGATATCTCTTATCCAATTTCTCTTATCCAATATATCTTATCCAATTTCTCTTGATAACATCCCTCTTTTATAATATAAATATCTCTTATCCAATTTCTCTTGTTCAATATCTCTTATCCAATTTCTCTTGATAACATCCCTCTTTTATAATATTGATATCTCTTGTCCAATTTCTCTTGATAACATCCCTCTCTTATAATATAGATATCTCTTATCCAATATCTCTTGTCCAATATCTCTTATCCAATTTCTCTTGATAACATCCCACTTTTATAATATAGATATCTCTTATCCAATTTCTCTTTTCCAATATCTCTTATCCAATTTCTCTTGATAACATCCATCTTTTATAATATAGATATCTCTTATCCAATTTCCCTTTTCCAATATCTCTTATCCAATTTCTCTTGATAACATCCCGCATTTATAATATAGATATCTCTTATCCAATTTCCCTTGTCCAATATCTCTTATCCAATTTCTCTTGATAACATCCCTCTTTTATAATATAAATATCTCTTATCCAATTTCTCTTTTCCAATATCTCTTATCCAATTTCTCTTGATAACATCCCTCTTTTATAATATAGATATCTCTTATCCAATTTCTCTTTTCCAATATCTCTTATCCAATTTCTCTTGATAACATCCCTCTTTTATAATATACATATCTCTTATGCAATTTCTCTTGTCCAATATCTCTTATCCAATTTCTCTTGATAACATCCCTCTTTTATAATATAGATATCTCTTATCCAATTTCTCATGTCCAATATCTCTTATCCAATTTCTCTTGATAACATCACTCTTTTATAATATAGATATCTCTTATCCAATTTCTCTTGATAACATCCCTCTCTTATAATATAGATATCTCTTATCCAATTTCTCTTGTCCAATATCTCTTATCCAATTTCTCTTGATAACATCCATGTTTTATAATATAGATATCTCTCATCCAATTTCTCTTTTCCAATATCTCTTATCCAATTTCTCTTGATAACATCCATCTATATTACAATTGTGGGCAGATTTTGAATTTTTCCTATGTGGCAATGTCACATCAAGTTTTGAAGGGAAATTTTTGGGTTGAAGAGAAATTTGTTGGGAATACACAAAAACATTGAAATTATGGATAGCCTTTTAATATTAGTTATGAAAAAATGTTGTGCACATACACAATCTCATCTTGGGAATGAACGCGAGCTGTGGGAGAATGAACGCGGGAGATGCTGCCAACTCATTGATCCGAGTTACAAAACCCTGTAAAATTTCGATCTCATCTGCTGATATTTCAGGGGAAACTAATAATTATTGATGTTTGTTTAAAATTAGTGGGTTCAAGATTTTTAAATGAACAGTGTCCCCACGGGCACGGGTTATATGTATATGAAGCCCGCGCCGAAGGCGCCCGCTAAATATTTTTACGCAGATTTGTTGTTCCGCGCCTAAGGCACCCGCCCGCATCGAAATTGTTGTTTTACGTCGAATTTGTTGTTCTGCGTCGAAGGCACCCACGCCGAAGGCACTTGTGCCGCTAAGTATTGTAAGTTAATTTGTTTTTCTTTTAAATTTTGGCTTTGAAAAAAAAATTTCGGGGGACAAAGATTTCGCAAGTGAAAATCTTAAATGAACCGTGCCCGCGGGCACGGTTTATGACTAGTCTTTTATAATATAGATATCTCTTATCCAATTTCTCTTGATAATATCCCTCTTTTATAATATAGATATCTCTTATCCAATTTCTCTTGATAACATCACTCTTATCCAATTTCTATTGTCCAATATCTCTTATTCAATTTCTCTTGATAACATCCCTCTTTTATAATATAGATATCTCTTATCCAATTTATCTTGTCCAATATCTCTAATCCAATTTCTCTTGATAACATCCCTCTTTTATAATATAGATATCTCTTATCCAATTTCTCATGTCCAATATCTCTTATCCAATTTCTCTTGATAACATCCTTCTTTTATAATATAGATATCTCTTATCCAATTTCTCTTATCCAATATATCTTATCCAATTTCTCTTGATAACATCACTCTTTTATAATATAGATATCTCTTATCCAATCTCTCTTGATAACATCACTCTCTTATAATATAGATATCTCTTATCCAATTTCTCTTGTCCAATATCTCTTATCCAATTTCTCTTGAAAACATCCCTCTTTTATAATATAGATATCTCTTATCCAATTTCTCATGTCCAATATCACTTATCCAATTTCTCTTGATAACATCCCTCTTTTATAATATAGATATCTCTTATCCAATTTCTCTTGATAACATCCCTCTCTTATAATATAGATATCTCTTATCCAATTTCTCTTGTCCAATATCTCTTATCCAATTTCTCTTGTTAACATCCCTCTTTTATAATATTGATATCTCTTATCCAATTTCTCTTTTCCAATATCTCTTATCCAATTTCTCTTGATAACATCCCTCTTTTATAATATAGATATCTCTTGTCCAATTTCTCTTTTCCAATATCTTTTGAAAACATCCCTCTCTTATAATATATATATCTCTTATCCAATTTCTCATGTCCAATATCTCTTATCCAATTTCTCTTGTTAACATCCCTCTCTTATAATATTGATATCTCTTATCCAATTTCTCTTGTCCAATATCTCTAATCCAATTTCTCTTGATAACATCCCTCTTTTATAATATAGATATCTCTTATCCAATTTCTCATGTCCAATATCTCTTATCCAATTTCTCTTGATAACATCCCTCTTTTATAATATAGATATCTCTTATCTAATTTCTCTTTTCCAATATCTCTTATCCAATTTCTCTTGATAACATCCCTCTTTTATAATATAGATATCTCTTATCCAATTTCTCATGTCCAATATCTCTTATCCAATTTCTCTTGATAACATCCCTCTTTTATAATATTGATATCTCTTATCCAATTTCTCTTGATAACATCCCTCTTTTATAATATTGATATCTCTTATCCAATTTCTCTTGATAACATCCCTCTCTTATAATATAGATATCTCTTATCCAATTTCTCTTGTCCAATATCTCTTATCCAATTTCTCTTGATAACATCCCTCTTTTATAATATAGATATCTCTTATCCAATTTCTCTTTTCCAATATCTCTTATCCAATTTCTCTTGATAACATCCATCTTTTATAATATAGATATCTCTTATCCAATTTCTCTTTTCCAATATCTCTTATCCAATTTCTCTTGATATCATCCCGCTTTTATAATATAGATATCTCTTATCCAATTTCCCTTGTGCAATATCTCTTATCAAATTTCTCTTGTCCAATATCTCTTATCCAATTTCTCTTGCTAACATCCCTCGTTTATATTATAGATATCTCTTATCCAATTTCTCATGTCCAATATCTCTTATCCAATTTCTCTTGATAACATCCCTCTTTTATAATATTGATATCTCTTATCCAATTTCTCTTGATAACATCCCTCTATTATAATATTGATATCTCTTATCCAATTTCTCTTGATAACATCACTCTCTTATAATATAGATATCTCTTATCCAATATCTCGTGTCCAATATCTCTTATCCAATTTCTCTTGATAACATCCCACTGTTATAATATAGATATCTCTTATCCAATTTCTCTTTTCCAATATCTCTTATCCAATTTCTCTTGATAACATCCCTCGTTTATATTATAGATATCTCTTATCCAATTTCTCATGTCCAATATCTCTTATCCAATTTCTCTTGATAACATCCCTCTTTTATAATATTGATATCTCTTATCCAATTTCTCTTGATAACATCCCTCTTTTATAATATTGATATCTCTTATCCAATTTCTCTTGATAACATCACTCTCTTATAATATAGATATCTTTTATCGAATATCTCTTGTCCAATATCTCTTATCCAATTTCTCTTGATAACATCCCACTGTTATAATATAGATATCTCTTATCCAATTTCTCTTTTCCAATATCTCTTATCCAATTTCTCTTGATAACATCCATCTTTTATAATATAGATATCTCTTATCCAATTTCCCTTTTCCAATATCTCTTATCCAATTTCTCTTGATAACATCCCGCTTTTATAATATAGATATCTCTTAACCAATTTCCCTTGTCCAATATCTCTTATCCAATTTCTCTTGATAACATCCCTCTTTTATAATATAGATATCTCTTATCCAATTTCACTTTTCCAATATCTCTTATCCAATTTCTCTTGAAAACATCCCTCTTTTATAATATAGATATCTCTTATCCAATTTCTCTTTTCCAATATCTCTTATCCAATTTCTCTTGATAACATCCCTCTTTTATAATATAGATATCTCTTATGCAATTTCTCTTGTCCAATATCTCTTATCCAATTTCCCTTGATAACATCTCTCTTTTATAATATAGATATCTCTTATCCAATTTCTCTTGATAACATCCCTCTCTTATAATATATATATCTCTTATCCAATTTCTCTTGTCCAATATCTCTTATCCAATTTCTCTTGATAACATCCATGTTTTATAATATAGATATCTCTTATCCAATTTCTCTTTTCCAATATCTCTTATCCAATTTCTCTTGATAACATCCATCTTTTATAATATAGATATCTCTTATCCAATTTCTCTTGATAACATCCCTCTTTTATAATATAGATATCTCTTATCCAATTTCTCTTGATAACATCACTCTTATCCAATTTCTATTGTCCAATATCTCTTATTCAATTTCTCTTGATAACATCCCTCTTTTATAATATAGATATCTCTTATCCAATTTCTCATGTCCAATATCTCTTATCCAATATCTCTTGATAACATCCCTCTTTTATAATATAGATATATCTTATCCAATTTCTCTTATCCAATATATCTTATCCAATTTCTCTTGATAACATTCCTCTTTTATAATATAGATATCTCTTATCCAATCTCTCTTGATAACATCACTCTCTTATAATATAGATATCTCTTATCCAATTTCTCTTGTCCAATATCTCTTATCCAATTTCTCCTGAAAACATCCCTCTTTTATAATATAGATATCTCTTATCCAATTTCTCATGTCCAATATCTCTTATCCAATTTCTCTTGATAACATTCCGCTTTTACAATATAGATATCTCTTATCCAATTTCTCTTGATAACATCCCTCTCTTATAATATAGATATCTCTTATCCAATTTCTCTTGTCCAATATCTCTTATCCAATTTCTCTTGATAACCTCCCTCTTTTATAATATAGATATCTCTTATCCAATTTCTCTTTTCCAATATCTCTTATCCAATTTCTCTTGATAACATCCCTCTTTTATAATATAGATATCTCTTGTCCAATTTCTCTTTTCCAATATCTCTTGAAAACATCCCTCTTTTATAATATAGATATCTCTTATCCAATTTCTCATGTCCAATATCTCTTATCCAATTTCTCTTGATAACATCCCTCTTTTATAATATAAATATCTCTTATCCAATTTCTTTTGATAACATCCCTCTCTTATAATATAGATATCTCTTATCCAATATCTCTTGTCCAATATCTCTTATCCAATTTCTCTTGATAACATCCCTCTTTTATAATATAGATATCTCTTATCTAATTTCTCTTTTCCAATATCTCTTATCCAATTTCTCTTGATAACATCCCTCTTTTATAATATAGATATCTCTTATCCAATTTCTCTTTTCCAATATCTCTTATCCATTTCTCTTGATAACATTCCTCTTTTATAATATAGATATCTCTTATCCAATTTCTCTTGTCCAATATCTCTTATCCAATTCTCTTGATAACATCCCTCTTTTATAATATAGATATCTCTTATCCAATTTCTCATGTCCAATATCTCTTATCCAATTTCTCTTGATAACATACCTCTTTTATAATATTGATATCTCTTATCCAATTTCTCTTGATAACATCCCTCTCTTATAATATAGATATCTCTTATCCAATTTCTCTTGTCCAATATCTCTTATCCAATTTCTCTTGATAACCTCCCTCTTTTATAATATAGATATCTCTTATCCAATTTCTCTTTTCCAATATCTCTTATCCAATTTCTCTTGATAACATCCCTCTTTTATAATATAGATATGTCTTATCCAATTTCTCTTTTCCAATATCTCTTATCCAATTTCTCTTGATAACATCCCTCTTTTATAATATAGATATCTCTTATGCAATTTCTCTTGTCCAATATCTCTTATCCAATTTCTCTTGATAACATCCCTCTTTTATAATATAGATATCTCTTATCCAATTTCTCATGTCCAATATCTCTTATCCAATTTCTCTTGATAACATCCCTCTTTTTTAATATATATATATATATATATATATATATATATATATATATATATAGACACACACACTTGCAGTTTTGTTGTTCGGTTTCATACATTGTATACTTGTTGGTCATATATGTGTGAATTTTGTGTAATGGTCTCCATGTATGCTATATTCTATATGTGTTGTGATTTGAGACGTTAGTTTTCCTTCATGTATCTCAATGTTGATATTGGACTCTCATTCCTCTTATCAACTAAGTTTATACTGTGGTTTTATGATTTTTTTATTTATATATCTGTAGACTCTTATTTAGCACGATTGTTGTTATTTTACTCCCACCTTTTGGATAATGCCATAGGGGGAGAGAAATAAACAGACAGATTCATAATTAATGTGCTTAGTATAGTCTACTAAAAGACATACAAAAACTGGATGTAGGTTGCTACACTTTTTTTATACATCCGAGGTTGCTACATTGACTCTCCAAATTTGGATGGCACTGAAGCAAACCGGCAAAATGTTACCAGTTTTGCAGGGCTGTTGATGGAGGGAAAACGCCATATTTGGCGTATTGCAGTGTGGTTGGAGATGTTATAACCGGCCATTCGGTTTAGCCTTGTATGGAGTTTTTGAATATGGCGTAATTAGACGTTAACTAAATATGGGAAAAAATACCTACTTAACTGTCACATCATCTACAATATTTAGTTAAAATTTCCCCTACCAACCACTTTCAATGGGGTTGCATACTGGGGTCGAGAATATCTTGTGGGGCCCGTTAAACTATATGTGTACCTTCACGTTGGAATGTTGTTAACTAGGCAAGTTGCAGTAGGTTTCGCGTCTTTTGACTGTGCGTTGAAAAATTCTATCGCTATTCCTCTGTGGGGTCCACTTTCACTTAATACCATCGTATTGCAATTAATAAGACGAAAATTTATGAATGAATAAAATGGCAATTGAGTTATTGATTTGACGAGATGGATGAGGTGAGATGTAGGTGGGACCACAAACCAGAATTCGATAGGTCATCCATCTACCGAATTTGCTGATAATTTTTTTGCGAAATTTTTTTCTCGTAAGCGCCATATTAGCGAATATTTGTATCCATTGTGACAAGTAAAACATTTATTCGTATAATAAATCACCTCACACAACTGTATACAGTAATGCCATTTGTGTGCGATGAGTAAAATTCGTATAATAAATCAAATTGGTCACCATGGACAACGATCCAAATTTATGCACATAATGCGCGTGACTAAATTAAGTTTGCTCACCACGCACAACGGTTCAAATTTTAGCCCGTTGTGCACGTGAGTAATTAAGTCTCCATTTATTTATACTTTTAATTATAAACGGAAGAGCGAGAGAGATGGCCATCCAAAATGCCGGACCCGGCCAAAAATTTGAGTTGCCGCCAAATTCGGAGTATTACTGTTGCAGACCGTAAAAAAGCCCCTCAAAGGCCCCATAAAACCCCTCCATGCGTCCGGTCAAGTGAGGGATATATATCCCGCCAAATTTGGGGATATATCAACATTCGTGTTGATTTGTGCCTTCACTGCAGATATGGCTGAGAAATCGTGTCAGTGGGACGAAGAAAATTTGCAAGGTCAGTCTTCAGGAGGAAGAAGAGACGGTGAAGTAGATGTTAACCATTCCCTTCATGACATGGGGGATGTGTAGCCGCAGTTGCCTGAGACTCCTCTAAGGGATACGTGGCCATGGGGAGGTCTCGTTTTGGCAGGCTATGCCCCCCCGGCGTACGAGGGGGCAGTGCTGTTGAATCCGCCCACTGACTTTCCATCGGAAGGTACTAGGGGGAACCGTCACCGACCCTTCTTCCCCGCCTGGGACGGCGAGTCTGCTTTGGTGGATAGGGGTGTCATGCCCCGCTTCCCAAAACTACGGAGGTAAGGCGTGACTAAGGCCCGCTTGGGCCGGAGCTGTGAAGCTCAGACCCAATAAGCATCTGTAGGGGAACCATTTTAAAATTTTCAGTTTCTTGCATTTATAAAATTCGGAACAACAGAAAGTACAGAAAGAAAGTTGCATTCATTGATATAAAGAGATAATATCCAGTGAGTACAGAAGTCTAAAAAAGATAAGCCTAAGCATGGCAACAAACTACCGAAAGAGAGTAGGATAAAAGTAGTAACCTTTGTAAGCGACGAAAACGACCCCTGCGTCTGGTCCTCATCAGGAACGTGCTCCAGGTCATCGTCCTCTGGCTCCAAGTATTCAGGTACGTCTGGTTCGTCCACGTACTCTGGCTCGACACCTGACATACAGCACCCAAGAGAAAAGGAACTGTACGTCAGGTAAAGTCTACAAAGAATGGTGAGAGACTCTACTGCCAGTGTAAGGTAATTTAAGAGCAACGTTTTACTGGTTGATTAACATGCTGGGGTTATGACATGTCACTTGTACTATACAGAAAGTAAAACAGTGCAAGAAAGTAAAACACGACAGACAGTAGCCGTAGCGTGTGCTACCAGCTACACACTAACCTATACGTGACAAGACAAGACAATACAAGATGCGTGTGACTCGAAGGGTTCACGCATTACGGTTCGAGGGCGGCTAGACCCTCTCTCCGTACGACCGCTCAACCCTACCCCAAACCCAAGTGCTCAAGACAAGAAAACCAGAGATCTCCCTCGCATGGAGGTGAAACGCCCGCAGGCTTTTTGTATCACGGAGATCATCCTCGCAGGGAGAGCATCTGAAACGCCCGAAGGCTTTTTGTAACACGGAGATCACTCTCCCGGGGAGAGCACCTGAAATGCTCGAAGGCTTTTAAAACATTGCTCTTACATTACCTTACACTTGCAGTAGAGTCTCTCACCTTTCTTTGTAGACTTTACCTGACGTACAATTCCTATTCTCTTGGGTAATGTACGTCAGGTGTCGAGCCATAGTACGTGGACGAGCCGGACGTACCTGAGTACTTAGAGCCAGAGGACGACGACCTAGAGCACGTTCCTGACGAGGACCAGATGCAGGGGTCGTTTTCGTCGCTGTCTTACAGAGGTTACTACTTTTAGCCTACTCCCTTTCGGTAGTTTGTTGCCATGCTTAGGCTTCTCTTTTTTAGACTTTTGTACTCGCTGGATATTATATCTTTATATCAATGAATGCTACTTTATTTCTGTACTTTCTGTTGTTCCGAATTTTATAAATTCAAGAACATGAAAATTTTCAAATGGTACCCCTACAGACGCTTATTTGGTCCGAGCTTCACAGCTTCGGCCCAAGCGGGCCTTAGTCATGCCTGATCGCGTTCTGGGATGCACACGCACCTGGGACAAGCGACTCGTAGTCTTACCACAAGCGCACGATGTAGCGGCGAGCGGGTATCGAACTCAGGGAGGAACAATGACAGTGTCTCTTTCCAATCACCTAGCTATCAAAATGGTCGAGAATAGTTTGTGATATAATGGTCGCAATCGTTCAATTATAGAAAGAAATTTCAATTAAAGAAAACATCTAGGGATAGGGAATCCCCGCTACGGATCGTATCTCATCGTTGTGATTCGTAGGTTTCATCATTGCTAGACTTGAATCTCAATTGAACTAGTCGCAACTAAATGTAGAACCAAGCTCACGCTCTCATGCTATTGCTGGTCTATAGAAAACCTAGGGTAGGGCCCAATCTCTTGCAAACCCTAACCTAAGCCGCTAGCGTGAAGAACGACATCATCGTTCAATCGTATCTCGAGCCCACTCTCGTGTAAACTCGAGCTACGACCCAGGTTGAGATAGTTCCTACCCGTCCAATCTCTTGCAAATGGGTATTGGTATAGAATCATGTTTGAAAACCCTAGCTTTGGTCCAATCTCTTGCAAACCAATTCTAGAGAGTCCAATCGTAAATCTAATTCGAATTTCTAGGGCTTCCTATCAACTGGAACCCAATCTTTTGCAAATCACAATCGATATGAATCCCCAGCTATCCGTAATTAATCAATCCCAACCTAACCCTAATCAATTCTAGCAAGAATTTCACCAATTCCTCACAGTTTAGAAATAGGGTCTATAGGGTTCATCCCTACGCCCTAAGACGATAAAACTACTCACTAATCGTCATGCAATTCATAAGAAAATCAATAACAAAATCAACACAATTCATTGCAATAGAGAAATTATCAACAAAAATAGGGTTTTTAATAAGAAGGGAGACAAACCAATGGGAATCCAATAGCATCCAACAAAAGTCTCCTTTTTTTAATCTCTCCAAAAAGACTAAGTCTAATGATCTAAAAAAAGCTCTCCAAAAGGCTGCCAAAAAGTATCAAAAAGTCCTTTTAAACTAGGGCAAAAACTGGGTTTAAATACCCCTCAAAATAGCCCAGAAAATCGTGACAAAAATGCCCATGCGTAACCCAGAAATCGTACTTTACGCAGCAGGCGGAGCGGCTCACTCGGCCGAGTGACAAATGTCACTCGGTCGAGTGACAAACACTGTACATTTCCAGTAAGTCGGAGATTTTCGGGGGTCTGTCATCGGAGGTGACTCGGCCGAGTGGCTTTACTCACTCGGCCGAGGGGCATTCGGTACTCGGCCGAGTCGAAACCCTCAATTGACTGACGGATTCCAGTAAGTCGGCTCCTTCGATGGGTGGATTTTCCCGTGCCACTCGGGCGAGGGGATCTCCATACTCGACCGAGTGGACTATCGTCACTCGGCCGAGTGCTTGCTGATTTCATTCTGTGGTGCGTGTCCGGTCTGGTTGGCCGAGTGGTCTTATTGCTCGGCCGAGTGAGTGCTTCACTCGGCTGAGTGACATGTTGTAGATGCCCAATCTTCATCATTTCGCCTCCTCGTCTTTCCTACGAAGTTCCTTCTTCTTCCACTCGTCTTCCATCGCCGAATAGCCCTCAAAAGAGCCTTAGGTGACACTCCGGAGTGGGTGCAAATCCTCTTGATCTCAAAATCACTCTGAATTGCTCCATATCTCCTGAAATACGACAAAAACAAGAAATCGTGAAAAGCATCGCAATATTGTCGAATAATCGTGAAAAACACGATATGAGCGATCAAAGTGGCATGCAAACATGCAGAAAAAGGAGGTAAAATATGGAGTGATCAAAACCCCCCCAAACTTACCTCTTACTCTTCCTCGAGGAAGATGAGTAAAAAGTGAACCCGACGGGCAAAATAATGGGAAAGAAGGAAAATAAAAATAAAAATAGAATAGAAAGAGGAGAAGGGGGTGCTAGATCATTTTTCTCAGGACGTGGGTTTTGCTTACTCATATAGCATACATCGAATGTAGAACACATGCCAAAGACTTTTATCCCTATATCATAATATAATGATGCATTCGAAATAGAAAACCCCAAAATATCAAAATAGCATGAAATATGGAATCATTCTAGGATTAACATCGTCTGAAGCATCTAAAGCGGTATGCATAATCATAGATCACACACTTTTCAATTGAATGCCTTCTATAAGGAGTATAAGAGATATCACACAATATGGAATAGCAAGACTAGAAAAGTATGGTTTTCATGAAATGAATGCTAAGTTTCGATTTCTGGATTTCGTGAAACTTTAGCAATCTCACCGAGTACAAAAGATTACTTAGCCTAGGTTGTCATGCACTGTCAAGTAGTCATTCTCTCACGCATCATTGGATCCTCTCCCCCAAGCTCATCCATAAGCGTGGTGGCATAAACAAATCAATATGTACATTCCCCATTTCTTTTGAAGCTCCAAAAAAAGAATAAAAATAAAAACAAAAGAGGGAAGAAAGAGAGAAAGAGTATGAGATGGGATCGTTTATAAACTTCTTTTCTCTTTTCTTTTCTTTTTCTCAATTTTTCTCTTTTTTCTCTCTCTTTTTTTATAAACATATATACATAAGCGAATAAGCTATCCCACATCAAAAGAGAGAAGGATGTACATGAATATTTTTTTTCTTTTTGATTTTGGGGAATTGGCGCATGGGATATAATAGCGGGGAAATGCCGATAATAGACTTGCTAGGGGGGATTAACCAATGAATTTCAAATAGAGAAATAATGCTCAAGATATGTGGAGAAAATAATAAATGTATCGCTCGGTTCACTCTATAGGACGTGCACGACAACTTTCAGCAGAGTAATATAATCTACTCAGTTTAATCTCAAAAAGTAAACTAGTCCAGATATATCATCCTAGCAAACATTCAATCAACCTAAAGGTGAAGCATACAATTCATGCAATAAGAAGTGATACGAGAAAGGAAAGCAACACTCCAGATATAAGCAATCAATGCGTGAAGCTTGGTGTGTTTTCTATGAAAAGCATACTTATGAATCATCAGATATCAGCTAATAACAGAATTTCATCCATATCATACAGAAAAAGAGTGGGTTACTATTTCAAATGCAAAACAGAACATAGCATATGATATCTGAAACAAAAGCTAGGACATGACAAAATAGCATGCATACAGAGATAAGCCAACACCATGTCGTCATCATCACAGAAAAGTCATCTCTAGCAAAAGATGAAAGAAACAAAGATAAAAGAAAATAGAACTATATGTACAATGCAGCACACAAAGAAAATAGGAAAATGTGATGCATGGTAGAAAAAAGAAACGAAAAAGTGGTGAAAATAAGTGCAAAAGCGGAAAGAAAATGTGAGAGGTCAAAAATAAAGGGCGGCGAAAAATAAAAAGTGTGAGAACTTACTCCCCCAAGCTGAAGTGCACAGTGTCCTCAATGTGCGAAGTGTAGCACACCGAGAGACGTGAAGTGGGTGGGGTGGGTGAGGATGCATGCATGATGAAAAAGAAAGAAAAACAAAAAGAAAATAAGATGTGAATGAATGTGATGCATGCAAAGATCAGTATGGTGCAGATATAAGTGTCCCCAAAAAGTCTGTCCCTCAGTCCCAAAAAGATATAAAAAGATATGATCAGAAAGACACCAAAATAGTACGTGGAGGAGGGGGGCAAAAATCACCAGGCCCAAGAACAAACGGGCAGCAAAACGACAAAAATATCAGAGGCATCAAGAGTGTGCCTAAGCTGGTGGTGGCGCTGCACCAGCACCGTCCTGTGGCAGATGTGGTGGTGGAGGTGGGCGTGGTAGCTGCTGGGTGGGTGTCGGTGGTGGGGGCAGACGCGCCAGAATCTGATTCAGGCAAGCCTGAATATCGGGAAGGATGGCGACGCGGGTCTGCATAGAACTGACTGTGGCGGAGAGAGCCCTAAAGTCCCCTCTAAGTCACCTAACAGTCCCCTCAAGAGCACGAATGCTCTGAAGTAGAGTGTCAGGGGGTGGTGGAGCAGAGGGACGCACAGGTCTAACAGGTGAAGTGCGGGGCTGTCTCACGCGGGCAGTGTAGAGGACGGGTCCAGTAGGGTAGTGGGGTAGTGGTGCTGTGCTCACTACGTGATGCCCAGCCTCGGTGTGAGGCTGGGACGCAGGCTGTGTCGAAGCAGAAGTAGTAGCAACAAAAGTGGAAGTCAAAATGGGCGACGAGCCGTCGGGAGAGGTCAGTGAAGAAGACGTGGGGACAGAAGTCACCACGCTCTCGGTAAAGACAGGAGCGGTGGAGACCGAAAGGTCGACGACTGGGGAGGTGGTGAAGGTCACAAAAGATGACTCCCCAGGAGTCGTGGACAGCAATCGGGAGAGGGTCTCCACGGCAGTGATAAAGGAAGACTCGTCGCTCACAAGAATGGTGGGTGGCCGCTCGGGGTTCAGTATGGCAATGGGCTTGACAGAAATAGGCGCAGTGGTGGTGGTGGACAACTCAGCTAAAGTGCTCCTGACACTAACAGACGTGTGGACAGAGGTGTCAGGAGGTGCAGACAGTGCAGGCGCATGCAGAGGGATCACGGGGTCGATAGGTGGTGCAGGGGGTGCCTGCTCAGCACCCTCAGGCTCAAGTACGTAGCCGGCGGGGTTAAGAAGATCCATCGCTCCAGTCCCCGTGAGCCGGTCCAATGTGTGTCTGAGCAGGGTTCGGGAGAACCATGTAATCAGCGCTGAAGGGACCGTGCAACCACACCCAGTGCTGACGACCGCGGGGATGAAGCATCTTCATCCGGGCCATAACATCTATCGAAAGCGTAGTGGGGACCGGAGCTCGACGCAAGTCATCAGGTAGGTCGACGTCGGTCATAAGGGCCAAAAGGGTGATCAGACCGCCGCAACAGATAGGTGAGTGAGTGCTCACCGAAATGATAATGCGATCTAAAAACCAACTGTCAATGTCGATCTCGACGGCGGGGACCAAATCGTCACTACCCCTATCTAGAACCATAGGGCGAGTCATCGCATAGAGCATGTAGAGCTCTGGCGTAGACATGGTCCCGGGCTCGTACCTCGCGAAGAAAGAAGTCGCCATAAGGCACTGTGCAATACGGAGGCAGGGGTGGAGGATAGCAGATGCCTTGGCCCTACTAGGGTCAAAGCCGAGTGGGGATCCCATGATCCGTGTCCAGAAGGTGTGGGTGTCGAACGACAGGGGTGGGATGTAAGTGGGAGCGTAGGCGCGGTCAGGGTCAGGGACGGCGGGCCACTAGAAAAATGCTCTAAGCATGTCGAGAGTGATAGTGCAGTCTCGATCCATCAGACGGAAGGAGCATCCTCCAGGGGTCCGGTCAATGGAACTGAGGACCTCTAGTATCAGATGGATGTAAGTATCCACCGACACCGACAGAAAATCACGCCATCCCACGTTGTCGTACAACGTGAGAATCCCCTCAAGTACCCCTAGGCAGTCTAGGTCGGCTAGGTGTGCAAACCTAGAGGGTACTATCGAGCGATGGCAGATACGCTCGAATCTGGCGCCGTGTGCGTCATTTCGAAACGTAATCTCCATCGGTCCGACGGCGGGAGCAGGTGGAGGGATGGATCGGCTGTGTAGGTGGTGGTGGTGGGCTAGGTGGAGGGGAGTCCTCCCTATCGGAAGAGGGACCCGGATCATCGGTCCTCTTCCGCTTCAAAGCGGCTCCCCGTGTACGTGGCCTAGTGCGCGGCGGCATGTGTGCCGCGAGACGTGTCCCAACCAAATAAGTAATGCGACGTGCTAAATGATGAAACGAGTATACCTGAACACACTGCGAGAGCAATCAGCAGTGTGTGCGAAGAGGCGCCTCCGCCGCGAAGCTCAAAGCACGTCCAAAAACTCCCCAAAGCTCCACAAAGCTAGCCTGCAAATCAAACGGTCAAATCAGTGAATAATATTCAATATATATGGGGGAGATATGTGATAATAGATAGATATGGAAATTAATTTGAATTTGGGGTTCACGGGCATACAAATAAAGAGAAATGGGGAGAAATGGGGTTTTGGGGTAAAATAGGGGTGATCGGAGGCGGCGCCGGCGGTGGGGGGTGGCCGGTCGTCGGCGGTCGACGTGGCGTCGGTCACTGGCGAGGGGGGGCCGGCTCAGGCGGCAACAAGGGTGAATCGGGCAAGGGCAAGTCACAGCGGGTGAGGGAAGCGGAATCGGCAGCGGGCTCGGGCGAAAAAATTGGGAAATTTTGAGTATCGTAAATCGTGCCCGCTGCCGTCGCTTATATAGGAAATGTTACGACTCGGCCGAGTGACAATGTCACTCTGCCGAGTGGCATAAACCAAAAAATTTCAAATTCTACTCGCCACTTACGACTCAGCCGAGTGGCTTTGGTTCACTCGACCGAAGGGAGAAACTCCACTCGGCCGAGTGGCTCTGCCACTCAGCAATTCTTGAGCTAGGAGGGTATCTGTTTCACTTGGCCGAGTGATAAGGTACTCGGCCGAGCAGCAATTAAGACTAAAAGTTACAGAAGGTGACAGAGAGTTGGTCTGCAGAAACTTCCCTGTTTGGTGCTCCACTCAGCCGAGTGGAGTCTTTGCTCGGCCGAGTGGTATAAGCTACTCGGCCGAGTGAAGTGTTGTTTTCTGCATCAGCTCTCCGTTTTCGCTCCAGTCTCTGTTTTTCTTCCTCCAGTCTGTTTCTTCCTCCTCCTAAGGCCTGAGCGCGTCCCAGGAGCGCTCTTCCTTGCCTCGGTCATCATCCATATGAGTGATCTCCCTTTCTCCTTCTCCTGTCATGAAAATTAGGACCCGGTGTCACGATTTTCATGGACACTAGACTCTAAACACTAAAAAAAGTCTAAACCAAAAATGAAAATCAAATAAAAAAATGCACAAACCGTCGGATTTCCTCCCGACAAGCGCTCGTTTAAGGTCATGAGCTCGACCCCTTTAGATATTCGTTTAGCTCGTGATGTTGGGTGCATATGAGATTCGCCCGTCAAATTTACCGGGAAGGACACTTGGATTTGGGTCGTGATGATCATTGGTCTTCCTCAGCGCCCCCTTATCATGGGTAATGTTGGGGGATAAGTCCCCCAAGCTTGAGCTAGTTCCTATCTTCTTCTTGGCCGGTTACACCGATCTCCTATTTAGTGGAGCTTTCTTTGGTTTCTTGGCCGTTGAGAGCTTGCAAAGCTCTCGTATTCTTGCGACATCAGCGTCGCCTTCATCATCGTCCGTGGAGCTATCTGAAGGGTCGTCCAACTTCTCTTCATCGCTAGAAGCTTGGCCTTCTTCGAATTCATCGTCACGGAGAGCGCCAATAGAGTGGGGGATAGCTTCTTCAATCACTTTATCGAGGAGGTCCAAATAGTCCAACTCCTCATGATAGGGCATATGCTTCATGGCTTTGGATATATGAAGCTCGAACTCGATGTTCCCGACATTCAAGGATAGGGTTCCTTCCCGCACGTCGACTATAACACCGGCGGTGGCGATGAACGGGCGTCCAAGTATAAGTGAAGTGTCGCCCTCTTCCTTGATGTCCATTATGACGAAATCGCAAGGTAAGCATATTCCTCCCGGAACTTGAGGAATGTTCTCCGCAATCCCTACCGGCCTAGTAATCCGACCGTCTGCAAGTTGAATTCTTATGTCGATCGGCTTCAAGTCGGTGCTCGTGTTCAATTTCCGGAACATGCTAAGGGGCATAATGCTCACACTCACGCCTAAGTCAACTAAAGCTTTTTGCAACGGGACGCCTCCAAGTGTGCAAGGGATGCAAAAACTCCCTGGATCGTTGAATATTGCAGGCTCCTTCTCCTTCTGGGTAAACCAAGTTCCTTGTCCGCAAGCATGATTTTCTCCTTCCTTTTCTTTCCCGAAATCAAGTCCTTCAAGAACTTTGCGTAAGACGGTATCTCCACTATTGCATCTAAGAAAGGATTATTGAGGCTTACTCCCCTCAAATATTCAAGGAACTTGGCGAGCCTTTTCTCTATCTTGGCTCTAGCTAGCAGTTGTGGAAATGGCACCGGCGGCATGTAGCAGCGCTCATCAATTGGCTTTGCCACTTCAGAATTTCCTCCCCCAATCGGCTCCTTTTAGCTCTCCTCCTCAATTGCCGGCTCTTTTTCTTCCAAACTCTCCACCACGGGTTGCTTGTTTTGGGTCATGGTGGGAGTGGTATCCTTCCTGCCCCTTGTTGTAACCGCAACCACATCATTAATGTGTCCGGTGTTGCTCCGTGGATTGGGCTCAGGTTGAGCCGGCAATTGTTGGGCGTTCTTGTTGAGCAACGCAATGTGCTCTCCAAGTTGAGCGACAACGGTATTTAGTGAATCTTGTCCCTCCGTCAATCTAGCATTGATCTTTCTTTGCTCCACCATGAATTCCTCCACCTTAGCTTCGTGGTCTGATCGTGGTTGAGCTTGAGGTGGGTTGGGAGCTCTCCAACCTTGGTTGTAACCGGGCGGTCTATACGGTCCCGCTTGTTGCCTAGGCAGGTAATTTTGTTGTGGTGGCCCCCTTGGTTGGTACTGAGGTTGTGGCAGTGGAGGTAGAGCTTGAGGAAGTTGTTGTGGCGGGGGGTTCAAAGCACCATCATTGTTTGCATATGAAAAGCCCAGATGGTTTCTAGCGGCCGGGTTGGCCCAATATCGGGAGTTCCCCGCAGCATATTGTACTTGTTCCAAGGCCCCCTCTCCATGCTCCCCTCCCACATACATGACTTGAGATTGGTCTTGCCAATCACTCATATTGCTTATCGGCAAAGATGTAGAGGGTGCTCCATGTGGCTCGGTGATATACTTCTCAAGCCTCTCCACGACCTTGTGGAGAGAGTCAAATTTGTTCGAAAGCTCCGCTACAGCCTTGGCCTCATAAATGCTAGTGGGCTTCAAGGAGGATGAAGAATGTCCTCGCTCGTCGCCCCATTATTGGTTATTAGAGGCCATCTCCTCTAACAAGGCCGTAGCTTCATCCGGAGTCTTTGATAATATGGCTCCATTGGCGGTTGCGTCTATAATTTGCTTCGTGCCCGGTTGGAGTCCATTATAAAAACTGTGAACAAGCTCCCAATCTTCTATACTGTGATGGGGGCATTGATGCTGTAAATCCTTGAAGCACTCCCATGCCTCATAGAGCGTCTCCTGCGGTCCTTTCTTGAAGGACATGAGAGCACTCCGTATTTTCACCGTCTTGGATGGCGGGTAGAATTTGTCGACGAAGGCGCTATCCAACTCATCCCAAGTGGTGAATATACCTTCCGCCTGCGTCCTCAACCAATATAAAGCTTTGTCTTTGAGTGTAAAGGGGAAGAGTCGCAGTCGGATTGCATCAACGGAAACTCCTGACATTTGGAAGGTGGCGCATTTGGACAAGAAAATCTGGATGTGATAATGCGGATTCTCATGGGAGTTCCCATGAAACAGGTCTTGTTGCATCAATACTACCAAGCCCGTCTTTTGCTCAAAATTCTTGTCCGCCGCCAATTCCGGCATGGCGATGGATGATGTGGTGGAAGAAGTCTTAGGCCGAAGCATATCTATGATGGATATGATCCTCGCCATACGTGCCGCTAGCTCCTCCGGTGTCTCCGCATGATACATACAATTATCCTCCGTAGCGTGCCTTCTCTTGGCTTTGATCCTCCTCTCGGTACGTTCGATCTCCTGATCAAATATAATATTCTCTGGATCCGCCGTCGATCTCGTGTTCATGCAAAGAGAAACAGAGTTTCAAAGGAATTGTTAGCACGATAGAAGGGTTAAAAATAGAAACAATAATAAAGTAAAAAGAAATAGCTAAGTAGGTAGAATCAAACACTGTCGCTCCCCGGCAACGACGCCAAAAACTTGATCGCGCCCCGGGATGCACATGCACCTGGGACAAGCGACTCGTAGTCTTACAACAAGCGCACAGTGTAGCGGCGAGCGGGTATCGAACTCAGGGAGGAACACTGACAGTGTCTCTTTCCAATCACCTAGCTATCAAAATGGTCAAGAATAGTTTGTGATATAATGGTCGCAATCGTTCAATTATAGAAAGAAATTTCAATTAAAGAAAATGTCTAGGGATAGGGAATCCCCGCTACGGACCGTATCTCATCGTTGTGATTCATAGGTTTCATCATTGCTAGACTTGAATCTCAGGTGAACTAGTCGCACCTAAATATAGAACCAAGCTCACGCTCTCGCGCTATTGCCGGTCTATAGCAAACCTAGGGTAGGGCCCAATCT
Source organism: Scilla litardierei (assembly GCA_030789695.1). NCBI lineage: Eukaryota > Viridiplantae > Streptophyta > Magnoliopsida > Asparagales > Asparagaceae > Scilla > Scilla litardierei. The sequence continues at coordinate 184,599,425 of CM061141.1, read as the reverse complement.
CTTGCAAACCCTAACCTAAGCCGATAGCGTGAAGAACGACATCATCGTTCAATCGTATCTCGAGCCCACTCTCGTGCAAACTCGAGCTACGACCCAGGTTGAAATAGTTCCTACCCGTCCAATCTCTTGCAAACGGATATTAGTATAGAATCACGATTGAAAACCCTAGCTTTGGTCTAATCTCTTGCAAACCAATTCTAGAGGAGTCCAATCGTAAATCTAAATCGAATTTCTAGGGCTTCCTATCATCTGGAACCCAATCTCTTGCAAATCCCAATCGATATGAATCCCAAGCTATCCGTAATTAATCAATCCCAACCTAACCCTAATCAATTCTAGCAAGAATTTCACCAATTCCTCACAATTTAGAAATAGGGTCTATATGGCTCATCCCTACGCCCTAAGACGATAAAACTACTCACTAATCGTCATGCAATTCATAAGAAAATCAATAACAAAATCAACACAATTCATTGAAATAGAGAAATTATCAACAAAAATAGGGGTTTTAATAAGAAGGGAGACAAACCAATGGGAATCCAATAGCATCCAACAAAAGTCTCCGTTTTTAATCTCTCCAAAAAGACTAAGACTAATGATCTAAAAAAAGTTCTCAAAAAGGCTGCCAAAAAGTATCAAAAAGTCCTTTTAAACTAGGGGGAAAACTGGGTTTAAATACCCCTCAAAATCGCCCAGAAAATCGTCACAAAAATGCCCATGCGTAGCCCAGAAATCGAACTTTACGCAGCAGGCGGAGCGGCTCACTCGGCAGAGTGACAAATGTCACTCGGCCGAGTGACAAACCCTGTACATTTCCAATAAGTCGGGGATTTTCGGGGGTCTGTCTTCGGAGGTGACTCGGCCGAGTGGCTTTACTCACTCGGCCGAGGGGCATTCGGTACTCGGCCGAGTCGGAACCCTCAATCGACTGACGGATTCCAGTAAGTCGGCTCCTTCGATGGGTGGATTTTCCTGTGCCACTCGGGCGAGGTGATCTCCATACTCGGCCGAGTGGACTATCGTCACTCGGCCGAGTGCACGCTGATTTCATTCTGTGGTGCGTGTCCGGTCTGGTCGGTCGAGTGGTCTTATTGTTCGGCCGAGTGAGTGCTTCACTCGGCCGAGTGACATGCTGTAGATGCCCAATCTTCATCATTTCGCCTCCTCATCGCTCCTACGAAGTTCCTTCTTCTTCCACTCGTCTTCCATCGCCGAATAGCCCTCAAAAGAGCCTTGGTTGACACTCCGGAGTGTGTGCAAATCTTCTTGATCTCAAAATCACTCCGAATCGCTCCATATCTCCTGAAATACGACAAAAACAAGAAATCATGAAAAGCATCGCAATATTGTCGAATAATCGTGAAAAACGCGATATGAGTGATCAAAGTGGCATGCAAACATGCACAAAATGGGTGTAAAATATGGAGTGATCACTCGCCTTTGTAGTTTTGGGAAGCGGGGCGTGACAAATTTTAGTCGTGGCCCATGCAGTTCCTACAAAAGTTCGGAACAATAAGAGTACTTCATTCATTTAATATCCATGTACAAGTCTAAATTAGGGTTTCCTTGTCTTAGATGGTAGGAAGACTTAGATAGACGTCCCGGTTTGATAGTCAGACGCCTTGGTTAAGATTTAGTCATCTTCGTCTTAGGATACCTTAGTAGCCCCTCACCTGGCTCTGACCATGTTAGATTTCTAGAGCCCTTCTTTTAGTCGTTCGCTCGGGTCCATCGACTTCGGGCCCAGCAGATCGTAATCTTGATTCTCTTATGGCCCTTCCCTGAGATCTCTCTATTATAGTCTAGCTCATTAGGAAGACTTAGTGCTGAGTCTCCTGATCTTAAGACGTCCCGATAATTAGAACCCCTGACTTCTAGCATCTTCCTGATCATTACACTGTTGTGTTATCGGCCGTAGAGTTCCATCGTAGCTTTCATTAATCATATCTTAGGCGTATTCATTATACGATCATGTTCCTTGCCATCGATTCACGTGATCGCTTCATGACGATTGTCAAAAATTCTTCAAATCACTCCATTGCAAATCATGCTTCCTTTAAAACTATTTTCAAAATTCCTCATTAAATTCTTCACTCGGTTTAACTTCTTTGAAAACCCTTATTAAATATTTAAATTTCTTACTTTCGATTGAGTTAAAATTCTTTCACTGATTTTGAAACCTTCTTGGTCGTAATTTTTAAGTTACTATCTCGTATTTATTTTCGAGTCGGTATCTTTCGTATTTTAGTTTTAAAACTTGTTACCATTTTGAAAATTCAATATATCACTTTTTCTAAACAACAAAGTTTATTTTAACTACTTACCGTACGTACTTTTAGAATACTTTCTAAGCTAAAGAGAACTTCAATTTTTATATATATCAGTTATATGTTCATCGTGCTCATACTTCAAAAGAATTTTTGTATAAACTTATTTTTCATTGCAAAACAATCGCTACCTCATCCTCCTCTTTTTCCTTCGTCTAACTCGTTTTCCGAGTTGCAATATTTTCTACCATCTGCTCACTATTTCTACATTTTTTTCTATAAGTATAAAAGTATATGATACCATATTTTACACGTAATTCTTCTTTCATCTATTTAATTATTTTCAACAATATTTTTGTCCCAGCCAACCAACTATCTCCTTACCCCTCCTTATTTGAACTCGTTCCTTCCGATCTTATTTCGTTACCCTTTTGGCTTCTGGTTTCCTTCTTTTGTGCGGACATTAGTGCTTGTAGTTGCCTGTGTCATCTCCAGTTTTGTAGTGGGCCCTTTGGTTTTTGCCTCTTGTGTCATGTATGTATAGGCATGGAGTTGTAGGAATGATGGAATTCACATGTGAGTGGTAGCGTCATAGCTAGTAATTCCTTAGACTTAGTTTCATATTATAGTATAGCTTATCTTTGGCTGCATGTGATTATATCAAAACTTTTGTTTTCTTTTAAACCGAATCTTTAAAGTTTTTTGAAACTAGCTCACAAGATCACAACCCCATATCTCCCCTCATCCAATACTACAACACCACACGTTTTTCCCACATGTTTTTAAAACATTCTCTTCTTCTCTTTTTCTCTTCGAAGTGTTAATATTTTTTTATTTGTTATGATATTGTTAGTGATAGCTATTATTGTTATAGGGTTATGTTGCGGGTAGGCTAAGAGTGAGATGAGATATGTTGTACCGGTGGATAAATGATTTTGGAACAGAAAGATATTAGATTAGATTTCTTTCGGATGAAAAGAATGAGGTGTCCAAGACTTATTAATAATACCAAGGTGTAAAGGACTCAATGGAGAATTCTAGTTGGATGAAATTGTACATAAGAGATGAGAATTTATCGGATCTGTAACTTGGACGAGCGGTAGATATGAGTAGCTATGAAGGTATGGTATGATTTAGAGTGATCATGAAATGAGGAGAACATTTGAAGCATCAAGATTTGACTATAGGTTTGGGTGAGAAGACATTGGAAGTAACACGACGTGTTGAGATGAACGGAATGTTATGAAGATGGTTAATTAGGAAGACGGATTCTGTAGGATTAGGAGATTAGATGATAGGGGTAAGGATAGATGTAGCTTGATGGTTCATTAATTAAGGAGGATAGATTTATGAGTCGATATGATGGAGAATATATTGGGGACGTGATGATTGTTGATTTGAAGACAGTGGTGTGGAGTTATAGTTAAGTGCTAGGGTGTGATTCTAGTTGTAGCGTTACCCAGTGGAGAGACGAGTTATAATGAATTATTTGAGGAACGTTGTTGAAGTAATAAGATTATCGATCTTTATGTGTGGTTATGGGAGTTTCAGGAGTAGTGTTTAAAAGATATTATTCTTATTAGTATAAGTGATTCCGAGGGAGGAATCATTTCTAAGGTGGGTAGAATGCGACGGCCGCTTTCCGGCCGTTTGTATTTTCTACACGTACGACTTCTTTCATGTGCGTATTTATTTTTGCGTCTTCTTGGATCTGGACTATGCGATGTGTTATGCTGTTGTGACCGTAAGGAAGAGTAGTTATTTGTGGGATTTGTAGTGAACATCAATTCACGGGTCGTTCTCCCACAAATCAGGTTTGATTGCAGAGTCGTCGTAGCTTTAGACTTAGTCGCCTGATCTTTTATTTTTTCTGTTCATTTTTCGTGGACCAAACATATGATTGACCATCATATCTCCGAGCCTCTCTTCGTTACGGTCGTCCCAATATTTTTTTCGTAATTTTCTGACACCCCTAGTCCAACCAAATCACTAATCAAAATCGAGCCCATTAAGCCCAATTAGCCTTAATCAAATTTCAAATTCAAACTTAATCAAATCTTAGAGGAATCTTTACGTATCATGAATGAGATTGCTGCCACTACTCTCCTCTAGCTTTTACCCACTTTGCACACCCCCTCACGCACTCTCTGTCTCTCCTAGTCATCCCTTAACTACACCCTCTTTAAAACAAATTATAGCAACATATCTCCTTATATCATGCAACTCCCCCCAAACCTAGCAACTCACGCAAACAACCTGGTCGCCGCCCCTCTTGCGAGTTCCCTTTCCTCTCGTCGCCGATGGGGAGCTCTGGCGACCCCCCTCGACTCCGGCCATCTTCCTCCCTTCCCTCTCCTCTCCATCTCTCCCCACTTGTAACCCATGAAAACAACCCCCAAAACCCAGTTTTTGGACAGCAGCCCACCGAGCTTTACATGGCCGACCGTCGCCCCTCCAATGATCTCCGGCGGCTGCCACCGCCTCCCTCAGATCTCCCCCGACCTCCCCTAACATCTGCGACCTCCATCCTCTCATCTCTTTCCATTGAACCCACTCAAAACCCCATTGAAACACCAAGGAATTGCCCAGTCTCAGATCTGTGCGCGCCCGCCGGAAAATGCCCGCTGCCGCCACTCCGGATACCCCCCTTCGGCAAACTCCACCCACACTCGACTCCTCGTTGACCCCCAGATCATCTCCAACTCCTCTTACCCTCTTCTATCATCTCTACCACCTCGAAACATCTCTCGAACTCGCCTCAACGGCAGTTTTGTACAGATCTGTCCATCGTCAGAAAACCCCATCACCCGGCCACCTCCGACCACCTCCGGTGACCACCCTACCACCATTGGACTCCTCTCGAGTCCCCCTACCAACTGCATTCCTCCTTGCTCACTTCTCTCATCTCGATCTCCTCAAAAAATCGTCGAAACAAGCCCTAGCGGTTGTTTTTGACAGATCTGTGCGCTAACCTTCAATGCCGGCGCACGGCCACTTCCGACCACTTCCGGTGACCATTCCACCACCGTTGGATTTCCCTTGAAGTCCTTTAGCTACTGCAATTTTCCTTTAACTCTTTTCATCGCTGGTTTTCTGCTGAGACGCGCGACAACGACCGTTGCATGAATCTGTCCTCTTCAACTTCTCACGGCCACCCACCATCGTACGCTCGTGCCGTCGGCCACCCATCAAGTCAAGCAACTCACACTGACCTACTTCAACTACCGACAGTCCTCTTGGACCCTCGAAGTTCACGTGCATCGCCGTACTCTCGTGTTTTCACCCGACTTCGCCGCCATCGTGAAGATCCGTTGCGCTACCCTCAACGGGGGAGAGATCGCCCCTTGCTCGCTGTTTTTGTGTCTCCACCTCGCTATCCAGAGGTACCTCACTATGCTACCCATGGCCGAGGAGTTGCATACGATGCCGACACATCGTCGTTCAGACCCGACATCCGCTTTTTGAATGACGTCAAAAGGTTAGTCCCCTAACGTGTAGTAAGAACCCACCCGTAGCAAAACATAAAACCTAATCTAAAATTTGTCAATGTAAGCTAAAGTTAATTACATCACCTTTAAAACGTTGTCCACCGCAGAAAATCGATAAACAAACTGAACTTCTGTGCATATAGGATAGACGTCGATCTAGACCGAACAAATCATCAAAAGATGTGACTTTTTGACTGTTAGGGTAGTCCTGCCAAACTTAGAAACAAACCGTAATAGGATTGACAAAAAGCGCGATCTGACAGCGTTGTTATCCTGTTTTAGACGGACCATCCCCGACGGGACGCTTCGACGGGACGCTCCGGACAAACGACGCACTCGCCACCGCAGGCAAGTGTTTACACTTGTACTCTTACGGCCACGTTTAGGCCATTTCCTTCATAGAATGTTAGAGTACTTTTAAAGAGAACCAGACGTGAAATGATAGCGCCTGGGATCCCCCTTGACAGCTTAGACTTGACGACGAAGTCTAAGCACAACAACAACAACAACTGACACCTTAGGGTTTTCCTGTGTGTGCATGCGTGTGGACCCCCTAGAAGAACAATTTCTTACACTTGTCATGTCGTGTCATGTTACAAAAAGCATGTGGGCGTTTTAGATGCTCTCCATGCGGGAGTGATCTTTGTGTTACCAAAAAGCATGAGGGTGTTTCAGGTGCTCTTACTGTGAGAGTGATCTATGTGTTACAGGTAGTAGCCATAGCGTATGCTAACAGCTACAGGACTAACCTAGACGGGACAAGACAAGACAAGACACGTGTGACTCAAAGGGTTCACGCCTTATGGTTCGAGGGTGGCCAGACCCTCTCCCCATGCGACCGCTTAACCCTATCCCAAACCCAAGTGCTCAAGACAAGACAACCAGAGATCACCCTCGTATAGAGGGCACCTGAAACGCCCGCAGGCTTTTTGTATCACGGAGATCACTCTCGTAGGAAGAGCACCTGAAACGCCCGAAGGATTTTTGTAACACGGAAATCACTCTCGCGGGGAGAGCACCTGAAACGCCCGAAGGCTTTTTGTAACACAGAGATCACTCTCGCAGGGAGAGCACCTGAAATGCCCGCAGGCTTTTTGATAACACAGAGATCACTCCCGCATGGAGAGCATCGAAAACGCCCACAGGCTTTTTGTAACATGACACGACATGACAAGTGTAAGGAATTGTTCTTCTAGGGGGTCCACATGCACGCACACACAGAAAAACCCTAAGGTGTCAGTTGTTGTTGTTGTTGTGCTTAGACTTCGTCGTCAAGTGTAAGCTGTCAAGGGGGGTCCCGGACGCTATCATTTCACGTCCGGTTCTCTTTAAATGTATTCTAACATTCTAAGAAGGAAATTGCATAAACGTGACCATAAGAGTACAAGTGTAAACACTTGCCTGCTGTGGCGAGTGCGTCGTCTGTCCGGAGCATACCGTCGAAGCGTCGCGTCGACGATGGTCCATCTGAAACAGGTTAACGACGAGGTCAGAGTGTGCTTTTTGTCAATCCTATTACGGTTTGTTTCTAAGTTTGGCGGGACTACCCTAACAGTCAAAAAGTCACGTCTTTTGATGATTTGTTCGGTCTAGATCGACGTCTATCCTATATGCACAGAAGTTCAGTTCGTTTATCGATTTTCTACAGTGGACAACAGTTTCAAGGTGCAGAAATTAACTTTAGTTTAAGTTGACGAATTTTAGATTAGGTCTTATATTTTGCTACGGTTGGGTTCTTACTACATGTTAGGGGACTAACCTTTTGATGTCGTTCAAAAAGCGGATGTCGGGTCTGAACGGCGATGTGTCGGCATCGTCTGAAACTCCTCGGCCATGTGTAGCATAGCGAGGCACCTTTGGACAGCGAGGTGGAGGCATGAAAATAGCGAGCAAGCGGCGATCTCTCCCCCGTTGCGGGTAGCGCAACGGATCTTCACGACGGCGGAGACGTTGGGTGAAAACACGTGAGTATGGAGACGCACGTGAACTTCAAGGGTCCAAGGGGCTGTTGGTAGTTGAAGTAGGTCAGTGGGAGTTGTTCGGTCTGGTGGGTGGCTGACGACATGAGCGTACGGTGGTGGGTGGTCGTGAGAAGTTGAAGAGGACAGATTCGAGCAACGGTCGTTGTCGCGCGTCTCAGCGGAAAACCAGCGATGAAAAGAGTCAAAAAAAATTACAGTAGCTAAAGGACTTCAAGAAAAATCCAACGGTGGTGGAGTGGTTACCGGAAGTAGTCGGAGGTGGCCGTGCGTCGGCGTTGAAAGTCAGTGCACCGATCTGTCAAAAACAGCCGCTAGGGCTTGTTTCGACGGGTTTTCGAGGAGATCGAGATGAGATAAGTGAGAAAGGAGGGGAGAAGTTGGTAGGGGGAATCAAAAGGAGTTCAACAATGGTAGGGTGGTCACTGGAGGTGGCCAGAGGTGGCCGGGCGACGGGTTTTTCCGACGATGGACAGATCTGTCTAAAACTGCTATTGATGCGAGTTCAAGAGATGTTTCGAGGTGGTAGAGATGAGAGAAGAGGGTAAGGGGAGTTGGAGATGATCAGGGGGTCAAAGAGGAGTCGAGTGGGGGTGGATTTTGCCGAAGGGGGTCGCCGGAGTGGCGGCAGCGGGTGTTTTCTGGCGGGCGCGCACAGATCTGAGACTGGGCAGTTCCTTGGTGTTTCAATGGGGTTTTGAGGGGTTTCAATGGAGAGATATGAGAGGAGGGAGGTAGCAGATGTTAGGGTAGGTCAAGGGGGATCCGAGGGAGGTGGTGGCAGCCGTCGGAGATCACCAGAGGGGCGGCGGCTGGCCATGTAAAGCTCAGGTGCGGCTGCTGTCCAAAAACTGGGTTTTGGGGATTGTTTTGATGGGTTTCAAGGGGAGAGAGCGGAGAGGGAAGGGAGGAAGATGGACAGAGTCGAGGGGGGTCGCCGAAGGTACCCACCGGTGGCAAGAGGAAAGGTAACACGCAAGAGGGGCGGCGGCCAGGTTGTTTGCGTTAGTTGCTAGGTTTGGGAGGAGTTGCATGATATAAGGAGATATGTTGCTATAATTTGTTTTAAAGAGGGTATAGTTAAGGGATGACTAGGAGAGAGAGTGAGTGAGGGGGTGTGCAAAGTGGATAAAAGGTAGAGGAGAATAATGGCAGCAATCTCATTCATAATACGTAAAGATTCCTCTAAGATTTGATTAAGTTTGAATTTGAAATTTGATTAAGGCTAATTGAGCTTAATGGGCTCGATTTTGATTAGTGATTTGGTTGGGCTAGCGGTGTCAGAAAATTACGAAAAAAATATCGGGACGACCGTAACTAAGAGAGGCTCGGAGATACGATGGTCAATCGCATGTTTGGTCCACGGAAAACGAACAGAAAAAAATAAAAGATCCAGCGACTAAGTCTAAAGCTATGACGACTCTGCAATCAAACCTGATTGTGGGAGAACGACCCGTGAAATGACGTTCACTAAAAATCCCACAAATAACTACTTTTCCTTACGGTCACAATGGCATAACACATCGCATTGTCTGGATTCAAGAATAGGCAAAAATAAATACGCACACGAAAGAAGTCATACGCGTAGAAAATACAAACGGCTGGAAAGCGGCCGTCACAAGGGGGTGGCCAGTCGGCTGGTGGAGAACTCCATCCTTCCCACTGACCAAAGTGTCATGGGTCAAATAGACATTGAAAGGCTCGCCAACTCAGTCATTTATGGCTGTTACCATGTTAACTACTAATGTCTTCACTTTGTGCTTTTGCCTTTCTCTTACTTATCCATGATTCCCTGCAGACATCATTGGTCGGGGCGGAATTACGTCGCAGAGTGGTACAATTGTTGATTACCGAGCGAAAAAAGGCGGTTTCATTCGAATCTCAACTTAAGGATTAGAAGGAGCAGCTGATGAAAGAGAGGGACCACAGATCTCAGGCGGAGTGGGAGGTTGCGAAAGCTAAAAATCGGGCGGCCTCAAAGTCAGCGGTTCGGAAGAGCTCCGAAGAGCGATGGTACGCAGAGAAGAGCAGTCTCCTGGCTCGTATAGCCGAGTTGGAGAGAAACTCGCTTCCTCCAAACTCGATTGAAGACGTGAGGCATGAGGCTGAGGCGAGGAAGCTTCATCGATCTGGTCGGGATTCCGGTGGAGGATTGGTCCAAACGTAAGATGGTTTGGCTACCAACGAGCCCTCCAGCGAGGCGTCCGTATGAATCGTGGCATCTTAGTACACCAAATGTTTTTGATAGTTTTATATTTTGAGAGGTGAACATGTGATGGGGTATGCGTTCGTAATGAACCCCGAACATTCAATTGGTAATGAACACCGTCTGGTGCTGTCTTTTACCGCTTGTTAGTATAAATATCTGTATGCCAACCATTAGCGATCTTCGTACCCTGATTGCTTAATTTCTTTTGTCTATTAAACCTATTAGCATACATCCATCACAGAAATGGACATGGATGGTGTGAAATATCGAAGTTTCCCGGAAATATACTTAGTGCATGTGAAGTGCGTTGGAATTAAGCTTAGCATCACAGTGTACCAGATAAACAATTTTTTCTCAGTGCGCACACCGGTCACACCTTTTACCTGATGTGTATGGATGAATCTGATTTGTCAGTGTGTTTCATTAGAGTCATTTTCTACAGCATTCACATATCCTCTACATGCATCGACATTGTTACGTATAGAGTTTTCCTTTAAACGAACTTGGGCTATTGGACTTATGCCATAAATTCAAGAAGACCAATCGTCAAGGAGACCAAGATTCAAGTATACGAAGAGGTAGAAATCACTTCATGCAACATAAATACCACCTTTAATGAAGTATACCATAGGTCTTCATCATCAATAATATACCAAAGCACAAAATTATTCAACCAACTCTTAGCATTCTTCTTAATGGCTGTTGTGCACGGTGAGCAAATTTTTAATGATGTAACATAAATTGCTCAAAGCGCACAACTGGCAAAATTACGCCAGTCGTGCGAATTTAGCAATTTTGTATCCCATAACATAAGTGTTCAACCCGCACAACAAGCAAACCCATTATGGCACGTTGAGTTCCCGTTGTGCAGAAATCCCATAAATTTTGTACACAAATCCCAAAAATTTCAGTATATACTTACATTATAAACTCGGACACTACAGTAGCACAAAATTATACATTCGATATAGGCTGTACAATGGGATATTTGCCTACATCTTTACCGATTAATTTCTCGAATTGTCGCATCCTCTCTTCAAGGCCTTCCTCCCATCCTTTGGCCGCAGGAAGGTGGTTATCCTTCCAATGTCATATTACCGGGCTTTTAGCTTTAAGATGAATCTTTACATAGTGATTATTATTTACAAAATCTATGGTGAAGGGACCACATTTCATGCCTTGGTCTGGTCCTGATCTTAACGGAAAAAATGAATGACAGTGTTGCATTGACAGCAGATGTATTACACGGTTATAACAACTTGAGATTATATGTCCAACTTCTGGCAATGTCATCCAATATTGCTTTAAGGGGTGGTCATCCATATAGTTAATTGAGTCCTTCTGTTCTTGTGCAATTTCCTCACCCATCACCTTTCTGTACACATCATAGTGGTCACGCAGCTCTTCAAGCAAGTGCCTTCTGACCACCATCCACTGGTCCTCTCCCATGCCTAGATGTGAAGATAACGCACTGTAACCACAGTTCCCATTTGCCTTTATATCTGTGACGTTCGATATATATTTAGTGATTGCAGTAGGGAATTGCTCAATATAAGGTATGCCTCCTTCAACGGCTCTAGCGTCATTAGCTACATAATTTGCTGCTGCAAATGAAGCTGTATCAGAAAAGACAGAAATACTGCCAGATGGCACGGATTTGATAGTTGGTTGCTTTCTAGCACGTTGAGGAGGAATTGGAGCAGACGTATTTTTGAGCCTTTGGGACCGTCTCGGTTGGACACGACCGACACTTTCTTGTTTCGATGAGACTTCAATTGAAATTGGGGCAGAGCAACTAATCGCATCGGCTAAGACATGATCAAAATGAGCTGGTTATATTGGGATGGATGTATCTGCATTTGTCAAATTATTATCCCTTTTCTTCTTCCATTGAACATGACATTAACTTGCGGCTCTGTAATCAGATTTGTCGCCGGGGTAGCTAGCTCCTTCAACTTAATTAACAAATCCTGCTTCCTTGTCCCATCAAGTTGAACATAGAGCTTGTGTATGCGCTCTAATTCAGCATGTATAAGTCCATCTTCTTCAGACATCAATTCCGTCTTAGCCTCCATGTCTAGCTGCTTCCAATGAGCATTTACGACATCTAAGTGAATGAGGCGGTTTTTTCTTGTGAATTCGCCAATATCATTGGCATATGGTACTCCATAAATCATTCTTGCTATACAATCACCTGCGCATTGGTCCGTTCCCATAGAGTCAGATTTATTAGCTTCCACAGACATTATCTTCAACGCCGCAGTGGATGTAAATCCTATCAGCCCCCTGAACAAGAACCCATGCATATTATGTTGCAACATGATCTAAGATTTCTAGAATGAGGCCTTGATCTCGATATGCTTCCCCTCGAATGATCCATGTATGGTTGGCCAAGAAGCAGAGAAACTGCAGGCCGATGAACCCAATGCCTTTTTAAGCTTAGAATGTTCAGTTTGGGCTCTTTTGGTATGCGCTCTATTGGTGCTGACATTTCCAAAGTGCAGATTGCTGTCTGTACATACAGAAATAAACTTCTCCTTGTACTTGTCCAACCAAGATGTCTTCACATAGCTCACGACCCTTGTGTAATCTTTGTACTCTGTCTCCAATGCCTTCAGTTTTGCAACATACTCCTCCTCCTTGCGTACCCCAACCAATAAATTCCAGCTAGAGATGAAACCTAACCATTTTTCTTGATCATCAAAAGAGGGCTGGCAATTTTTGGAAATATTTTTGGATATGTGCATTCTACGTAATTGGTGCACCGTAGATGGAAATACATGGCCAATGGCATTCATAAGTGCTGGCTCCAGTGCTGTCAAAATTACACGTGGCATCCTGTATCCATGTAGAAATGAGCTCAACTTCTCCATGGCCCACAAGTAGTTATCCTCACGTACGGACTCCGTGTAACAAAATGTAGCTGCGAACGGAATATCTGTGGACGTCACCCCATACATCTCCATCAATAGCGGCCTGTTGCGGTTGGTCTTCAACGTGCAGTCCATATTCAGAATCTTTGGAAATTTTCGTAAGAAATCAACCGACTGCGGATGTGCCCAAAATATATTCATCACTGCATTTATCTCTTCGTCCACTTCATGATACACAATGTAATTACGCTGTGTCACTAGATTAATGAGTAGCTGCATTTCTGCTCTCCAGGCCATTTCCCCTGCCTTCATCCTCTGTCTGGCTTTATATAGCGTTAATTGTGGTAGATGTTACATTATCATTTTCCTTCAGGTATTTCAAGATTTCCCTTGGCCTAAGCAATCTATTTGACAAGTCTCTCACTATGGCCATCTCCTCCCTCCTAACCTCCTCTCATATGGATGTCGCTTGATGTACATTGCGGGTTTATGGTTGTGATTGCCACGTACAACTGTCAAAATCCACTTATCTGTTGCCACACCATTAGCCCTCAAGTAGAAGGGACATGAACACTTTTTGCTTCGAGTTGATTTTTGGGCCGATATATCCGACCTGTGTGGCCGATATGTCCCAGTTCTTTCACAAAAAAAATAATAAGTTGGGACCCTATTCTCCTTTGTACTCATATTTGATGATTTTGTTACAACCATATTCCCGATTTTCACACCGACCGCTTTTACGCATTTACCAAGCGCTTCTATGCTGGTGAAAAATTTTATTTGTTGTGAACTGATTTGTATTATCTTCATTAACCTCTGATCCTTCGACAATACGCTGAATTAAGTACCACATACCAACATAGTCACTAAATATTTTCCTTTATTTTCTAGTAAATTAGTCAGCTAACAAAGCAAAATAATTTCTAACCTCTTGCTTCTTTGTCCCCTTCATCACAGATCCCCTCAATATGTACCGAGTCCATCTCAATCTTCGTAATTTCGTCGCAATCATGTACCAAAATTACATTGCAGTAATCAATTTCTGAAATTATTAATAAATACCAAATTAATTAGCATCAATTAATGGCTTACCAACTTTACGATGCAATGCGTCCGCAGTCGACTATTTTAGGGCACCCCAACCCAATGACACAAATCTTTTGCTCTGCCTTAAGGATCTTCGTTTGATATAAGCAGGAACTCTTATAGTCTATATAGATCAGCGAATTAGAATAATTTCTGTTGATCAAACCCTATCTCGTTAGCTTTTCACGCCTTAGGTCATAAAACTGATCGCATATGGAAGCTGTTATGATGCCTTTGTATATACGGATGAGTAAAAATATTGGTTCATATTGTAAATTACTCATCGCGAACAATGAGATGGCAAAAATGTAAATTTCTCTGTCTAGCTATTTGCTCACCGTACACAGCCACGCAAAACTCAGAATTCCTCACCGCACACAACCACGCAAAACTCGGAATTGCTCACCGCACACAACCACGCAAAATTCGGAATTTCTCACCGCACACAACCACCCAAAACTCGGAATTGCTCACCGCACACAACCACCCAAAACTCAGAATTGCTCGGAAGACAATAACGCAAAACTTTGAATTGCTCATCGCACACAACCACTCAAAACTTTGAATTGCTCACCACATACAACTACTCAAAGCTTGGAATTGCTCACCGCATACAACCACTCAAAGCTCAGAATTGCCACCGTCCACAACCACTCAAAATTCAGAATTGCTCACCGCACACAACCATTTTGATCAAGTCAACGTGCACATGTGGACGTGTTATTTGCTAGTAATACTTCAAACTAGACTTGTTTACTCAACCATCACAATGGGTAAATTATTGTAGACCCGATATGACCCGATAGGACCCGAAATTGCCCCGTGATACCTTCTGCTCGCAACGAATTGACAGACAATTCCACAGATTGCTCCCGGCGAAATATCAAACGACAAGTTTTTTCAAAGATTGCTCAAGTCGCCCAGACCGAATTCCAAAAGTTTTGATTTTTATTTATGGCTCGAAGGATACATCACATAGTCAACTGCTGCGATCAAACAAAGAGTTGAATCGAAAGCAATCGATTTAGGGGTTTTTGACCTAAATTTTTCGAAATCGACTCTTTTGTAAGTCTGTACTTTTAAGTACAGTTTATTTGCCTTTCATATTTTGATTTTACATGAATTCATCCACGGTTGAGATTGATGGAGTTGGTACAAAAATCCAAGGTAATATTGATTTATCTTCTCGGCAATAATGCATTAAATCTTTGAGGATCAGGTTATGAATTGTTTGATACAGAATAATATGGATTTTACAAACGACTTTACCACCAATCAACTGTTCAAGGATAGAAAAGAGTTGTTTCAGTGGATACAGAACGTCGGGTTAAGACATGGGCATGTGATTGTTACACGTACGGGGAGATTAAGTTAAACGGCCAAAGGGCATCATGCTGTGTACTTTGCATGTGAAAGAAGCGGTGAGTATAGGGGACAACGAAAGCTAAAAAATACCAACAGGCCTGTTAAAACCAAGAAGTGTTCATGTCCTTTCTCATTGCGTGGATATATGGTGGGCGTGTGCGTTGAGGAGTGGAAGTTAACAGTCGTTTGTGGTAGGCAAACCATGAAGCAGCTAAATATGTCGATGGCCATTCCGATGAAGGGACGTTGCAGGGAATGGAGATGGAAACAGTGCGTGACTTGGCAAATAGCAAGGTTCGGCCAGCTGAAATTTTGAAAGTACTGAAGGCAAATAAAAACTTCAGTGCAACCTCAATCAAAGCAATTTATAATGCACGAAACCGGTTACAATGGGGGAAGAAGGTTGGTATTGTAAAATAGTTGAAGGAGTTAGCATCAGCTGATAAAATTATGGGTGATGAGCATGTGAAGGCTGTGAATAATGATGTGGATGATCAGAAGGTGGGGGAGGCGTATTCGGAGAATGCAGTGCCTGCCGAGTTGCAGGAGGAGGATCATACTGGGAAGATGGGTGAGGAGGATGATAAGGTGGATCATAATGAGGCGGAGCAGATTGCTGAGAAGGAGGAGGATGAGAATGCAGTGGCTAAGGCCTTTGAGAAGGAGCATGAGGTTCTACGCCTGCAAATTTTTACACTGGTTGCGGTGATTGCTAAGCAGCATGCTGAGATGACGGATACCTCTACATTGAAGTGTAAGCTGGGTAAGGGAAGAAGTAGACCGTTATGGAAACATATAATAAAGAAGCCGAAACAATCAATTCCACCTGATGATAGTGATGAGGACTTGGCTGCCGACATAATAATACCTTATTGGAACACTTTTCCTGAGTGTCTACGACTCCTTATAGTGCACGTCGTAGATGTGAAAGCAGATGGAAACTGTGGGTATAGGGCTGTGGCAGCTCAATTGGGCCTGGGTGAGGACAAATGGAGGCAGGTCAAATATGACTTGAAAGAAGAGATGCAGAACCACAACGGCTTGTACCGTCAACTTATGGGTGCCGTGGAATTTAAAAAGAATGTAATGGCACTGGGCCATTTGTTAGACCGTCCAAAAGCTAAATGGTGGATGCAGATGCCAAAAATGGTACATGTCATTGCCTCATGCTACGACTGTGTAGTACATATTCTTGCACCTCATCAGTGTGTGACATATTTTCCTTTAAGAACTCCTCCAATACCCTTATCAACCAGACGCCACATAACGTTGGGTCATGTGAACAATAATCACTTCGTTATTGTTAAACTTGCCCCAGATGGTCCTGTCCCTCCGACTTCAAGTATGTGGCTAAGATACTGTTCCGATGTGTCAGATGGATGGCCGGCTGCTTATGAGGATATGATGCATCAATTCTAGTCAATAGTATTTGGTCACGATATTGCAACTGTTGACGTTATTGAAATATTGTAGGATAAAACGTTGTATAATTTTAATATGGATTGTTTGTTTCATATTGACAGTTTGGTAGCATGAAATTTTATCATGTCTGCCTAAATGTGCAAATGTTATCATCTATATGCCGTACTGTGGTGTATCATATCTATAAGTTATGCTCAACGATGGACCTACTAATCAAGTTTGCCTCATACTAACTATTTGGTGAACTGGTACAAACTGATACATACTAGATTTTGTATGCTTAATAACACACGTAATCTATCCATTATTTCTTAAGGCTGTTAATTAATACAAATTATGATAGTTATAACGTTGATATTATATTATTTTACTAGTATCAATAATTTTGTTAACATCGGCATAAGAATATGAGTAATCCAATAGAATATATATTAAAACCAAAATTCATGCACAATTGAGTGGGTTAAGGGGTAGTAAAATTACTCACCGTGCACAACGACATGTAAAACTAGTCAAGATTTGAACTGTGGTGCTCGTCTATTAAAAACCATGCTATCGATAAAAATTTGCTCAGCTCGCTCAATGTCCTACGTTAGAACGCGTTTTGTGCGTTAGGTAAAAAGGATTAGCGAGGGGTTGTATTACTTAGCACGCACAACCGGGCAAAATCGTTCTCAGTGTCGTGATTAATAACGATTACCGTTACTGATGTCAATCCGTGTAATATTACGCAGCGCGCAAAACGGTTCAAATCGTGTTAAATTATAACCGTTGTGTGCGCCTGAGTAAAATATGCAAACTAAACTACAGAATTTACTTGAAGCGCACAACTGATTAAAATTTTTACCCGTTTTCCCCGTTAGGACCCTCTTTCACCCCTTGATAAATTCTGCTCACCGCTCACAGACATAACCTTCCACAGATTGCTCAAGGCGAAACATCAAACAACAAGTTTTTTATAGATTGCTCAAGGCGCATAGACAGAAATTCCAAAGATTTGATTTTTATTACTGGGCTCGACAGATACATCACAGTGTCAACTGCTGCGTTCAAACAAATTGGTGAAGCGATAGCAATCGATTTAGGGGTTTTCAACCTAAATTTGTCGAAATCGAGATTTGGTAAGTATATACTGTTAAGTACATTCTATTTGATATTCTTATTACATTGTCTAGAAATAGAAGGAGAAATTTTTTTGTTTTTACTTGCTTGCAGATACAGTTGAGATTGAAGGATATGCTAAAAAATTCCGAGGTAATATTGATTTATCTTTTCGGCAATAATGAAACTAATTTTTGGTTCTCGGTCCAATTAGTTGTATGAATTGTTTGATACATGTTTATATGGATTATACATCCGAATTTACAACGATGCAACTTTTTACTAGTAGATAGGAGCTCTTTCAGTGGATAAAGAGCGTCGGGCGACATCAAGGGCATGTGATTGTTACCAGTGCGTCGAGTATGAGTAAAACGTCCAATAGGACTCCTTCTGCTTACTATGCATGTGCAAGAAGCGGGACCTACAAGGGATACCAACCGGTAAAAAAGACCAACCTGCCAGTTAGAACAAACGAGTGTGGATGTCCGTTCAAATTACGTGGTAATCAGGTGGGCGATGGCGGTGAGTGGAGTTTAACAGTCGTTGATGGCAGGCACAACCATCAAGCTGCTAATTATGTCGAGGGCCATTCCGATGACATAAAGTTGCAGGGAAAGGAGGTGGAAGCATTGCGAGACTTGGCAAATAGAAAGGTTCCCCCGTAAGCAATTTTGAAAGGCCTGAAGGAAACTAAATCCTTCAAGGAAACACCAATCAAATCAATTTATAATGCACATAACCGATTACTGATCGGCCCCGAATATACACCCAGAGAACGATTGTAGTTTTACCGCAAGCGCACGGTCAAGTGGCGAGCGGGTATCGAACACGAGGAGGTGGTGTTGGTTCCAATCTATCCTAGGTTGACTATGAATGTTTTATTGGTGGAGATGGTTATGGTATGATGTAATGACAATGGTGATGGATGTCGGTATTGGTGATAAAGATGTGGGTCAAATATCAATTCAAATACAATATAATAAAAGTGTCTAGGGCTAGAGAATCCCCACTACGGATCATCATACATCATTGTAAATAGTGAATCTCAATATTACTAGACTTGTATTGAGGTGAACTAGTCATAACTGAATATAGAACCAAGCTCACGCTCTCGTGCTATTGCCGGTCTATAGCAACCTAGATTAGAACCCACTCTCGTGCAAACCCTAACCTAAGACACTAGCATGAAGATCGACATCATCGTCCAATCGCTCCTCGAGCCCACTCTTGCACTCGAGTTACGTTCTAGGTTGTGATAGTTCGTTTTCGTCCAATCTCTTGCAAACGAATATGGGTATAGATTTAAAATAAAAATCCTAGCTTTGGTCCAATCTCTTGCAAACCAAGTCTAGAGACTCTCAATTATAAACCTAAATCGAATATCTAGGCCTTCCCATCGATCGGAATCCAATCTCTTGCAAACCCCAATCGATGGAAATCCCTAGCTATCCGTAATAAATCGATCAGAACCTAACCTCCTAGCAATTCTAGCAATTTAGAAATTTATTCATCACAAATCTGAAATTAGATCCAAAGGGTTCATCCCCATGCCCTAGAACAACAAATCTACTCTAGCATAGCAATAACGATATGAGAATCAATAAAAATCATTGCTTGCATACAAAAAGATAGAAAAACAAAGATTCAAATAACAAGAACAAAATACTTAGCTTTGATGAAGATCTTCAATCCAAATACAAGCTTTTAGATCCAAGAGGGGGCCTAGGGCATGGCCTAACCTCTAAAATAATCCCTAAGAAAACATGTTGGGAACCTCCTCTAATGGTGGCTACAAAACCCTTATATAGTCTCCCAAAACCCTAGAAAATAACCCTAGAAAACCCCTCAAATTCGTGCCCAAAAACAGCCCAAACCACAACTTAAAATTTGGGCCCAGGCCGCACTCGGCCGAGTGGAAAATGTGCCCCGGCCGAGTGGAAATTCCAGCACTGCAGCATCAAATTGCAGAAATTCCCCAGATTTCATCTGATCTCTGATTTACGGGTTCTTGGCGGCGTTGAAATCTTCATGAAGTCTACTATCCATAAAAAATATGAGAAAAATACTTTGATTGATTGAATGATAGCAGATTTCAAAAGAGTGGGAGGCTGTCTGAAAATCTGGGCGCTGCGTGTCCGTGGCATCACTCGGCCGAGCGGCAAATGTCACTCGGCCGAGGGGCTTTTGATACTCGGCGGAGTCGGAGCTCGTAGTGGACTGACAGATTACAGTTAGTCTGGTCTTTTGGATGCCGTCGTTCGTGTGCCACTCGGGCGAGTGGTGTCTCCATACTCGGACGAGTGGGATGTCGTCACTCGGCCGAGTGCACACTAATCTTCAAGTAATTGCATGTCCGATCTGGCCGGCCGAGCGGGCTTCTTTGCTCGGCCGAGTGACTCCTTCACTCAGCAGAGTGGCATGCTGAGAATGCCCATTCTTCATCATTTCACTTCCTCGTCGCTCTTACGACGTTCTTTCTTCTTCCACTCGTCTTCTATCGCTGATAGGTCCTCAATAAGTCCATGAGCGATGCTCAGTTACGCGCGCAAGTCCTTTAAGCTCATTTTTGCTCCTAATTGCTCATATTTCCTGAAATCCGACAAAAACAAGAAATCGTGAAAAGTAACACACTATCATCGAATAATCGTGAAAATCGCAATATGAGCAACCGAAATGGCATGCAAATATGCAGAAAAAAGGTGTAAAATATGGACCGATCAAAATCCCCCAAGCTTACCTCTTAATCGTCCTCGAGGAAGATAAGTAGAGAGACGAACTCGGGAGATGAAAATAAAGAAAATGAAATGAAAAAGAAAGAACACGAGGTGTAAGGGGTCGCTAGATTCTTCTCTCAGATCTCAAGCCATAAGCTACGCATCACGATAATTTGGAAAATAGAAATCACATGCTATAAGGATTTCATATCTTACATAAACATGGTACTTGCAAGCTTTTAAGAACAACAAAAGGGATTCTCTAAATTCATACAATCAATTCATATCCACGTCACGCATTTCATAGGATTTAATATACAAATGTTGGCAATGCACTTTTCAATCAAAAGTTATAAATGAAGCATATAAGAATCACACCAAACATGCAATGGGGAATGGAATAAATCATGGCATTCACATATTTATATCGATTCATAAGAAATCTCCATAACTAAAGTATTTTGCTAAGTTTCAGCATTATCAAACTTCCTCATTCGTGCACCTCTCCACTCTAATGTCGTGCTCACTCATATGGTCAAACGAGTTCACTCCCCAAGCTTAGCTTGAGGCATCGCATCTAAAGGAATATGATCGTGGAAAATGGGATTTTTGCCTTGGTTTTCCCAAGTATTTTGTGGCTCCAATAATGAGATAGAGAAATATCTTTCTTTTTTCTTTTTTGAACATTTTGTTTCTCATTTTTCTTCTAGGATTTTTGTAGGAGCTATTTGATTTTATTTTTGATTTTTGGCTCCTTTTTGGCTTTTTGGACTTTTTTGGAGCTAACTTTTTCTTTTGTAGGGATCTTTGGGAAATAGATGCGATATAAGTAGCTTTAGGAGGTGAACTCAAGTGACATGTAGAGAATAAAAAGATATGTGTGTAGAAAGAAATCATGTAACACTCGGTTCACTCTAAGATGTGCACGAACGGTTCAATAAAATAATACTTCAACTAAAACTGATATATAAGCATGGATATTCTCAATCATTTCAATAAATAGTGAAGTCAAGCAGTAAAGTTTACAACCATATCAGACATGCAACAGAAGGTGAATAAGACAATAAAACTGATGCTTCAGATATACTAATGATGCGTGAATCTTGGTGCATTTCCAACAAAAGCATACTAAACACTAATCAATGCATTCAGCTTCAATTAATATCATGCATTCATATATAGGAATCATCAAAAGAATATATAAGCAAGCACATGGATAGCAAGACTGTGGAATACTCAAAGTAGCATGGCAAGGAATAATAAGCATCGTGATGGCTACTAAAGCAATACGATATATCATTATAAGGAACAAATCTAGCGAAAGAAATGAAAAGGAAAATGAAGAAATAAAAGTAAAAGAGAGGAAAGAAAAGAAAAACAAGCACACAACATGATGCATGAACACACATAAAAGGAAAATAAGATGGAAAATTCAAAAAGATGATGCAAAATTTTGAAAAATTCTAAAAGACCCTAAAATAAAGTAAAAATGCAACTAATGCATCTAAATGGCATGGAAATGCACTCCCCCAAGCTTAAACTTCACATTGTCCTCAATGTGATCATAATGAAAGAATGTGAGGAACAACGATAATAATAAGGGGGTGAATGAAAAAATGATGAAATGAATGACATGAAATCCTAATGCAACTACATGCACATACGATGATGCATGAGAGCGCCTTCCACCAAGATTATACCAAACAATCCTATTCAAATGACTTGACCAAAAATGGCATGGCTTTGCAAAGCGTGATCAAGTCAAACGAATAAGAAAGTAAGGTTTCACTTGAAAGAAATGCTTAAATGTGGTGAGCAAAAGGATGTGACACATCAAAATATGGAGAGGGCAATTAATATATAAAATGGGTTTGGGGTGTAAAATTTTTTGTTGCCGTCATAAGAGGTGATATTTATTCAATCGAATCTATACGGTCCTCTCGCTGTCGAGAGGATTCGTGTTTATTTAAAGCATAAAAATTTATACACTACTGGATTGATATCACCTATAGCAAAGGCGGATCCAGTATCTTTACCGGTGCAGGCAATTGCTCCAACTGCTCCTTCCGTGGCTCTGTCAGATGCGTGTGTCCACGGACTCCAACGAACTCCAGCAATGCATCCTCCAGCATTCCTACAAGGACTCCACCTGTACCCTGCAGAGAATAGGATGCATCAGTTCGCTGCAAAAAATTCACCCTCGTAATAAAAGTATCCCAAAGAGGATCGTCTATAGAAATGTATGGAATAAATAATGGTGGACGATACTTCCCTGGAGATAATCCAATATCCTCACGTGCCGTAATAGCTGTCTCCACGGTGTCTTCTCTATGCTGCTCAGGTAAATCTAGATCATAGGTGTGGACCTCATCAAGATACTCCTCATCATCGTCAGACTCATCCCAGTGCACCTCTTGATCATATTCATAAGCGTCCATGGGTGCTAACTCCTCGCTCTCCTCCTCATATACGTCCCATCGTACCTCTTGATCGTATGTATATGAATCCTGCAAAAGGCGCGATGAATCATAAAAAACATCATACACGGAAGGGAAATCAAAGATAAAGGGCGAGGGAGTAAAGAGATCTCCCTGAAGGGGGGCCAAAAGCTCTGTGGGGTAGTCCTCTGCGTCAGTGGGAGGATGAGGTGGCTATGAAAGCTCTAATGGAGGAGGATAGTGCTCGGGATCCTCATGAATGGTTGTGTCCTCGTCCCGATGCACGACCTCCTCGGTGATAAGCTCTGGCTCTGTGTGTAAGGCCTCCTCAAAAGCATGCTCTGGCTCCGTATGTGAGGCCTCCTCGGCAATATGCTCTGGCTCGATAGTGTGCTCCTTTGCCTTCTCATCAACTATTAATGTAGGCTCTCTCTGGGATGGTGATGCTGGCTGCTCAGGTGTGTCAACTTGTGGGGATGTATCTTGTGGAGGGGAATGCCTGCAAGCAATCCGAAAATATAGTCTATCCCCCTCAAGACTGACATGGATGTCCTCTTCAATTGTTCCTGCAGCTGAAACACGGTTCATAACAAAATCTGCAAATCGTAGCTCAAATGCATCACCTGCTGTAATGCTCTCTGAACCAGTGAACCTCACTGACTCCAAGAGACCCTCCAATAATCTCTGAAATCCATCCTCCTCTGGCTGTGCTGGTGGCTCAATTTCTGCTTCCTCCACTGTACCTTCGTCCATCCACTCTTCATATGCAACAGCTGTATTGTAGGATGTGGGATCGACGGCGGTACATTCTGGCTCTGGTAATATGATTGGAGATACTTCTTGCCCATAAGATGAAGGAACAGAACTGATATCTTTGGGAATCATCGCAACCTTAAATATGAGCGCATTCATTTCAAGTTGCCTCTTCACCCGTTCCAATAGAATGTTACCCTTTTCAAGCCCGGGTTGCATTTCAACCTGGTGTGCATGCATCTCCTCAAAAAAGATCCTTTGTCTCTCATCAAGCTTGGGCCAGTGCTTCTCCTCAAAAAAGTATTCTCCCATCTGAGCACTCTGATCATAATAGTATTCTCCCATCTGAGCACTCTGATCAAAACCTGTGGTCCACGTAGTGTAATCCATAACACCTGATCAACAAAGATAAATACCTGTAGAAAAATATCAGTGGCACAAAAGAATATAGAAATGATAGTAATGGTGGCGGGGGTGAAAATTTCCCTTTTTTAATTTTTTTTTAAATAGTCAAATCAACCTAATTGTGACAAATTGGCACCCAACGGGAAACACCTCCCCGGCAACGGCGCCAAAAACTTGATAGGCCCAGAATATACACCCGTAGAACGATTGTAGTTTTACCGCAAGTGCACGGTCAAGTGGCGAGCGGGTATCGAACACGAGGAGGTGGTGTTGGTTCCAATCTATCCTAGGTTTACTACGAATGTTTTATTGGTGGAGATGGTTATGGTATGATGTAATGACAATGGTGATGGATGTCGGTGTCGGTGATAAAGATGTGGGTCAAATATCAATTCAAATACAATATAATAAAAGTTTCTAGGGCTAGAGAATCCCCACTACGGATCGTCATACATCATTGTAAATAGTGAATCTCAATATTACTAGACTTGTATTGAGGTGAACTAGTCGTAACTGAATATAGAACCAAGCTCACGCTCTCGTGCTATTGCCGGTCTATAGCAACCAAGATTAGAGCCCACTCTCGTGCAAACCCTAACCTAAGCCACTAGCATGAAGATCGACATCATCGTCCAATCGCTCCTCGAGCCCACTCTCGTGCAAACTCGAGTTACGTTCTAGGTTGTGATAGTTCGTATTCGTCCAATCTCTTGCAAACGAATATGGGTATAGATTTATAATAAAAATCCTAGCTTTGGTCCAATCTCTTGCAAACCAAGTCTAGAGAATCTCAATTATAAACCTAAATTGAATATCTAGGCCTTCCCATCGATCGGAATCCAATCTCTTGCAAACCCCAATCGATGGAAATCCCTAGCTATCCGTAATAAATCGATCACAACCTAACCTCCTAGCAATTCTAGCAATTTAGAAATTCATTCATCACAAATCCGAAATTAGATCCATAGGGTTCATCCCCATGCCATAGAACAACAAATCTACTCTAGCAAGCAATAACGATATGAGAATCAATAAAAATCATTACTTGCATACAAAAAGATAGAAAAACAAAGATTCAAATAACAAGAACAAAATACTTAGCTTTGATAAAGATCTTCAATCCAAATACAAGCTTTTAGATCCAAGAGGGGGCCTAGGGCATGGCCTAACTTCTAAAATAATCCCTAAGAAAACATGTTGGGAACCTCCTCTAATGGTGGCTACAAAACCCTTATATAGTCTCCTAAAACCCTAGCAAATAACCCTAGAAAACCCCTCAAATTCGTGCCCAAAAACAGCCCAAACCACAACTTAAAATTTGGGCCCAGGCCGCACTCGGCCGAGTGGAAAATGTGCCCCAGACGAGTGGAAATTCCAGCACTGCAGCATCAACTTGCAGAAATTCCCCAGATTTTATCCGACCTCCGATTTACGCGTTCTTGGCGGCGTTGGAATATTCATGAAGTCTACTATCCATAAAAAATATGAGAAAAAAATACTTTGATTGATTGAATAATAGCAGATTTTAAAAGAGTGGGAGGCTGTCTGAAAAGCTGGGCGCTGCGTGTCCTTGGCATCACTCGGCCGAGCGGCAAATGTCACTCGGCCGAGGGGATTTTGGTACTCGGCCGAGTTGGAGCTCGTAGTCGACTGACAGATTATAGTAAGTCTGGTCTTTTGGATGCCGTCGTTTGTGTGCCACTCGGGCGAGTGGTATCTCCATACTCGGACGAGTGGGATGTCGTCACTCGGCCGAGTGCACGCTAATCTTCAAGTAATTGCATGTCCGATCTGGCCGGCCAAGTGAACTTCTTTGCTCGGCCAAGTGACTCCTTCACTCGGCCGAGTGGCATGCTGAGAATGCCCAATCTTCATCATTTCACTTCCTCGTCGCTCCTACGACGTTCTTTCTTCTTCCACTCGTCTTCTATCGCTGATAGGTCCTCAATAAGTCCATGAGTGATGCTCTGTTATGCGCGCAAGTCCTTTAAGCTCATTTTTGCTCCTAATTGCTCATATTTCCTGAAATCCAACAAAAACAAGAAATAGTGAAAAGTAACACAATATCATCGAATAATGGTGAAAATCGCAATATGAGCAACCGAAATGGCATGCAAATATGCAGAAAAAAGGTGTAAAATATGGACCGATCAATTACTACGGGGGCAGAGTGTGGGTATTGTAAACAAGTTGAAGGAGTTGGCATCACCGTGTAGAATTATGGGGGATGAGCTTGTGGAGCATGTGGATAATGTTAAGGAGGAGCAGAAGGGGGATGAGGAGAAGGTGGATGTGTCTGAGGAGGCGACTGCAGTGGCTGCTTACTGGCAGAATGAGGCGGTGGATCGTAATGTGATGGAGCAGACTGCTGAGAAGGTGGCTCTTAGTGGGCAGGAGCAGAATGCTGATGAAGAGGATAAGGTTAATGCAGCGGAGGAGAATGTGGTGCCGAGGGTGCATGATGTTTATGGGGAGGATGAGGCTGAGAATGCAGTGGCTGCTGAGTTGACGGTAGAGGATTATGTTATTGGGGAGTTAGTGGAGATGGAGGAGACGGTTGCTCTTAATGTGGAGGTGCAGAATGCTGAGGAGGTGGTGGAGGATAATGCAGCGGCTGAGACTGTGGAGCCGAAGGTGTATGATGAAAAGGCGAATGAGGAGGAGGATGATAAGGAAGTGGCTACTGATTTGATTGCTGAGGAGCATACTGGGAAGTTGGTGGATACGGCGGGGACGGTGGAACGTATTGTGGATGACCAGACTGCTAAGATGGATGAGGGGGAGAATGCAACTAGGGTGAATGAGGAGCCGAAGGTGGATAAGGCGAATGTGGAGGATGTGGAGGATGAGAAGATAGTGGATGCTGGGTTGATGCAAGCGGAGCTTACGTTGGAGTTGGGGGAGACGGTGGAGACGGTGGATAATAATGTGGATGCTGGGTTGATGCAAGCGGAGCTTACGTTGGAGTTGGGGGCGACGGTGGAGACGGTGGATAATAATATGGATGCTCAGATTGCTAGGAGGGAGGAGGAGACGGCTGTGGCCACGTATTTTGATGAGCACGAGGAGATGGATGGCATGCTTAAACAAATTTCTCCACTGATTTATGTGATTTCTGAGCAACTTTCGGATGAGATGGAGAAGCCTACAGTAACGAGGAAGCCAGTTAAGGCTCCACGGTTGCATTTGATTGCGAAGCATAAGGCGGCGGCGAAGGAGAAGCCTAAATTAAAGAGGAAGCCTGTGAAGGAAAGTAGTACACGTGTGAAACTTCAAATAAAGAAGCCGAAACCTTCACTTCCCCATGATGATTTGCCTGACCAATACCGCATACCATTTTTGTTGGATTTTCCTGCCTGTCTACATCCCCTTATAGTGGGCGTCGTAGACGTGAAAGCAGATGGCAATTGTGGGTACAGGGCTGTAGCAGTTCAATTGGGCATGGATCAGTCCGCATGGCTGCGTGTTAGAACTAACTTGCTCCGTGAGATGCGGACATACATCGTCTTGTACAGGCGTGTTATGGGTGAGACTACATATAATGAGAATTTGGAGGCAGTGAACATCTTACTGATGCACGTGCAAGACATGATAAATGGATGCAGTTGCCAGAAATGGCACATGTCATTGCCCCATGCTACAACTGTGTTGTACATTTGCTTGCACCTAAGATGTGTGTGACATTTTTTTCATTGAGAACTCATCCAGTATCCCGAGCCTCCAGACGACACATAATGTTGGGTCATGTGAACAATAATCACTTTGTTTTCGTTAAACTTGACCCAACTGGGTTCGTCCCTCCGACTTCACTTGTGTGGACCAGAAAGCATGACGATGTGTCCGAAGGATGGCCGGTGGTTATGAGCGGATGATGCAGTTATTCGGTACGATGGTAGAAGTTACGGATATTGCTACCGCTGATGATATTTAGTATTTGTAAGATATAACGTTTGATCATGTAATAAATTTTTTTGTATACATATTGACCACTTTGTAGCATGAAATTTTATCATGGCTTCCGAAATGTGCAAATGTCATCATCGGTATGGATTGATGTTGTGTATCATACCAATTACACCGAGCGCAACACTGCAGTAATATTGCCTGTTTTACGCTTTGAGTAATTATGTCTTTACCTACAAAATTGCTCAACGCACAAAACTGGTAATATTAATACCAGTTTTGCGCTCCGAGTATTTTTTAATAACATCAACCTTTGTTCCAAATTGTTATGCGATGAGAATGTATCATTGTTAGTGTGTCAAATAGTCCAAGTTAGAATAGGGTTATTGTATCATATATGTTATTGTCTGACAAAATTGCTTACCACAAACTCACATTGATAAATTTTGCCCGTTGAGCGCCTTTATTAGACAATTTGTTAGTGGTTACTACAATTTCTCACCTGTCACCACAATCAGGACAAATAATTTTGACCGGTTGTGCGTGGTGAGCAATTTTTTTAGTGCGAAACAAAACTCCTACTTGCCCACCCAATTTTATTTCCGGATATCTCCATATTAATTGCTGCTCGCACCGTGCAAATTTTTAATGGTTATCATAATTTCTCAAAGTACACAACGACGATATATTGGGACCTTTGGTCTACTTAAGAGACCCCTCGAGTCTGCAGAGCAGTGCTGGTGAATATACAGAGCAGTGATCGTGAATATACAGTGGATTGCTACCAGCTGGATGTTCTGCTCAATAATGATTAATGCCTGCCTAAGTTGTGCGCGTTGGGATAAACTGATAGCCACTAAAAAATAGCTCACCGCACACAACGGGAAAAATTATGCCCTTTATGCTCGGTGACAATTCCGTTTGGAATACAAATTTCATCAACGTGCAAAACCTCAAATGAAGCAAGTCTGCGCATTTAGCAATTTTCTATGCCATAACATAATTGCTCAAAGCGCACAAAAAGCAAAGCCAGGTGGTCGCTTTTTGAGCATATAAGGTAGTTTATGAACAATTGTTAAACGCGCACACCTAGTAGAATTATGCCCGTTGTCCGCGTTGAGCTAAAGTTGCGTCGATAACAAATTTGCTCAACGCGCCCCGTTTGGATAATTTTGCCCGCTGTGCACTTTCAGCATATTTGTTGGATGCTGTAATTTTTTGTTCCAACAGTCACTCATTCACATTCCAATTTTCATCATACTAAAATTGTGATTCCGAAACATGCCAACATGCAAACTTTTAGATTACGACTGATACTTATTCAATCTGAAGACATTTTATATTAAATCTGATACCTAGTCAATCTGATTCAGAAACTATATGCAAACTTTTAGATTAACGCTGATACATATTCAAACGGTGACCTTTCCAAAATGACCCACCCATTCTAATATACTGAAGTACGTACAGATACAGATCCAAACTGATACATATGCCTTTTCTCTTACAAACTGATACATATGATTTTCTTCGTAGATGTTTGTAATGAAGTGGCGTGTGATCTGCGTGCTTCCCCTTTAACTTCTGCGAGTTCATCGGGTAACCATCTTCGTTGCATTTATTAACGTCGTTGTCGATTTTCTGCCATCATTGGCTGGATATGAGTGTATCATCATTGCAACCTACAGTCAAGTATGTAGCCGTGTCAAACACAACGGTTGGTACGCCGATTCCCCTGTGGCGATGTACCACATGGGCAATGCGCTTAGCAGCTACATTGCAGTTACCGAATTTCTGTCCTGATCTGCTCAAGATGATTGTCGTCGTAGATGTTTGCAATGAAGTGGCACTTTGTCCTTTATAGGAGACGCCGTGAAATGGAAAGCCGTCATTGCTGTCGTCGTTGTAACCTGAAGTCATGTACCACAGGGTTG
Organism: Scilla litardierei; assembly: GCA_030789695.1. Lineage (NCBI taxonomy): Eukaryota > Viridiplantae > Streptophyta > Magnoliopsida > Asparagales > Asparagaceae > Scilla > Scilla litardierei. Next base: position 184,569,488 of record CM061141.1, on the reverse strand, counting down.
CATAAGAAGTTTTGTTTGGGAGTGTGAGAGATCAAAAAGGATAGGATGGAGTGTTTGGGCGTCAAAGATGATGTATAGTGAAACGATGAAGGGTTTGATGGAGGAGATGGAGTGTAAAGAGGAGATGGAGATGGATATGGAGTGTATAGCAAGACACATAAAAGAAATACATAGCCACTATTCATAATAGGAAGGAATAACAAATTTACATGGTACAACACCCAACAGCTTTCCTGAAACATGTGAGACAGCATTGCGAATATCACCCCAAAAGAATATGGTATGATCATTGTACACATTTTTCATAGTGCTTTTTGGGACAAATTTTCTTATCAACGCAATTGCAACACCCCCAGCATTGTCGGGCATGCTTGATTATAAATGGACGATAGCCCTTCGTTGCATAAGTTTCCAACATCAACCATTTGCCTTTACGTGAAAAGACTACTGGATTAATGCTATCGTCCACATCTATATCAAGCATACACGAACAGCAGAAGAACCTATTGTTTCCATACGGAGGTTGTGTGGGCAAATAAAGAAGATGGTGATAGAAAAAACTAGCGGAAGTTGTGAGAAGATGAGGGCTCGTTGTCAGCCATTTATAGGGGAATTGGACCAATCAAAATTAAGAGTATAATAAGTCTGTGATCCTACAATAATGAAATGGATCTCGGGAATCAATATTTATTTACTCAGCATGCAAACCGTGTAATTCCAACGTGAAAATCACTTAATCCCAATTATTTTATCATGTGGATCAAATTAGGTTAATTAATATCCGCACAAAACAAGGAAACTCAACGGTTTTTCGCCATGATCAACATTGATGCTAATAGGAAAATTACTGCCAACAATACTACTCTCCATTAATCTTTTTAGTACATTGTATTCGACGCGCACACCGGTCTAAATAATACAGAAGCGAGTAACTATCAAAATTGATCACCGCGCAAAACGTATGGAAAACGGGAATTGCTCAATGTGCACAACGTACAACGCATGGTTGCAAATTGTATTGGTTGATGAGGATGAGACAGTAGTAGAGTTATTGTGTGGCTACATCGAAGACCCCGTCATGCTATAGAGGGGTTCTCGTGAATATACAAAAGACAGCTCATGAATCTACAACGGATTGATACCAGACATATGAAGAGACCCTTGATTGCGATGGGAGAGAATTGATGTAGATGGAGCAATTTGAAAGCTCTCAGGGAGACCTTTTGACCCAAAAAATGACACAAATGTCCTCAAAAGCAAGAGCAAATGTGACCCAATGGAGAACTTTGTGACATTTCATCTTAAGTGAGCAAATGGGGTTTTAATTATAATTATACTAGCACATAACACATGCACATGTGCACGTGGACTGGAAAAAATGGTTGTGTGCGGTGAGAAATTCTGAGTTTTGAGTGGTTTTGTGCGCTGAGCAATTCTGATTTTTGAGTGGTTGTGTGCGGTGAGCAATTCTGAGTTTGAGTGGTTGTACGCGTTGAGCAATTTTAAGTTTGAGTGGATTTGTGCGCTGAGCAATTCTGAGTGGTTTTATGCGGTGAGCAATTCTGAGTCTTGAGTGGTTGTGTGTGGTGAGCAATTCTAAGTTTTGAGTTGTTTTGTAGCCGCTTACTTAATTGCTCAATGCTCAGACATAATTACTCAACGTAAAGAAAGAAAAGCCTTAGTCCGCCTCCCATTAAGGTTGAAAGGGGGAGAGACGCCCCCGTATTCGATCTCTCCTCACAAACCCAGGGCGTTAGGCACGATTTGCCTTTAGACACTCCTCCCCTCTCAAAAGAAACCTCCTGTTGGCCCGATCATTGGATAGGCCCTCGGTTGAAATCGGACCTCTCCTTCCTGACGAATTATACCTCTTATAGGCGGATCACCGACGAGTTATTCCTCTTACACATGGAGCGGCCCGCCTTCCACTCCCCGACTTCCCTTGGACAACTTATGCCAGAGTACATATGGGACATACGGCGGACCGCTCCTCCCCTCTAGCGCCTACTCCGCAATGACCTCCACCACCGGGGGAGGCGTCGCCCGCGGCCCGTGGGGTGACGCTCCAAATCACCGATGAAGGCATCGCCTGCCAAATCACCCCACTGGGCACCCCCGTTTCCAGACAACAGGTCCCTCTGCCATCCAACTGCCTGCCTTCCACTCATCAACCTCCTGTCGCTCATCCTGATGTAGTTTATTGTAAAGTGGAACTGCATGCCAGCCCCTCCACGGATCACGTCACACTTACTCAACCACTGTCGTCTTTATCGAAATATTGTAAAGAACACGGAAATGTCCCTCCAAGCAAGTTGTTAAATTCTGTCTATGAGAAAATTAACTTGTTTACATGCAAACTTTTAGATTATCTCTGATACATATTAAATCTGAAGACATTTTAGATTAAATCGGCTACATATTCACTCAAATTCAGAAACTGCATGTAAACTTTGAGATTAACTCTGATACATAATCAAACTGATGATATTTTCAAAATGACCAACACATTCAAATATATTGATGCACATACTAATACAAATCCAAACTGATACATTTTCCTACGCTCTTACAAACAGATACATATGACTGTCTTCGTAGATGTTTGCAATGAAGGGGCTCTTTATGGGATAAATTATCTGCATGATCTTCTTGCTTTACCCTACAACGACGCCTGCAATGACGACACTCCTATTCGGGCTACGGTTGCCGAAAGTCGGCAACGACGTTAATAAACGCAACGAAGCGACCATCTTCGTTGCGTTTATGAACGTCATTGCCCACTTTCTGCTACCGTAGCCCGGATAGGAGTGTCGTCATTGCAGGCATTGTTGTAACATGCTGTCAAGTATGATGCCAGTTTGAAGACACCGAAAAGAAAGTCGATTCCCAAGAGGCGGTGAACACCAACACATGGTTGCGTAATAAATAGAATGAGCTTTTCATCTTCAAGATCGGAAAGGATAGGATGAAGTGTTTGTGTGTCTTAGACGAGGTATAGTGTAAAGATGAAGGGGTTGGATGAGGAGATGGAGTGTAAAGAGGAGATTGCCGTTCCCCGTGCATGCTTGATTATAAATGGACGATAGCCCTACGTTGCATTTATTACCGTCATTGCCGTTTCCAACATCAACCATTTATCTTTACGTGAAAAAAGTATTGGTTGAATTCTATCGTCCATTTCTATCTCAAGCATCACACACGAACAATAGAAGACCATCTCATCTTTACACTCCATATCCATCTCCATCTCGTCCATTTCTACCTCATGCATCATGCTCGAACATAAGAAGACCTTATTGTTTCCACACGGAGGTTGTGTGCGCAAATAAAGAAGATGATGATAGAAGAAAGTAGAGGAAGTTGTAAGAAGATGTGGCCTCCTTGTTCACCATTTATAGGGGAATTGGACCAATCAAAATGAAGAGTATAATAAGGAAACAAAATAAGTTAATTACTCTCCCCGCAAAACAAGGCAACTCAACGGTTTTTCGCCTTGATCAACATTGATGCTAATAGGAAAATTACTCCCAACAATAATACTCTCCACTAACCTTTTTTAATACATTTTATTCGACGCGCACACCGTGATAAATAATACAGAAGCGAGTAACTATCATAACTGCTCACTGCAAAAAACGCATGGAAAACGGGACTTGCTCAATGCGCACAACGCACAACGGATGGTTGTGAATTGTATTGGTTGATGAGGATGAGACTGCAGTAGAGTTTTACTGTGTGGCTACATCGAAGACCCTATCATGCTATAGAGGGGTTCTCGTGAATATACAACATACTGATCGTGAATCTACAGCAGATTGATACCAGACACATGATTTTTCCAAGAATGTTTGACCATTGGGAAGCGAGCTGGAAAAATTTATAGCCGCTTACATAACTGCTCAACGCTCGTAATAAAGAAATTTATGGCCGGTGTGCGTGGTGAGAAAATTTTTAATGGTTAATGTAATTTCTCAAAGCGCACAACAAGTAAAGCTAGGTGTTCGCTTTGTGCATATAAGGTATTTTAGGAACAATTGTTAAACGCGCACAACTAGGAGAATTTTTCCTGTTGTGCGCGTTAAGCTAAAGTAGCGTCGATAACAAATTTGCTCAACGCGCCAACGAGAATAAATTTGCCCGTTTTGCAGTTTGAGCATATTTGTTGGATGCTATAATTTTAATTCCAATGTGCACCACATGCAAACTTTTAGATTATCTCTGATAAATATTCAATTTGAAGACATTTTAGATTAAATCGGCTACATATTCACACAAATTCAGAAACTGCATGCAAACTTATAGATCAACTTTGATACATATTTAAACTGATGACATTTTCAAAATGACCCACCCATTCAAATATATTGATGCACATACTGATACAAATCCCAACTGATACATTTGCCTACGCTCTTACAAACAGATACATATGACTGTCTTAGTAGATGTTTGAAATGAAGGGGCTCTTTCCGGGATAAATTATCGGCGTGATCTATGTGCTTCACCCTACAACGACGCCTGCAATGAAGACACTCCAATCCTACCTACGGTTGTCGAAAGTCGACAATGACGTTAATAAACGCAACAAAGATGGTCGCCCGCGGCGACCATAACCATCTATAACCATCTAGTTACCGAGGCGACCATCTTCGTTGCGTTTATTAACGTCGTTGCCGACTTTCGACGACCGTAGGCAGGATAGGAGTGTCGTCATTGCAGGCATCGTTGTAACCGGCTGTCAAGTATGTATCATACTTGACACAATGTGCTGGTGATGTCCCCCTGACCCTGCGCCCTGGGCAGCTGCCTTGGGTGCCTTGTGTCGGGGACGGGCAAGCCCTTTTTCGGGCATGCTTGATTATAAATGGACGATAGCCCTTTGTAGTGCGTTTATTACCGTCATTGTGTAAGTTTCCAACATCAACCATTACCTTTTCGTGAAAAGACTACTGGATGAATGCTATCGTCCATATCTATATCAAACATGCACGAACAGCTGAAGAACTTATTGTTTCCATACAGAGGTTGTGTGGGCAAATAAAGAAGAAGATGATAGAAGAAAGTAGAGGAAGTTGTGAGAAGATGAGGGCTCGTTGTCTGCCATTTATAGGGGAATTGGACCAATCAAAACGAAGGTATAATAAGTCCGTGATCCTACTGTAATGCAATGGATCTCGGGAATCAACATTTATTTACTCAACGTGCAAACCGCCCAAGTTTAATCCACGTCGATTATAACTTTACATGTCGTTGTACGAGTGGTATAATTTAACCACTGCAACAATTTTACACGACGCTCCCAACGTATTATAATTTTAACCGTTATGCATGCGTATGAATATTACTTCAAAACAAGGCTAAACCTTCGCTCACAGCAGGGTGTGTGCTCTGAGTAATAATACCACTAACTCACCTTTTTTAATACCACACACATCACGTTATTGTTTAGCCCGTTGTGCGCAGTGAGTAAATTTTTCTCCCAGCCTGCATCCACTAGAGTCCTCGTAATTCTACACAGCAGCGAGTCACTATAGGAATTGCTCACCATGCAAAACCGATGTAAAGCTTGAATTGCTCAATGCGCACAACACACAATGCATGGAATCGAATTGTTTTTTTGATGAGGATGATAATGTATTAGAGTTTCTCTGTGGCTACATCGAAGACCCCGTCATGCTATAGTGGAGTTCTCGTGAATATACAAGAGACTGCATGGGAATCTACAGTAGATTGATACCATACAGATGATTTTCCCAAGAATGTTTGACCGTTGGGATGCACGTTGGAAAATTTATAGCCGAGATCAAAATTGCTCAACACGTAGAACCTACATAATTGCTCAAAGCACACAACGGCGTTATATTTGGACCTTTAGTCTACCAAAGAGACCCCTCGAGTCTATAAAGCCAACTTTTAGATTAAGTATGATACTTATTCAATCTGAAAACATTGTAGATTAAACCGGATACTTATTCAATCTGATTCAGAAACTACATGCAAACTTTTAGATTAAATCTGATACATATTCAATCTGAAGATATATTCAATCGAATTCAGAAACTGCTTGCAAAATTTTAGATTAAATCTCATACTTATTCAAATTGATGACATTTTCAAAATGACCCAGCCATTCAAATATATTGATGTACATACTGATACAGATCCAAACGGATACATTAGCCTATGCTCTTACAAACAGATACATATGATTGTCTTCGTAGATGTTTACAATGAAGGGGCTCTTTATGGGATAAATTGTCGGCATGATCTGTGTGCTTCCCCCTTCAACTTCTGCGAGTTCAACGGGCAACCATCTTTGATGTAGGATAACGGACATATACTCATCAATTTGAATGGTCAATTTCACTCTAAATCGATCGTGAATGCCCTGGGTCCCCTGAAGATGCGTATGAAATCGGAGGAGTAAAAGCTGATGCAGTCGTCTCCCAACTATGCTCCTCTCCCTGGTCTGCGAAGAGAAGAATGGCCCCCCTGGCCTTTGGTTCCGGGATGACTGTCCTGGGTCCCATAAGTTGGCCGGGCTTGGCTACCATCCCTCTGAGGCACATGCACTCCCTCCTGTTATTTTCGTTCTCTTGGCTCACAGTGAAAATTGGAAACCTGCAGGAGGAAAGGGACAATTATGATCTGCTTCACCCACAGTCAGATTTAGCCAATTTGGCTGCGAGCCAAGAGATCGAAAAGAACAGGAGGGAGTGCTTGTTCCTCAGAGGGACGGTAGCCATGCACGGCCAACCTATGTGACCCAGGGCATCCATCAGGGCCCAAATGCCAGGGGGCCATTCTTCTCTTCGCAAACCAGGGAAAGGAGCATATTTGGGAGATGACTGCATAAGCTTGTACTCCTCCGATTTCATACGCATCTTCAGAGGGCACCTAGGGCATTCACGGTCCATTTATAGTGAAATTGACCATTCAAATTGATGATTATTAGTCCGTTATACTACAGTAATGCCAGGGATCTCGGGAATGAACATCTTATTTACTCAACACGTAATCCCACTGAGAAAAACACGTAATCCCAAGTATTTTAGGCTCAGCTGAAAAAGAGTTAAATTACTCTCCGCACAAAACAAGGAAACTGAACCGTTTTGCGCCTTGAGCAAAAGTGATTCTATTAAGAAAATTACTCTCCGTCAAAACTCGTAAAATTCTTTATTTTCTAGCGCCACAAAAACAATCAAATTTTTTTCGCTGTGCGTGCGGATTAATTGGTTCCACTATAAGCCCGTGTGTGTACAGTTGTATTATCAGATGTGAGACCGTGTGTGTACACTGTATAGTGGAGTCTGCGTGATTCTACATAATAGAGCCAGTAAAACAAAACGTATCAGACTTTACTCAGCGCGCACAACAGAAAAGATTGGAAAATTACTCACCGCGCAAACCCATCCAATCGATTTGTCGGTTTGTGCGTATTAAGAAATATGAGATTACCCGCAAAAATTACTCACAGCGCAACATCTGTATATTCTGTATATTGATCACAACAACTGTAGACTCACGGGTTCTTTCCGTAGACTCACAATAACTCAATTGTAGTCGCATCCTCATCCAGGGGCAGTCCAACTCGTCTATAAATGGTGTCCATATCCACAAGACCTCATCAACCACTACACTTCGTGATGATAGTATTCTATCTGTTTCTATCTGATTCTACTTGTACAATATTTTTTCTTCAACATGCTATTTTTTTGTTCATGCCTGCTTCGGCTACAACACACAAAGATGGCCAATGTACTAGAGGTAAGTGACATGATGCTGAAATTGAATACATCACTTATATATGGACTCGAAGATGTCCTTTGCTTCTTCATATTTTCTATTCTTCTTTATTACAATGCTAGTAGTTTCATTTTCCATCCTGAAGCGCTCAACTGGCATCTTCTCTCTAATTGTGCAGTCTCTCTAACTGTGCACTTAGCGGCGCTATTTTATCAGGACATATTAAAATATGTTTGTTTCTCAGTTTAACAGGACAAATTCTAACAATTACTTCGTTCTGCTTGATGTAGATACATAACATGGTAATGGAAGACAAATTGAAAGTTACTCCTACAATTTCAATGTGGACCATATCCTTCATGATGTAGATGCATGTAAAGAGAATGGGAAGGCGGTAGAAAATGACTCCAATGAAATCAGGCTAACTACGCAACGAAAATGCACCTTCAAATCATCCCAGAAGATCTCAGCGGTCAGCGGACCTTCTAGGATAAAGGAGCATTTGCTTGCTTTCAGGCGTTTAAAAGTAATGATTTTCGAGATTTTCCATTTGGTAAGTATATACTTTTAAATACACTGTAGTTGAAATTCATATTCAAATGGGTAGAAAATGATGTAGAAATTTGGTGATTTTACATGCATGCAGATACGGTTGAGTTTGATGGAGAAGGTACAAAAATCCAAGGTTCTATTGATTTATCTTTTCTGCGATAATGCAGTAAATCTTTGATTCTAAGTCCAATTAGTTGTATGAATTGTTTGATACAGGATAATATGGATTTTACAAAAGAATTTACTACCGCGTAAATTTTTATGAGTAGAGACGAGCTGTATGATTGGATAAAGACCGTCGGCCATGTGATTGTTACCATGTCGACGAGTTTGAGTAAAACATCCAATATGATTCCTACTGTTTACTTTGCAAGTGAAAGAAGTGGGGTTTATAGGGGACACCAAAAGGGAAAAAAGACCGACCAGCCATTTAAAACCAAGAAGGGTCAATGTCCGTTCTCATTGCATGGTAATATGGTGGTTGTCAACGCTGTCATTGAGGAGTGGAGGTTAACAGTCATTGATGCAGGCACAACCATCAAGCTGCTAATTAAGTCGAGTTCCATTCCGATGACAGGAAGTTGCTGTGAAAGGAGGTGGAATCATTGAGAGATTTGGCAAATAGCACGCTGAGACCGGCTGAAATTTTGAAAGTCCTGAAGGAAAATCCAACCTTCAATGCAACCTCCAAGGGCATCAATTTATAATGCACGTCACCGATGGAAAAGGGACAAGAAAGTTGATGTTGAAAAAAAATTAAAGGAGTTAGCATCGCCATTGAATCCTGGAGGGTATCCGTTGGTCCTGTCCCTCCGACTTAAGTTATTTGGCAAAGAATCCATTACGTTGTGGCAGCAGGATGGCATGCTGGGAATGAGATAAGGATGCAGACATTGAAAGAAATGTTAGTAGGTATTGATGACATTGTTTTATTGTAAGAAATTAAAATATATGTTACCCATATTGCTACCATTGATGACATTGATTTATTATAAGCTATAACGTTGTATAAACGTAATAAGATTTTTTGAATCATATTGTCCACATGGTAGCTTAAATATTTATCATGTTTGTCGAAATGTGCACATGTATCATCTGTATGGCTTGATGTTGTTTATCAAACAAATTACCTGTCGTGCGCACGAGGGCACAACGAGAGTAATTTTGCCAGTTGTGCGCCAGGATGGATATTGCTTCACACTAGGCCTTTTAAGCCCCGCGCACGATGTGCACAATGGGGGGTAATACTCCCCGTCGAGCGCGGGGATGGATAGTGCTTCGAACTAGGCATTTAAACCCCCGGGCATTACGCGCACAACGGGGCGTAATTTTGCACGTCGTGCGTGTGGATGGATACTGCTTCACTCTTGGCATTTTAACCCCCGCGCATGATGCGCACAACGGGGCGCAATTTTGCTAGTCGTGTGCGGGGATGGATAATGCTTCACTCTTGGCGTTTTATCCCCGCGCATGATGCGCACAACGGGGCGCAATTTTGTAAGTCGTGTGCGGGGATAGATAGTGCTTCACTCTTGGCATTTTAACCCCCACGCACGACGTACACAACAGGGTGCAATTTTTTCGATCATAAGCGGGGATGGATAGTGCTTCACTCTTGGTATTTTAACCCCGCGCACGACACGTACAACGGGGCGTAATTTTAACGGTCGTGCGCAGGGATGGATAGTGCTTCCATCTTGGCTTTTTAACCCCCGCACACGACGCGCACAATGGGGCGCAATTTTGCCGGTCAAGCGCGGGGATGGATAGTGCTTAACTCTTGGCGTTTTAACCCCCGCGCACGACACGTACAACGGGGTGCAATTTTGTCAGTCATGCGCGGGGATGGATACTGATTCAGACTATGCCTTTTAACCTCCGAGCACGACGCGCACAACGGGGCGAAATTTTGCCGGCCTTGTGCAGGGATGGATAGTGCTTCACTCTTGACATTTTAACCCCCGCGCACGACGCGCACAACGGGGAGCAATTTTGCCGGTCGTGCACGGGGATGGATACTGCTTTAGACTAGGCCTTTTAAACTCTGTGCACGACGCGCTCAACGGGGCGAAATTTTGTCGGTTGTGCGTGGTGATGGATAGTGCTTCACTCTTGGCGTTTTAACCCCTCGCGCACGATGCGCACATTTGGGTGCAACTTTGCCGATCGTGCGCAGGGATTGATAGTGTTTCACTCTTGGTGTTTTAACCCCCACACACGAAGCGCACATTTGGGTGCAACTTTGCCGATCGTGCGCAGGGATTGATAGTGTTTCACTCTTGGTGTTTTAACCCCCACACACGAAGCGCACAACGGGACGCAATTTTGTCGGTCATGCGCGGGGATGGATAGTGCTTCAGTCTTGACGTTTTAACCACCGTGCACGACGTGCACAACGGGGCGAAATTTTGCTAGTCATGCACGGGGATGGATAGTGCTTCACTCTTGATGTTTTAACCATCGTGCACAATGCGCACAACGGGGCACAATTTTGCCAGTCGTGCACGGGGATGGATAGTGCTTCACTCTTGGCATTTTAACCACCGTGCACGACACGCACAACGGGGCGCGATTTTGCCAGTCATGCACGGGGATGGATAGTGCATCACTCTTGGCGTTTTAACCCCCATGCACGATGCGCACAATGGGGCGCAATTTTCCCATTCGTGCTCTGGGATGGATAGGGCTTCACTCTTGGCGTTTTAACCCCTGCAAGCGACGTGCACAACGGGGCAGAATTTATCCGGTAGTGCGTGGGGATGGATAGTGCTTCAATCTTGGTGTTTTAACTCCCGCGCATGACGCGCACAACGGGTGCAATTTTTCCGGTCGTGCGCTGGGATAGATAGTGCTTCACTCGTGGCGTTTTAACCCCCGCGCGCGACATGCACAACGGGGCGTAATTTTACCGGTCGTGCGCTGGGATGGATAGTGCTTCACTCTTGGTGTTTTTAACCCCTGTGCACGACGCGCACGACGGGTCACAATTTTTCCCGTCGTGCGTGGGGAAGGATAGTGCTTCACACTTGGAATTTTAACCCCCATGCACGACGTGCACAACGGGGCGCAATTTTGCCGATCATGTGCGAGGATGGATAGTGCTTCACTCTTGGTATTTTAACCCCGCGCACGATGCGGACAACGGGGCGTAATTTTACCGGTCATGTGCAGGGATGGATAGTGCTTCCCTCTTGGCGTTTTAACCCCCGTGCACGACGGGTACAATGGGGCGCAATTTTGCCGGTCAAGCGCGGGGATGGATAGTGCTTAACTCTTGGCGTTTTAACCCCCGCGCATGACACATACAACGGAGCGCAATTTTTTCAGTCGTGCGCGGGGATGGATACTGCTTCAGACTAGGCCTTTTAACCTACGAGCATGACGCGCACAACGGGGCGAAATTTTGCCGGCCATGTGCAGGGATGGATAGTGCTTCACTCTTGGCATTTTAACCCCCGTGCACGACGCGCACAACGGGGAGCAATTTTGTCGGTCGTGCACGGGGATGGATAGTGATTAAGACTAGGCCTTTTAACCTCCACGCATGATGCGCTCAACGGGGCGAAATTTTACCGGTCGTGCACGGGGATGGATAGTCCTTCACTCTTGGCATTTTAACCCCCGCGCACGACGCGCACAACGGGGTGCAACTTTGCCAATTGATCACTCCATATTTTACACCTTTTTTCCGCCTGTTTGCATGCCATTTAGATCGCTCAAATCACGCTTTTCACGATTTATCGAAAATATTGCGATACTTTTCACGATTTGTTGTTTTTGTCGTATTTCAGGAGATTTGGATCGATTTGGAGTGATCCCGAGATACACCTACTCCAGAGTGTCACCGATGACTTCCCCGAGGGGTATTTTGCTATCGGAGAGGAGCGGAAGAAGAAAGAACGTCGTAGGAGCGACGAGGAGGCAAAAACACTCAGAATGGGCATTTTTGGTGTCTCACTCGGCCGAGTGAAGGAGTCACTCGGCCGACCAGCGAGACCCCGCTCGGCCGACCAGATCGGACACGCTTCATATGTGCACTCGGCCGAGCATCAGAAGCCACATCGGCCGAGTGACGAAACTCCGTCCACCCGAGTGGCGCTCAGACGACGCTCATCAAAAACTCCGAACTTACTGTTTTTCGTCAGTCTGAGATCAGAAGACCCACTCGGCCGAGTGGCAATTGCCGACTGCCCAAGTGAATAGAAGCCCATCGGCAGAGTGACGACAACTCACTCGGCCGAGCGACGCCCGAAGTGAAGACCCCCAAGACCCCAGACTTACTGGAAATTCTCAGGGTTTTTCACTCGGCCGAGCGACTTTTGTCACTCGGCCGAGTGAGCCGCGCTGCCTGTAGCATAAATTGCGATTTTCAGGCTGCGCAGGGGCATTTTGGTCACAGTTTTTTGGGTGATTTTGGTGGGTATTTAACCCCTGTTTTTAACCTAGGTTGGAGAGCTTTCCCCTTGGCTTTTTGCAGCTTTTTGGATTAAACTTTTTAGCTTTTGATTCATGTGATTGGAGAGGAGAGAAAAGTTTATTTTTGTTGGATTCTTGGAGAACTCTATTGGTTTGTCTCCCTCTTCATTAAAAATCTTATTTTTATTGCTTATTCGAATATTGTAATGAATTCTATTGTTATTTCAATTGATTATTTTTGCAATTGTGATATGAATTGTGAGTAGTCCTAACGTATTGGGGCGTGGGGATGAACCCTACGAGCCCAATTTCTGATTTGTGATGATTTGGTAGAAATATTGCTAGAATTGCTATTAGGGTTAGTTTGGGATCGATATACTACGGATAGCTAGGTGTTCATATCGATTGGGATTTGCAAGAGATTGGATCCCAATTCGATAGGAAACCCTAGAAATCTGAATTGGGTTGAAATTGAGTTTCCGTAGTAGCGGTTTGCAAGAGATTGGACCGATACTAGGGTTCTCGGTTGCAATTCCATACCGATACCCGTTTGTAAGAGATTGGACGGGTAGGAACTATCCCAACCTAGGTCGTGGCCCAAGTTTGCACGAAAGTGGGCTCGGGACGCGATTGAACGATGATGTTGATCCTAATGCTAGCTTGCCTAGGCTAGGGTTTGCAAGAGATTGGACCCAAACCTAGGTTAGCTATAGACCGGCAACAGCGCGAGAGCGTGAGCTAGGTTTTACATTCAGTTGCAACTAGTTCATCCGAAATTCTACCCTAGCAATTGTGATACCAATGAATCACATTGACGAGATACGGTGAGTAGCGGGGATTCCCCATTCCCTAGGCGTCTTTAATTTATTTTATATCTCCATACTTTGTCTGACGATTGTGACAGGATCGCCAAAAGGCAAATTCCCTCTTTTCTGTTCCTATAGCCAGGTTGTTCGGTGAAGGCACTGTCATTTGTCCTCCCTGTGTTCGATGACCCGCTCACCTCTACACCGTGCGCTTGCGGTAAAACTACACGGTCGCTCTTTTGGGGTTACATTCGGAAGCGATCAAGTTTTTGGCGCCGTTGTCGGGGAGGCGATTGTGTTTGATCCTACCACCCTAGCTATTTCTTTCTTTTTGTTTTATTTCTTTATTTTTATCTAACCCTTCCATTGTGCTAATCACTTCTTTGAAACTTTGTTCTCCCGTGCATGTACACGAGATCCACTGCGGACCCCACTGATATATTGTTTGATCCTGAGATCGAGCGTACGTTGCGGAGAATCAGAGCGGAGAGGAGACCCGATACAGAAGGGAGGTTTATGAACGTCTGGGAGACGCCTGAAGAGTTAGCGGCAAGAATGGCGAGGATTATTTCTATTCGAGATAGGCTCCGGCCTAAGACTTCCTCCACTACCTCGTCCATAGCCATGCCGGAGTTGGCGACCGACAAGAATTTTTAGTTGAAGACCGGGCTTGTGGTTCTGATGTAGCAGGATCCATTTCATGGGAACACCCATGAAAATCCCCACTACCACATCCAGCTCTTCCTATCAAAGTGCGCCACCTTCCAGATGCCGGGCGTTACCCTGGATGCCATCAGACTGCGCCTCTTCCCCTTCACATTAAAGGATAAAGCCCTTTATTGGTTGAGGACGCAAGCTGAGGGAGTCTTTACCACATGGGATGGGTTGGCGAGCGCGTTCATCGACAAGTTCTATCCGCCCTCCAAGACGGTAAAGATTAGGAGTGCTCTCATGTCCTTCAAGCAAGGACCTCAAGAGTCACTCTACGAGGCTTGGGAGCGCTTCAAAGACCTGCAACATCAGTGCCACCACCATAGCATTGAAGATTGGGAGCTAGTCCATAGCTTCTACAATGGTCTCCAACCGGGGACCAAGCAGATTATTGATGCCACGACAAATGGTGACATCCTATCGAAGACTCCCGACGAAGCTACGGCCCTAATTGAGGAGATGGCCTCAAACAATCAACAATGGGCCCACGAGCGAGGACACTCTTCGTCCTCCTTGAAGTCATCTAGCATCTATGAGGCAAAGGCCGTAGCGGAGCTGACCAACAAGTTCGATTCTCTCCACAAGGTGGTGGAGAGACGGGAGAAGTATATTACGGAGCCCTAAGGACCCCCTTCCACATCAGCACCAACAAATCAAATGTGTGATTGGCAAGACCAATCCCAAGCTATGTATTCGGGAGGAGAACAAGGAGAGGGATCTTTGGAGCAAGTTCAATACGTCGCGGGGAACCAAGGATATTGGGCCAATCCAGCCACAAGAAACCATCCCGGTTTCTCCTACGCAAACAATGATGGAGGCATTGAACCCGCCACAACAACTACCTCAACAAGCTCGACCACAACAACAACAACAACATCATCAACAACATTATCCACCGAGGGGGCCTCCGCAACAAAATTTCCCACCAAAGCAACAAGTTGGACCCTATAGGCCGCCCGGATCAATCAAGGGTGGAGAAATAAAAACCCTCCATAAGCTCAACAACGATCTGAATTTGAAGCTAAGGTGGAGGAGTTTATGGTCGAGCAGAAGAAGATCAATGCTTCCTTGAAGGCGGGACAAGACTCTCTTACAACTGTCGTTGGACAAATTGCGGAGCAACTTGCGTTGCTAAATCGAAATAGTCAACAATTGCCGGCGCAACCCGAGCAAAATCCACGGGGCAACACCGGCCACATCAACACCGTTGTTGCAGTTACTACGAGAGGCGGGAAGGACACCACCCCCGTCATGATTCCTACCGAGGAGCCCGTGGTGGAGAATGTAGAGCCAAGCGAGCCGGCCATTGAAGTTGAGAGAGAGAAAGAGCCGCAAAGGGAAGAAAAGTCTAGAGCGGAGCAATTGATTGAAGAGAAGCGTTTTATGCCACCGATCCCATTCCCTCAGAGGCTTGCTAGAGCAAAAATGGAGAAACGGCTAGCCAAGTTTCTCGAGTATTTGAGAGGGGTAAGCCTCAACATTCCTTTCCTCGACGCTGTCGTGGAAATCCCGACATACACCAAGTTCCTGAAATATTTTATTACGGGAAGAAAGAGGAGGGAGAGAATCATGCTCGCCAAGGAGGGCTCTTGGTTCACCAAGAGAGAGAAGGAGCCCGCCAAATTCAAAGACCCGGGGAGTTTTCAAATTCCTTGCACCTTGGGCGGCGTCCCTCTACAAAAGGCGTTGGTGGACTTAGGGGCTAGTGTTAGCCTCATGCCTCTCTCTATGTTCCTAAGGCTAAATACCGGCACAAAATTGAAGCCTACCGACATGCGGATACAACTAGCCGATGGTCGTATCACAAGGCCGGTAGGGATCACAGAGGACATCCCGTTACAAGTCCCGGGGGGCATATGTTTGCCATGTGACTTCGTGATCATGGATGTTAAGGAGGAGGGAGACACGTCGCTAATACTTGGACGCCCGTTCCTCGCCATTGCCGGTGTCATTATCGACGTGCGTGAAGGAACTCTAACATTGAATGTCGGCAACATCGAGGTGGAGCTTCATATTCCCAAGGCAATGAAACACATGCCTTATCATGAGGAGCTGGACTATATGGACCTCCTTGACGAGGTTATTGAGGAGGCGATCCCCCATTCGATCGGCGCTCTATTCAAGGAAGATTTTGAGGAAGGGCCGGATTTGGACCAAGAATAAAAGATGGAGCATTCCCCCGACCTCTCCATGGAAATTGATGAAGGCGACGCTGATGTCGCGAGGATACGAGAGCTCTGCAAGCTCTCAAAGATGAAGACTCCAAGGAAAGCCCCACCGATACGGAAATCGGTGTCACCGGTTAAGCCGAGGCCCGAAGCAAGCACTAGCTTGGGGGAGCCACCCCCCAACACTACCCGAGGCAAAGGAGTACCGAGGAAGAACGCCCCGCCACAACATCCGAATTTAAGCGTTCTTCCCAATAAATTTGACGGGTGCATCTCATATGCACCCAATATCCCGCATTGAATTGAAAATCAGAGGGGGTCGAGCTCAAGACCTTAAACGAGCGCTTGTCTGGAGGCAACCCGACGGTTATCGCTTTACTTTTACATTTTATTTATTTTTGTTTTAGAAATTATTAGTATTTTGAGTCGTTTTCCAAAAAATTTCGTGATAACGGGTCCTATTTTTCTTTGACAGGAGAGGAGAAAGGGATATCTATCATTAGGAGGATGAACAAGGCGACGAGGAGCGCTCCAGGAATGCGCTCGATGCTTAGGAGGAAGATGAAATCGACTGGAGGAAGAAAAACAGAGTTTAGAGCCCAAACGAAGCCAAACAGCAGAAAACAGGGTTCACTCGGCCGAGTATACTAGTCAATCGGCCGAGCACATAAGTTCGTCCGCCCGAGCGGCCCACGAACGAGGGAAGTCTGATGTACCCAACTCTCTGTTTCTTTTCTTGATTTCAGTATAATTGCTACTCGACCGAGTATATATATTCACTCGGCCGAGTAAAACTGATACGCTTCTAAGGCGAGTCTTGCCGAGTAGCTTGAGCCACTCGGTCGAATGGACTTATTCCACTCGGCCGAGGATGGCAAGGCCACTCGGCCGAGTCATAAGCGGGGAGGAATTTTCCAAAAATTTCTGTTGCATTCACTCGGCCGAGTAACTTAGTCACTCGGCCGAGTCGTAACTTTTTCTATAAAAGGGGGAGCGGGACGGCGTGGTTTTCGAAACGAAAAAATTCCCAAACTCGTGTCCGATCGCATTCCCTCGCCCGCAGCTCCCCCCTCACTCGCCCGACCTCACTCGCCGCCACCGCACTCGGCTGACCACCGCCGGCCGACGCCACCCCTGCCTCGCCCGAGTCGCCGCCGGCGACCACCTTGCCGGCCGAGCTCCGGTACCCTATTGTTTGCCTATTTCTCATCTTTTGCGTATTTTTCGACGATCCATGTGTTTAACGAGCCCCAAAACCAAATCAACTTCATTATCTATCTATCATACCCCTAACCCCCCATACATTTTGAATATTACTCGCTGATATCTTCGTTTGATGTGCAGGGTATATTGGGGAGCTTAGGGGAGCCCATGGGAGCTTCCAGGGATCGTTTTGGGCTACGTGGAGGTGTCGTCTTCGCACGCTTTCATTACCTTGCTCTCGCGGCGTGTCGCGGTATACTCTTTCCTTTATTTTACGCACGTCGCATTTTTCACGTTTTTGGTGAGCACCCGGGGCCCACATGCCGCCCCGGACACGGCCACGCACCAGGAGAGCCTCCGCCAAACGGAAGCGATCGGATGAGCCCGACCCCTCCCACGATGTGGAAGACTCTCCTCTGCCTACACCACCACACCCCGTTCATCCTGCACAGCCTGCAGAGCCCGTTCACCCCGCATAGCCACTCCCTGTCGTCCCACAGCCACCGCCACCGGCTCCACTTGTCGGGCCGCTGGGGATTACGTTCCAGGACGACGCACACCGCGTCGTTTTTGAGCGCATTTCCCAGCGCTCGATTGTACCCTCCAGGTTCGCACACCTTGCAGACCTAGGACACCTGGGGGTACTTGAGGGGATGCTCACGTTGTATGACAACGTGGGTTGGCGAGATTTTTTCCAGGTGTCGGCGAACAGTTCGTCCGTCCTACACTTGAGGTGCTTAGTTCTATCGCCCGGACCGACGAGGGATGCTCGTTTAGGTTCATGGACCGAGAGTGCTAGGTCACTCTCAGTATGATGAGAGCTTTCTTTTCGTGGCCCGATGTCCCCGGGGCCGACTGTGGTTACGCCCCCACTCACATTCCCCCACCTTCCTTCGATTCTGGCGCTTTCTGGGCCCGGATCACGGGTTTACCTGCTGCCTTTGACCCTAGTAGGGCCAAGGCCTCGGCCATCGTCCACCCTTGCCTCCGCATAGCTCAGCGCCTTATGGCGACTACCTTTTTGGTGAGATATGAGCCTGGGACGATGTCCACGCCGGAGCTTTATATGCTCTACGCGATGACGCGCCCCAGAGCTCTATCTAGGGAGGGTGACGAGTTGGTCCCCGTCGTCGTGATTGATATCGCGAGCTGGTTTTTGGATAGCATCATCGTATCGGTGGGCGCTCGCTCACCGATATGTTGCGGCGGTCTGATCACCCTGCTCGCCCTGATGACCGGCGAGGACTTTCCAGATGACCTGCGACGAGCCCCGGGCCCCACTTCACTGTCTATAGACGTCATGGCCCGGATGAAGATGCTACGTCCGTACGGTCAGCGGCACTGGGTTTGGTTGCACGGCCCCTACGGTGCGGATTACATGATCCTTTCAAGCCCAGCTCGGACTCAGATAGCACCAGCACAGGTGGACTGGCTTCCGGCGATGGATCTCCTAATCCCCGCCACCTACATGCTTGAGGCCGAGGAGGCTGAGCAGGCTGAGCAGGCCCACGCTGCACCCGCTGACCCCGCTGCTCCTGCTGACCCCGTGGCCCCTCAGCAGCCTGATATTTCTGCTGCTCCCGACACCTCTGTCCACACTTCTGCCGGTGTCGGGAGTACCCTCGCTGAGCCCACCTCCACTACCTCCCCGCCCACCACCACTCCCACCACAGCTGGCCCTCTGTCCGTTGAGCCCGTTTCCTCCGCCCTACCCAAGCGCCCACCGACTATAGTTGAGAGCGGAGAGCCCTCTTTTGCTTCCGTCGTGGAGACCGTGGTTGCCACCTCTATCTCCACCGCAGCCGTTTTTTCTGAGAGTGTCGTGGCGTCTGTCCACACGTCTGTGTCACCGACCTCTCTGGCCGCCTCGTTGCCACTTTTATACTCCACTTCTGCTGCTGCTACCTCCACCTCATACCAGCCTGCGCCCCGGCCTCGCACTGAGGCTAGGCCCACTCTTGTGAGCACAGCACCTTTCCTCCACATGCCTGCTGAGCCTATCCACTACACCACCCGAGTCCGCCAGCCCCGTCCTGCATAGCACAGACAGGTGCGTCCCTCTGCACCACCTCCCCCCGACACTGTACTTCAGAGCTTTCGTGCTCTCGAGGGGGTGGTGAGTGCCCTCAGAGGCGACCTTAGGACCATGTCTGCCACCGTCACCGCTATGGCCAACCGCTTCGACCTACTTCCGGGCATTCACTATTGCCTCACTCAGATTCTCGAGCGGCTTCCTCGCGTGCCCATAACCACCCAGCAGGTCCCCACCCCCACCCCTACACACACCCATCCTGCTACCACACCCATACCCACACCCACACCCGCACCCACTCAGCAGACTGTTCCCCAGCCACCACCACCACCACCTCCGCCTCAGGACGGAGACGGAGCAGCCCCACCCTCTTAGGCACCCTTGATGCCATTGATCCTTTTTGCCGTCGTGCTGCCCGTCTCTGCTGGGTCCTGATGATTTTTGCCCACACCCCCTCCCCTCACTGTTTTTGGGTCCACATTTTGTTCACATCTTTCTA
This sequence comes from Scilla litardierei, assembly GCA_030789695.1. NCBI lineage: Eukaryota > Viridiplantae > Streptophyta > Magnoliopsida > Asparagales > Asparagaceae > Scilla > Scilla litardierei. The sequence continues at coordinate 184,549,355 of CM061141.1, read as the reverse complement.
TATCATTTTTGGGAGAGAGGGAGAGTTTTTGGTGTCACACTTTTATATCTATTTCACTCCTGTATCTGCATGCATCATGTCCGCATCATATTTTTCATTTCGTTATTTTTATTTTCTTTTTCCTCATGCATGCATCCTTACCTTCCCCTCACATTACACGTCTCTCGGTGTGCCACACTTCGCACATTGAGGACACTGTGTACTTTAGCTTGGGGGAGTGAGTTCTCACGTTCTTTTCGATTTACCACCTTTATTTTTAGTTTTTTCACGCCATTTTCTGTTTTCGCACTCGTTTTCATCACCTTTTCTTTTCTTTTACCATGCATCACGTTTTTTCCTATTTTCTTTGTGTGCTGCATTGTAAATAGCTTTATTTTCCCTCTTTATCTTTATTTATTTTTCATCTCATGCTAGAGATGACTTTTCTGTGATGATGATGACGTGGAGTTAGCTTTCTCTATATGCATGCTAAATTTGTCATGTCTTAGATTTTATTTCTGATATCATATGCTGTGATTTGCCTTGCATTTAGAGATAGTAACCCACACTCTTTCCGCATGAAAATGGATGAAATTTTATTATTAGCTGAGTCAGAATATTCATATGTATGCTATCGCAGAAAACACACCAAGATTCACACATTGAATGCTTATATCTGGAGTACCGTTTTCCTTTCCTATATCACTTCTATTTGCATGATTTGTACATTTCACTTTAGGACGATTGAATGATGTTAGCTATGATAAATCTGGATTAGTTTTGCTTTTTTGTGATCGAAACTGAGTAGATTAGATTACCCTGCTGAAGTTGTCGTGCACGTCTTATAGAGTGAACTGAGAGACATATTTATTTCTTTCTCCATATATCTTGAACATCAATTCTCTATTTTAAAATCATTGGTGAATCTCCCCTTAGCGATTCTAATATATGGCATTCCCCCCGCTGTTAATTCCTAGCTCCAAATTTCCCAAAACTAAAGAAAGAAAAAGAAAAATTCTTGTATATCCTTATTTCTCTTTTATTTGGGATCATTGTGTATATATGCTATTTGAAAAAAAAGGAAAAAAAAGTGAAAAAGAAAAGAAAAAGAAAAGAAAAGAGAAAAGAATCTCAATAAACGATCCCATCTCATGTTCTCTCTTTCTTCCCTCTTTTTGTTTTTTTATTTTTATTACTTTTGGAGCTTCATAAAAATGAGGATGTAAATATTGTTTTTTGTGCCACCACGCTTATAGATAAGCTTGGGGAAGAGAATCCAATGATGTGTGAGAGAGTGACCACTTGACGGTGCACGACAACCTAGGCTAAGTAATATTCTATACTCGGCGAGATTGTTTTAGCTTCACAAAATCCAGAAATCTATGCCTAGCACTCATTTCATGAAATCCACGCTTATCTATTCTCTCTATTCTATTGCGTGATATTCTTATACTCCTCATAGAAAGCATTCAATTGAAAAGTGTGTGATCTGCGATATTGTATACCGCTTTAAATGATTCAGACGATGTTAATTTTAGAATTATTCCGTTTTTCATGCTATATCGATATTCTTGGGCTTTCTATTTCTATTTGCACCATTATACTATGATATCGAAATAAAATTCTTTGACATGTGTTTGACATTCGGCGCATACTATATGAGTAAGCAAAACCCACGTCCTGAGAAAAATGATCTAGCAGCTTCCCTCTTCGCTTTCTTCTTTCTTCTTCGTTTTTCGTTTTTCGTTTTTCGATCGTTTTCGTTTTTCGAATCCACCGGGTTCGCCTTTTACTTATCTTCCTCGAGGACGAGTAAGAGGTATGCTTGGGGGATTTTGATCACTCCATATTTTACACCTTTTTTCCGCATGTTTGCATGCCATTTAGATCGCTCAAATTACGCTTTTCACGATTTATCGACAATATTGCGATACTTTTCACGATTTGTTGTTTTTGTCGTATTTCAGGAGATTTGGAGCGATTTGGAGTGATCCCGAGATACACCTACTCCAGAGTGTCACCGATGACTTCCCCGAGGGGTATTTTTCTATTGGAGAGGAGCGGAAGAAGAAAGAACGTCGTAGGAGCGACGAGGAGGCAAAAACACTCAGAATGGGCATTTTGGTGTCTCACTCGGCCGAGTGAAGGGGTCACTCGGCCGACCGGCGAGACCCCGCTCGGCCGACCAGATCGGACACGCTTCATGTGTGCACTCGGCCGAGCATCAGAAGCCACATCGGCCGAGTGACGAAACTCCGTCCTCCCGAGTGGCGATCAGACGACGCTCATCAAAAACTCCGAACTTACTGTTTTTCGTCAGTCTGAGATCAGAAGACCCACTCGGCCGAGTGGCAATTGCCGACCGCCCGAGTGAATAGAAGCCCATCGACCGAGTGACGACAACTCACTCGGCTGAGAGACGCCCGAAGTGAAGACCCCCAAGACCCCAGACTTACTGGAAATTCTCAGGGTTTTTCACTCGGCCGAGCGACTTTTGTCACTCGGCCGAGTGAGCCGCGCTGCCTGTAGCGTAAATTGCAATTTTCAGGCTGCGCAGGGGCATTTTGGTCACAGTTTTTTGGGCGATTTTGGGGGGTATTTAACCCCTGTTTTTAACCTAGGTTGGAGAGCTTTCCCTTTGGCTTTTTGCAGCTTTTTGGATTAAACTTTTTAGCTTTTGATTCTTGTGATTGGAGAGGAGAGAAAAGTTTATTTTTGTTGGATTCTTGGAGAACTCTATTGGTTTGTATCCCTCTTCATTAAAAATCTTATTTTTATTGCTTATTCGAATATTGTGATGAATTCTATTGTTATTTCAATTGATTATTTTTGCAATTGTGATATGAATTGTGAGTAGTCCTAATGTCTTGGGGCGTGGGGATGAACCCTACGAGCCCAATTTCCGATTTGTGATGATTTGGTAGAAATATTGCTAGAATTGCTATTAGGGTTAGTTTGGGATCGATATACTATGGATAGCTAGGTGTTCATATCGATTGGGATTTGCAAGAGATTGGATCCCAATTCGATAGGAAACCCTAGAAATCCGAATTGGGTTGAAATTGAGTTTCCGTAGTATCGGTTTGCAAGAGATTGGTCCAATACTAGGGTTCTCAGTTGCAATTCCATACCGATACCTGTTTGCAAGAGATTGGACGGGTAGGAACTATCCCAACCTAGGTCGTGGCCCGAGTTTGCACGAGAGTGGGCTCGGGACACGATTGAACGATGATGTTGATCCTAATGCTAGCTTGCCTAGGCTAGGGTTTGCAAGAGATTGGACCCAAACCTAGGTTAGCTATAGACCGGTAACAGCGCGAGAGCGTGAGCTAGGTTTTACATTCAGTTGCAACTAGTTCATCCGAAATTCTACCCTAGCAATTGTGATACCAATGAATCACATTGACGAGATACGGTGAGTAGCGGGGATTCCCCATTCCCTAGGCATCTTTAATTGATTTTATATCTCCATACTTTGTCTGACGATTGTGACAGGATCGCCAAAAGGCAAATTCCATCTTTTCTGTTCCTATAGCCAGGTTGTTCGGAGAAGGCACTGTCATTCGTCCTCCCTGTGTTCGATGACCCGCTCGCCGCTACACCGTGCGCTTGCGGTAAAACTACACGGTCGCTCTTTTGGGGTTACATTCGGAAGCGATCACCGATCCTGCGCAGGGATGGATAGTGCTTCACTCTTGGCGTTTTAACCCCCGTGCACGAAGCGCACAAGGGGACACAATTTTGCCGGTCATGCATGGGGATGGATAGTGCTTCACTCATGACGTTTTAATCACCGTGCATGACACGCACAACAGGGCGCAATTTTGCCAGTCGTGTGTGGGGATGGATAGTGCTTCACTCTTGATGTTTTAACCACCGTGCACAATGCACACAATGGGGCATAATTTTGCCAGTCATGCACGGGGATGGATAGTGCTTCACTCTTGGCATTTTAACCACCGCGAACGACACGCACAACGGGGCGTAATTTTTTCGGTCGTGCATGGGGATGGATAGTGCATCACTCTTGGCATTTTAACCCCCATGCACGATGCGCACAACGGGGCACAATTTTCCTGTTCATGCTCTGGGATGGATAGTGCTTCACTCTTGGTTTTTTAACCCCCGCAAGCGACGCGCACAACGGGGCGGAATTTAGTCGGTCGTGCGTGGGGATGGATAGTGCTTCAATCTTGGTGTTTTAACCCCCGCACATGACACGCACAACAAGCGCAATTTTTCCGGTCGTGCGCTGGGATAGATAGTGCTTCACTCTTGGCGTTTTAACCCCCCCCCCCCCCCCCCGCGCGACATGCAGAACGGGGAGTAATTTTGCCAGTCGTGCGCTGGGATGGATAGTGCTTCACTCTTGATGTTTTTAACCACTGCGCATGACGCGCACAACGGGTCACAATTTTGCCCGTCGTGCGCGGGGAAGGATATTGCTTCACTCTTAGCGTTTTAACCACCGTGCACGACGTGCACAACGGTGTGTAATTTTACCGGTCGTGCACAGGGATGGATAGTGCTTCACTCTTGGCGTTTTAACCCCCACGCACGACGCGCACAACGGGGCAGAATTTTGCCCGTCGTGCACGGGGATGGATAGTGCTTCACTCTTAGCGTTTTAACCCCCGCGCACGACGCGCACAACGGGGCAGAATTTTGCCCGTCGTGCGCGTGGATGGATAGTGTTTCACTGTAACGACCACTTTTCGTTGTACGTTGGCCGTGCACGTGCTTTTGGCCGTGCACGTGTTTGTTTAGACTTTGTTTGTTATGAACACTTTGATGCGATATGCCGTTGAGAACGTCTCCGAGCGTATTAAATAGTGGCACTAATTTGAAACGACGTTTTCCGGGTCGTTCTCCCACGATTTGATCCTATCTGAAGAGACGTCACGATTTTCACTTTTGTCGCTAGACCTTTTTATTTTTAATTTCATTTCTCGACGTCAAAATCGTGATTCGTCTTCACTGTTCTCTTTCTCATGTTGCCCCGGTCACCCCAGTATTTATTTCACAATTTTTGGACTTAGTTTGACCCACTTTCACTTTTGCCAACCTATTAGTTGTTAACCCTAAGAATTATTTATACCCTGATCACTTGTGTATCCTAGCCCACACTTACCCTTGGCCGAACTCTAGTCACGAACCCAGTTCCGTGCGCGCTCACACTCTGTCACAAGGCACTCCCTTCGTTGATTAAATAAATCTCATATAAGATGAACATTTGGTTAAAGAAATTGGTTACATGCGGTTAACATTTCAATTGATCTTGGACCCAACTCACCGTATTACCAAATTAATTTATTAAAACCCAGGCCCACTTGCTGCTGCCAAGCCCATGCTCTCATTTATTGAATCCCTTGGGCCTTTGTTATCACACACCCACAGTATTAGTATACTTCCTATAATAAAATAATATAGAGAAACTTTAAGCCTTATAGCTGACCCAGGCCTACAAGCCCTAGACTACACCCCCACGTGACCTAGCCCTAAACCTATAAATAACAACCTAATATTTTCACAGCTACACAAACTAAGCCGCAGCCTATCCTATTTCCATTTAACCTAGGCCTAGGGCTAACTTTATCTCCCAGCAAACGTGATAGCCGCGGCCCCCATTCTTTCTTCTTCCCCGCGAAGAGAAGCCGCCGCCCTACATGTCTTCACGCTTCACAGCCATCGGACCCCTCCTTCATCTGACCTAGCACCTCGCACCGACGGCCTACTCACCGCCCAGACCCCCCTCCGCTGATGCACGGCGCTGCGCCGCCCCGCCCTCCGCCAGCGCGCGGCAGCGCTTCTCCAGGCGACAGCTCCACCAAGCGTACGGCACGAACCCCTGCAAAGCCTTCCCCACGGTGCTTCCCATAGCCGGACGGATCCCCATCGACCTCCCCTCCGGCCTCTCCGGCGACCTCCCGCGGCTTCCCACCGATCGCGTCAGCTGCAGCGCCACGCCCGCCTCTCACAGCCACCCGTCCCCCTCCATCTCCGATGTCATCTCCGGCCACACCTCCTTGCTCCGGTGATCTCAACCTCCCCGAAACCTAGGCCAAGCACCTCCTCTTCCCCTTTTCAAGCGCTGTCAAACCACCATGGCCGCACGTCGGCGATCTCCTCCGCCCCTCGCATCCACGCTGACTTCGTCCCCTCCCATATATAACCACCATCTCCCCTCCATGAAGCCGATCTCCTCTAAGAAATCTGTCGCTCAGGCCTAGATCCAGCCCTCACCCACATGAGCTCTGCGGTTTCAAAACATGGATACGGTAAGTTTTATTGGACTGATGAACAGAGTGTTTATATTATTATCTAAGTGCTAGTATGGTGTGTATATGTTAATATGTTATTGCCAGTAAGTTAGTTTTTATGCCCTCAGTTCAGGAGCTATACGAATATATGTAGGTTTTAAATTGTATATAGTAGAGAAATAGGATATTAGTTGCTCAAGTTATTTATATATGCCTACATTATTATAGGTGTTATGTTGGTATGTAAACATGCTGTCAGTATTTAAACGTATGTCAGAATAGTTACTTATAACTATATTAGTTAGATTTTAATGCTATTATAGTTAGTTAAGTTATTGAATTGATATCGCTAATGACGCAGATATGATACGTTTTCTTCGCTACCCGTTACCGTTCTCGAGCCGGCGTCGTTACCTTCACGCAACCGGGATTCAACCCCTGACGTCGCTACCCGACATCAGAGTAGCTCTCGCGTCGTGTTGAGGTAAGTCTCTCTCCGTAGGAACCCACACCGCATGTTAACAAGATAAAAACATTAATTTTTATTGTGTTGGTTAATTCACTGATTGAAGATAATGAATACGGGACTGTAGGTTGGTGTGATGATTGGGGTTTGGGCGTAGGCAGAACTGGACTCCTTGATCTTGTGACTATCAGCACGTCCCTTTCCAGGCAAGTGAAACTTGCCAACTCTTGTGTAGGGCCATGTTTTTAGGCCACTTCCTTGTTTTCAGCGTAAAAGAGACTAGTCAGTGAAATGATAGCTGGCTAGACGCCTACTTGATCTAGTTTGACAACGAAACTAGATCCGTCACCTAATTGATCTAGCTTGACAACGAAGCTAGATCCAACCCTTTAAACTTGTTGTTCATGCATACTAAACTGTCACGTTTACTTTCCTTAACTGTACGCACTTGTAACTGCCATGCATTGCATCTTACTTGTCATCCAAATTGATTGTTGCATCGTAGCACACGCTACAAAATACTTGTACAAATCCGTGTTTCCGTGTTCCTGGCTAGGTGCACCCCTAGGCCATACTTGTATAAAACACTTCCTGGCTCGTGGTCCAGAAGCGGGCCTCATGTGTTGGCTGAAAACCAATGCCCGATACACGTGGAGGGGTAGGGATAAACGATCACTTGAGCTTAGGAGTGGCTTGATCAGCCCTCTAGCCAAAAGACGGAATCTCTGTGCACGAGGTGCTTACTTTTCTTGTCTTGTACTTGTCTTGTGAATGATTCATGCAATACTTGTCATCCATGCCATGTTTAAATGCCATGCTCGTACTTTACTTTACTTTACCTTACCTGTTGCACTCATTACTTTAACTGCCATGTCATTGCATCATGCTAGAACTGCTAGGTTGATTTACCTTTACCTACTTCCAGTTTCCTTGCACAAGTCTCTTGTAGACTTGCTGACATGTGCCCCTTGCTCTTTTGGGTGTCACATGTTAGACCTGAGCCAGAGACCGTTGCTGAGTACGTGATGTGTTGCTGACACTGAGCCTGAGTCCATGTCTGCCTAGGAGGAGTTTTGTGGACACCGGAGATCCTTCTTAGTGACTTTGCTGAGCTTTCTTTTGTTTTAGGTTTGTTGTTAGTTGTCGGTGCGTGTCACCTTTGTTTTGTACGCTGTACTTTTGTTGGCCATGTTTAGGCCTTTAGACTCTCTTTTTCTTTTAGCCTGGTGGCTTTTTCTGTGATGTTGAAGCTTATTTTATGGATATTCTGAGATATCTCTTTCGTCTCATTTCAATATTATTATCTTTGTTTCGTTTCGCGTTGCAAGGACCTGCAGTTTTAAATTTGATTGACGCTTATCGGACTTGCAGCTTGCAGCTTCAAGTCTGAGCGGACCTTCTCACGCTTCGCCTCCATATTTTTGGGAAGCGGGGCGTGACAGGTTTTGTTGGTGGCCCTTGCAGGTCCTCTTGTAATTGCGAATTAACGAAACAACGATAATAACGGAATGTCCATTAAATAAATTACAACATCCGAGTCATAAGCCCTGAGTCTAGTCGTTTTCTTACGACACCAGGTGGTAAGATGGCTTAGTTAGACGTCTGTGCTTGCTAGTTAGAGGCCCTGATTGTAGCTAGACCCCCTTTTAGCAATTGATTTAATTGTCGTAGGAGTTACCTTAGTGGTCCTCGTTTACCCCTGGCTATATTAGACTTCTAGGTTTTCCTTTGGTCGTTCGCTTGGGTTCATCGATTTCGGGCCAAGCTGAACGCATTTCCTTACCGTCTAGCTCCTTAGAAGGTCTTAGCGCCTAGTCCCTAACCTTTAGTTGGTCGACCGTATGAGTTTCCGTAGACTTTCCTGATCCATATCCTAGGTGTATGTATGATTTGATCATCCGACCAATTTCCTTGCCTCGATTCACGAGATCGCCTCATGACGATCGTCGCCAATTTTCGAACCTCTCCATTACGAACCTTGAAACTCTTGAAAGTATTTTTCGATTTCCTCCTTCCCTAAGTTTAAAGTTGTTCAAAATTTTTATATAAATATATTTATCTTTGTACTCCTCGTTGATTTATTTTTTTAAATTTTTGTCGAAATTTTTGAATAATAGCTTATAATACTTTTTAAGCCTACACTTTTGTACCTATGAAAATACATATTTCCTTTCATATATTAATTTTATTCTGAATCGTACTTTTATTCAATTTGTAATTTCCCCTCCTGATTTATGCTATTCATATGCTTTTCAAGACACATGGAATTTCAGCTTTCACCAAGTTGGTTTTACTCGTCGTTCTCGCTATTTCAGATTTTTGCGAAATCACTATTTTCATAACCACTTCCTGATTTAGACCCTCCGTGATTTAATTTTAAAGACTTGCTATTCGATTTCGATAATTCTACTACTAAGTAATATTATTTTTCCGTGCACCATATATACTTTCAACTATTTTATATCCGTGCCAGACTTGTTGTGCTCGTATATTAAGAACCTTATGTAAATCAGTTCTCATTTCTGGCAAACCCTGGTTCTCTAAAAAGTAGTTTCAATGTTGGTTATTTTAAATTTTCCATAGCCTAAAAGTTTTGAAAACATTTAACCTGAATTTAAATTCTCCCGTTACCTGATTTCCTTCTTGACTTTCAAAACTTTTGACAACAGTTATATTAAATTACTGACGGATAGAATGTTCTAAACCATGTCCTTAATATTCGTGTAAATGATTTTACTTCCTTTTAAAATTTTTAAGCAATAGACCATTTTCTATTATTTTGAATATTCGACTCAGGCTCATTTTGAACAACTCATTTTATCGATCTCCAAATATTTCTTTACAGGCGAGGATTTTAACTTTTGAAGAACGACAGTTTTCAAACTCCACGTATTTCAGCTTATGCTATTCACCCGATTTTCTTTTCTGTGTTCTATTTAAGCATCACTACGTCTCCTTTTCCTTCAACCTAAACATCACCATTGAGCCAATGTTTTCCCTAACTAAGTTGTCTCCTTGTATCCGTCCTATCTGAACTCGTGCTTATCGATCCTTCCCTCGTCACGCTCTCGACCTCTCTTTATTGCTTAGGCCTTAGGGTCCGTCAATGTCTGTGTCAACCCTTAATTGTTAGTAGGCCCTTGGACCTTGTGAGGTAGTCGTAGTGCACGTACCTAAGTTGTGTAAGTGGGCTTGAATGAGTCTACCCCCCATAATATATTAATGATCGCCTAATGTGTGATATATATATATATATACTCGAAGTGATTTATGAAGTTGATTGTGTGTTAGTATTTATAAATTTGGGTGTGGTTAGCTATACCATACTAAGGGTGCCTGTGTATATAAGAGTTAGCGTTGAAATATCTAAGTTGTGTACGTAGTAAGAGATACTTGTAACGGTTGAAATAAAATGATTGGTAAAGCTATGTGTATGAGGTTGTGATAATAATAGGTAGATATATATAGTGTTTAGGCGTAGGAAGTTATGTTTCGTTGCATGAGTATATAAGTGATATACATATAGGTAGTAGGGTTATAATTTTGATTGGTATTGTTTGCTTTCGCGGGATGTTGCATGCGTACATACCGTGAGGTATACACGACTATTGCACATCTTTCTTATGTATGTGTGGATGTGTTAGTATACTAATTATAGGTAGTAGGCTATGGTGTGGATATATACATTACTTATGTGTGACTATACGATGAATACGTATGCATGTATTAGGGAGTGTATTATAATTATACGAGTGCTGATGTCGGTATTATTATTATTATAGTATATAGAATGATTGAACTATGTAAGTATTACCTGACTAAATATTAAGTATGATTGACTTGTGGTATGCATATGGTTGTATTGGTAGACGTATAAATATTGGAATGGTATTGGTATAGGTATGAATGCCGTGTTACGTATATAGAATATTCCGATATGTGTACTGAGTCTCACTCAAGCTTGAGTGGGTATACTCTAAGTATATTGAATGTATGTTTGTAGTTTGAATATATCAATGTTTGATGAATGTATGGTGATAGGAGTGTTTGTGCCTGGTTGTGCTACGCACATGATTGTGGGTCGCTACGCCAGTATATAGTTATAGGTGCTGGTCTTGTGGTATAGTTATTTACTAAGGACTTGTTATGTGAACGTATGTGTGCTAGCTAAAACTAGGTGTGTATGTGTGCTAGTTATATAACGGTATGATTGGTGCATGTAAATAAATGTTAGCGTGCATGGGTGTGCACCACGCACGGGTAAGTATGCGCTTAGTTATAGGTATTGATGACTATGATATATGTTGCGTGTCGTAAATACAGTTATAGGACCGTACGTAATGTGAATGTATGGTAAAATATTTGAATGCATTTGAATGACCATATATATGATTGTATTTGCTAAGTGTGAGACTATCCTTATGTGAGTATCTGAACTATTGTTTTATACTAGGTAGTGGTTATATAAGGGATGTATGTTTATATATATATGATTGAAATACATGGATGAAGTTGACTGACTATAATAAGTATAAATATATGACGTACGTGAATGTATATATATACGTGTTGGGAGTGTTAATGTTTGACTACATAGTGCATATATAAGCACTTGTAATGACTATACCTGGTTGAATTATTATATGACTTGATTGGGGTAGTTACTAGAGCAACTAGCTATATTAGAAAGTCCGAGGACGGACTTTATTCTAAGGCGGGGAGGATGTAACGACCACTATTCGTTGTACGTTGTTCGTGCACGTGCTTTTGGCCGTGCACGTGTTTGTTTAGACTTTGTTTGTTGTGAACACTTTGATGCGATATGCCGTTGAGAACGTCTCCGAGCGTATTAAATAGTGGCACTAATTTGGAACGACGTTTTCCGGGTCGTTCTCCCACGATTTGATCCTATCTGAAGAGACGTCACGATTTTCACTTTTGTCGCTAGACCTTTTTATTTTTAATTTCATTTCTCGACGTCAAAATCGTGATTCGTCTTCACTGTTCTCTTTCTCCCATCGCCCCGGTCACCCTAGTATTTATTTCACAATTTTTGGACTTTGTTTGACCCACTTTCACTTTTGCCAACCTATTAGTTGTTAACCCTAAGAATTATTTATACCCTGATCACTTGTGTATCCTAGCCCACACTTACCCTTGGCCGAACTCTAGTCACGAACCCAGTTCCGTGCGCGCTCACACTCTGTCACAAGGCACTCCCTTCGTTGATTAAATAAATCTCATATAGGATGAACATTTGGTTAAAGAAATTGGTTATATGCGGTTAACATTTCAATTGATCTTGGACCCAACTCACCGTATTACCAAATTAATTTATTAAAACCCAGGCCCACTTGCTGCTGCCAAGCCCATGCTCTCATTTATTGAATCCCTTGGGCCTTTGTTATCACACACCCACAGTATTAGTATACTTCCTATAATAAAATAATATAGAGAAACTTTAAGCCTTATAGCTGACCCAGGCCTACAAGCCCTAGACTACACCCCCACGTGACCTAGCCCTAAACCTATAAATAACAACCTAATATTTTCACAGCTACACAAACTAAGCCGCAGCCTATCCTATTTCCATTTAACCAAGGCCTATGGCTAACTTTATCTCCCAGCAAACGTGATAGCCGCTGCCCCCATTCTTTCTTCTTCCCCGCGAAGAGAAGCCGCCGCCCTACATGTCTTCACGCTTCACAGCCATCGGACCCCTCCTTCATCCGACCTAGCACCTCGCACCGACGGCCTACTCACCGCCCAGACCCCCCTCCGCTGATGCACGGCGCTGCGCCGTCCCGCCCTCCGCCAGCGCGCGGCAGCGCTTCTCCAGGCGACAGCTCCACCAAGCGTACGGCACGAACCCCCGCAAAGCCTTCCCCGCGGTGCTTCCCATAGCCAGACGGATCCCCATCGACCTCCCCTTCGGCCTCTCCGGTGACCTCCCGCGGCTTCCCACCGATCGCGTCAGCTGCAGCGCCACGCCCGCCTCTCACAGCCACCCGTCCCCCTCCATCTCCGACGTCATCTCCGGCCACACCTCCTTGCTCCGGTGATCTCAACCTCCCCGAAACCTAGGCCAAGCACCTCCTCTTCCCCTTTTCAAGCGCTGTCAAACCACCATGGCCGCACGTCGGCGATCTCCTCCGCCCCTCGCATCCACGCTGACTTCGTCCCCTCCCATATATAACCACCATCTCCCCTCCATGAAGCCGATCTCCTCTAAGAAATCCGTCGCTCAGGCCTAGATCCAGCCCTCACCCACATGAGCTCTGCGGTTTCAAAACATGGATACGGTAAGTTTTATTGGACTGATGAACAGAGTGTTTATATTATTATCTAAGTGCTAGTATGGTGTGTATATGTTAATATGTTATTGCCAGTAAGTTAGTTTTTATGCCCTCAGTTCAGGAGCTATACAAATATACGTAGGTTTTAAATTATATATAGTAGAGAAATAGGATATTAGTTGCTCAAGTTATTTATATATGCCTACATTATTATAGGTGTTATGTTGGTATGTAAACATGCTGTCAGTATTTAAACGTATGTCAGAATAGTTACTTATAACTATATTAGTTAGATTTTAATGGTATTATAGTTAGTTAAGTTATTGAATTGATATCGCTAATGACGCAGATATGATACGTTTTCTTCGCGACCCGTTACCGTTCTCGAGCCGGCGTCGTTACCTTCACGCAACCGGGATTCAACCCCTGACGTCGCTACCCGACGTCAGAGTAGCTCTCGCGTCGTGTTGAGGTAAGTCTCTCTCCGTAGGAACCCACACCGCATGTTAACAAGATAAAAACAGTAATTTTTATTGTGTTGGTTAATTCACTGATTGAAGATAATGAATACGGGACTGTAGGTTGGTGTGATGATTGGGGTTTGGGCGTAGGCAGAACTGGACTCCTTGATCTTGTGACTATCAGCACGTCCCTTTCCAGGCAAGTGAAACTTGCCAACTCTTGTGTATGGCCATGTTTTTAGGCCACTTCCTTGTTTTCAGCGTAAAAGAGACTAGTCAGTGAAATGATAGCTGGCTAGACGCCTACTTGATCTAGTTTGACAATGAAACTAGATCCGTCACCTAATTGATCTAGCTTGACAACGAAGCTAGATCCAACCCTTTAAACTTGTTGTTCATGCATACTAAACTGTCACGTTTACTTTCCTTAACTGTACGCACTTGTAACTGCCATGCATTGCATCTTACTTGTCATCCAAATTGATTGTTGCATCGTAGCACACGCTACAAAATACTTGTACAAATCCGTGTTTCCGTGTTCCTGGCTAGGTGCACCCCTAGGCCATACTTGTATAAAACACTTCCTGGCCCGTGGTCCAGAAGCGGGCCTCATGTGTTGGCTGAAAACCAATGCCCGATACACGTGGAGGGGTAGGGATAAACGGTCACTTGAGCTTAGGAGTGGCTTGATCAGCCCTCTAGCCAAAAGACGGAATCTCTGTGCACGAGGTGCTTACTTTTCTTGTCGTGTACTTGTCTTGTGAATGATTCATGCAATACTTGTCATCCATGCCATGTTTAAATGCCATGCTTGTACTTTACTTTACTTTACCTTACCTGTTGCACTCATTACTTTAACTGCCATGTCATTGCATCATGCTAGAACTGCTAGGTTGATTTACCTTTACCTACTTCCAGTTTCCTTGCACAAGTCTCTTGTAGACTTGCTGACATGTGCCCCTTGCTCTTTTGGGTGTCACATGTTAGACCTGAGCCAGAGACCGTTGCTGAGTACGTGATGTGTTGCTGACACTGAGCCTGAGTCCATGTCTGCCTAGGAGGAGTTTTGTGGACACCGGAGATCCTTCTTAGTGACTTTACTGAGCTTTCTTTTGTTTTAGGTTTGTTGTTAGTTGTCGGTGCGTGTCACCTTTGTTTTGTACGCTGTACTTTTGTTGGCCATGTTTAGGCCTTTAGACTCTCTTTTTCTTTTAGCCTGGTGGCTTTTTCTGTGATGTTGAAGCTTATTTTATGGATATTCTGAGATATCTCTTTCGTCTCATTTCAATATTATTATCTTTGTTTCGTTTCGCGTTGCAAGGACCTGCAGTTTTAAATTTGATTGACGCTTATCGGACTTGCAGCTTGCAGCTTCAAGTCTGAGCGGACCTTCTCACGCTTCGCCTCCATATTTTTGGGAAGCGGGGCGTGACATTCACTCTTGGCGTTTTAACCCCCATGTACGACACGCATAACGGGGCCTCATTTTGCCGGTCGTGCGCGGGGATGTATAGTACATCACTCTTGGCATTTTAACCCCCGCACACGACGCACACAACGGGTCGCAATTTTGCCGGTCGTGTGCAAGGATGTATAATGCTTTAATTTTGGTGTTTTAACCCACGCGCACGACGCGCACAATTGGGCGCAATTTTACCGGTTGTGCGTGGAGATGGATAGTGCTTCACTCTAGGCGTTTTAACCCCCCTGCACGACGTGCTTAACGGGGCGCAATTTGGTCGGTCGTGTGCAGGGATGGATAATGCTTCAATCTTGGCGTTTTTACCCCCACGCACGATGCGCACAACGGGGTGCAATTTTGCGGGTCGTGCGCGGGGATGGATAGTGCTTCACTCTTGGCGTTTTAACCCCCGTGCACGACGCTCACAACGTGGCACAATTTTGCTGGTCGTGCGTGGGGATGGATAGTGCTGGACACTTGGCGTTTTAACCCCTGCGCAAGACGAGCAATTTGCCGGTCGTGCATGGGGATGGATAATTCTTCACTCTTGGTGTTTTAACCCCCGTGCACGACGAGCACAACGGGGCGTAATTTTGTCGGTCGTGCGCGGGGATGGTTATTGCTTCACTCTTGGCGTTTTAACCCACACGCACGTCGCGCACAACGGGGCGCAATTTTTTCGGTCGTGTGCGGGGACACTCTTGGCGTTTTAACCCCCGTGCACTATGCACACAACAGGGTGAAATTTTGCCGGTCGTGCGCTTAGGATGGATAGTGCATCACTCTTGGTGTTTTAAACCCCGCACACGACACGCACAACGAGGCGCAATTTTGCCGGTTATGTGCGGGGATGGATTGTGCATCACTCTTGGCGTTTTAACCCCCGTGCAAGACGCGCACAATGGGGCACAATTTTGCCGGTCGTGCATGGGGATGGATAGTGCTTCACTCTTGGCTTTTTAACCCCCGAGCACGACGCGCACAATGGGGCGCAATTTTGCCAGTCGTGCGTGGTGATGGATAGTTCTTCTTTCTTGGCATTTTAACCCCGCGCACAACATGCACAACGGGGCGCAATTTTACCGGTTGTGCGCGGGGATAGATAGTGACTCACTCTTGGCGTTTTAACCCCCGCGCACTACGCGCACAACGGGGCGCAATTTTGCCGGTCGTGCGTGTTGGATATGGACGACATAAATACACCCATGAGGGGATGTATGAGGGTATACGGACCTCAGATGTCGCGTGCACGAAGGCGTGCGCGAAGGGAACCTTTTCTCGTGTGAAAAGGACCACTCGATAAGTGGAAAAAGCCACTTTATAAGTGCAAAATGGCACTTGATAAGTGGATAAAGAAGAAGATAAATGAATGTGCTAATATAGGCTAATAAGCCTATAATTGGTTATTTCCTACAATAACCACCCCTAAAGCCTATAAATAGGACCCAAGGGTAAGGCATTCATTCACACTTTCCATGCCATAAGTTTGCATAAGGCATCCTTATGTTCTTCTTCTCCCTTCCATTAAAATCCTCTTCTTGTTAGAGATTTAGGCGGTGAAACTATGCTTCGATCCTCTGTGACGAAGTATCGACCGTTGTGGCGAATCCGAGGGCGAAGTTCCGACATTACCGTGCCGCGTACGCAAGCGTAAGTCTCGACTTCATTTATCGATCCTAACGTTGTTTTGACAGGATCCTACAGTGGTATCAGAGCCATATGGATTCGCTCCGGTCAGACCGTCGCCCCGTCGAAACTATGAACGAGTCGTTGTCTTTTTCACGAATGGGTATCCTACCATTATGGATATGGTAGGAACGCTTCGTGACGGAGAGAACGCATCGGTTGTTCTTTTCATGTTAGGGTCTCCTACCATTACGGATATGGTAGGAACTCTCCGTGACGGGAAGAACCGACCGTTCATATCGTCAAGCTCGCTCTCTTCATGGATGCTGAGTCTCCATTCATAGGGAATGTGAACTCTCTTCATGTGGAGCGCGTAGTTTACGAATTTTAAAGTATGTAATTTTTTTCATTTTGGCACACGGCCATTAGAGAATACTACTTTCTCGACGAACGGGTGCTTCATCGACGAACGGGTGCTTCATCGAGGAAGAAGATGGAAGTTATTCCCATCGGGGAAGATGAATTTTGGTGCATGATCACCATGGCCAAATGGGCTATGAAGGCAATGCACCCCCCTCCCCATGCGGAGGAGGTTGGCTACGGCCAATAACCACCACGGCCACCCCTCCGGCCGGTGCATGCGGCCACCCCATGTAAAGGGGGAGACCGGCCATGGCCAAAGGACCATGGCAGGCCTAGGCCAATGGCCAAGGGAGCCCTGGCCATGGCCCAGGCCAGGCCTGGTCGAGACCAGGCCAGGGCCAGGGGGCCCAGTCCGGCCTCGGCCAAGGCCAGGGGCCGGCCTGGCCGGCCCTGGCCTCTGCCAGGGCCGACGCCCTGGCCTCTGCCAGGGCCGACGCCCTGGCAGAGGCCAGGGCCGGCGCCCTGGCAGAGGCCAGGGCCGGCACCCTGGCCTCTACAAGGGCCTGGCCGGCCCGGGCAGAGGCCAGGGCCAATGCCCTGGGCTCAGGCCAGGGCCAGGCTCTGGCCGGCCCTGGCCGAGGGGCCAGGGCCCCCGGCCGGCCAGGGCAGAGGCCCTTGGCTGGCCCTTGGCCAGCCCCGGCCAGGGCAGAGCCCCTGGCCAGGGCAGAGCCCCTGGCCAAGGGGGTGCTAAATAACTGATTGGTCGGTATTGGTCGACCAATTCGGGATTATTGGTCGACCAATTTAGCCAGAGGCCTTGATAATGGTTTTGGCCCCGACAACCTACAAGCCATACGGGGCCGACGGCAGTCATCTGCGGCAAAATTCTCCAATAAGGGGGAAACACCTGGATCCATACGAGAGCCGGTGACGATGGCTTGCAGAAAAATCTCCTAAAGGGGGATCTGACCTTGGCACGGTAACGTAGTGAGGGAGATCTGACCTTAAACCCGGCAATGGCCAGGGATTGCCGAATATTTCACTAGTATCATAATGGTACTAGGTTGAAATGTATTTTTTTTGAAAAATAGGTTTTCATACGTTTTGAAAAATACGTTTTCAAAAACGCTTTTTCGCTGTAAAGTACAATAAGAGTACTATCGTTTGATAAAGTGAGGGAGAAATATTGAAAGTTACTCTAGATGGTGATTGGAAACGTAGTGACCTTTCCGATTCTAGAGTAACATCTTCAATATTTTTCGAAAGTAACTTATCAAATTATAAATATCATTCCAAGTGGGAGTTGAAATTAGAACTATCCAAATGGGATATTCTATTATCACTTCAAATGGGAATTATATTTTAAGAATTTTCAATGCAATGTTTTTGATCAAACCTTTGGTTTTGTGTCTTTTGCAGCATTTTAAAAGTAAAATGTCTTCCGCTTCAAAGAATATCGTGGCTGAGTTAAACAGAGGTGAAAAACTCAACATCGATAATTACAAACTTTGGTCCATCAAGATACAATACGTTTTAGAGGAGCAAGAAGTGCTCGAAACTCTAAAGAACGTAATGATTGAACCCAAGTTGGGCACTACGGCCCAACACAGACGAGACAAGGAAGCTTTTGATGCTTGGTCTGGAAGAACAAGATAGCACGCATTACGTTATTAAGCAGTATGGCTGATGACATAATGCGCATCTTCCGAGAACATGACCTAGCCATGGACATATGGTCCAAGCTAGAAGAGAAGTTCGGTGGCACATCGGTGTCCAAACTTCGCGCTTTAACTATAAGGTTCGATTCATATAAGAAACGTCCAGATCATTCCATGGGGAAACATCTGCGACATATGGCGAATCTTATCTCGGAGTTAAAGGATGCAGGTCATGTGCTCACTGATGAGCAACAAATCCAAGCAGCCATACGTTCCCTACCAAATGGGTGGGTCCAAATGAAGATGCATCTCACTCACAATGAGAGCATCAAGACTTTCAACGATGTTTCTAAGCACCTCGAATTAGAGGAAGAGCGGCTTGCGGCTGCCAAGCCAAGTGCAGAAGTGCACATGGTTGCTAGTTCCTCACACGGGGGAAAGAAACAGAAAGATCGTTCAAAGTTCACTAATGAACGTAATAAGCAACCTGAGTCTACCAAGAAACCCAAACATAAGGGTGGGCACAAGAAATGGCACAAGAAGAAAGACTTGAAGAGGATCAAGTGCTTCAAGTGCAACAAGCTCGGTCACTATGCTCGTTCGTGTACGAGTGGAGGCGAAGAGGTAAATTGTAAATATACTAGTTACATATGTGTTTCTAGTTCAATATTTCTTGTGGAATCTAATCCATTTTGGATAATTGATTCAGGTGCCACCGACCACATAGCAAGGGACAGACGGTCCTTCATGGAGTATCACCGGATACCCCAAGGAACGAAGTGGATCTATGTAGGAAACAACACACGTGTTGAAGTGAAAGGCGTTGGGACTTGCAAGCTAGTCTTGGACAACGGCCGCACTCTCCTACTTCATGATGTTCTCTTCGCTCCAGATATTCGAAGGAATATAATATCTGTGGTCGTGTTGATGGGTCTTGGTTATAACTGGTTTTTTCATGATTGTAATGTGGACTTAAGTTGTAATAATACTCTTATTGGTACTGGGTTTGTATTTAAAGGATTTATTGTAATGAGTACAATGTATGACTCCTCATGTAATGAAAATTTCCTTATTGCAAATTCTAAGACTTATGAGTCTGATGTGATTTGTTTGCACGCAAGGCTTGGTCATATTGGACCAACGCGTATGGATAGACTTGCCAAACGTGGCCTTCTATCCAATGTTTCAAAGGTTGAAATGTCGACCTGCGAACATTGCCTAGTGGGGAAATCTTGTCGCAAGCCGTTTGGAACCGACACAAGGGCCGAGGTTCCATTACAGCTTATCCATTCGGACATATGTGGTCCAATGAATTTCAAGACAAGACGCGGGAAGTCCTATTTCATCACTTTTATTGATGATTTCACCCGATTCGGACATATCTATTTGATATCCCACAAAAGTGAAGC
This sequence comes from Scilla litardierei, assembly GCA_030789695.1. Classification (NCBI taxonomy): domain Eukaryota; kingdom Viridiplantae; phylum Streptophyta; class Magnoliopsida; order Asparagales; family Asparagaceae; genus Scilla; species Scilla litardierei. Next base: position 184,529,375 of record CM061141.1, on the reverse strand, counting down.
ATTGGCTTACTTTAAAAACTATATGAGTTTAGTGGAGAATCAATTAGATCGCAAGATTAAGGTCTTGTGAACCGATAGGGGCGGTGAATATCAATCAACAAGTTTTAAGGAACTTTGTGATGAAAAAGACATAGTACATCAGGTAACTATGCCTTATACTCCTCAACAAAACGGTGTTGTGGAAAGGAGAAATAGGACTTTAATGGAAATGGTCCGTTCAATGATGGCACAAGCTAACTTGCCAATCACCTTTTGGGGTGATGCATTATTGACGGCTGCTTTCATTTTAAACCGCGTACCCTCGAAATCAGTTAGCTCCACTCCTTATGAGTTGTGGAACCAAAGGTCTCCTGACTTAAACATTTTGAAACCTTAGGGTTGTGCATCCTACGCACATATTTCCTCCCATAAGTATGGCAAACTTGGGCCAAGGGGAAGGAAATGTATCTTTATACGATACGCAGAAAACTCCAAAGGTTATGTTTTTGTTAGTCAGGAAGACAATGGTGGGCTAATTGAGTTTGAGTCGAGGGATGTCACTTTCTTGGAAAACGAGTTTCCAAGACATGGCGAGATAAGTCAGGACTTATCTCTATTTGAGATTTATGATCAAGAAGGATTACCTCATTCGAGTGGGATAATTCTTGGTGAAAACGAAAATACGTTTCAACCTTCACCAATGGATTATACGAATGACGATTATCCTATTTCATACGGGAATAATGATCCAAGTGGGAGCAATTCTAATGACATTCCAAGTGGGAGTGATATTAGAATTGATCTAAATTCGAGTCAACAAGGACTTGAAGAATCTCAAATACGATGTAGTAATCGTACAAGGTTGGCTCCTCTAAGATTTGAGGATGAATTTCCGCAAACCTTTATGACTTTACTACAAGAAGATGACGAACCTGCTACTTTCAAACATGCCGTATCTTGCCCTGCTAAAGACAAATGGATGGAAGCGATGCAAGAGGAGTTAGAATCCATGAAAGTTAACCAAGTTTGGGACTTAGTTGACTTACCCAGAGGACGTAGAGCTATTGTGAACAAATGGGTTCTCAAGATCAAGCATAAGGCTGATGGCTCTATTGACAGATATAAAGCTCGCCTTGTCGTGAAAGGTTTTACGCAACAGGAAGGGATAGACTACGAAGAGACCTTCTCACCTGTTGTTCGTTTTACCTCGATTCACCTGATTCTGGCAATGGTAGCTTGCTTAGACCTCGAATTACATCAAATGGATGTAAAGACTGCCTTTCTCAATGGAGAATTGGAAGAGGAGATCTATATGGAACAACCAACAGGGTTTGTAAAAGAAGGAAACGAACATAAGGTTTGTAAACTTCTTAAATCCATATATGGTCTTAAACAATCCTCGAGGCAATGGTATATACGATTTCAAGAAGTTGTCTTATCAAATGGTTTTACCATGCTTGATGAAGATAATTGCGTATATATCAAGAGGATTAACAGCAAGTATGTTATCATGTTTCTATATGTAGATGACATTTTAATAGCCGGAAATGACAAGGGCTTTGTGATGGATATCAAGGCTAGGCTTTCATCAGTTTTTGAGATGAAAGAGATGGGTGAAGCCGCATATATCCTTGGAGTTAAGATTTCAAGGAATCGTTCGAAGAAACTTCTTTCTCTTTCACAGGAGACTTATATAAAGAAGGTTTTAGAACGATTTAATATGCAGGACTGCAAGTCCATTGATACTCATATAAGCAAAAGCGATAATTTATGTCTGAAATCATGTCCTAAAAACCAAAAGGAGAAAGAGATTATGGAAAAAGTTCCATATTCCAGTGCAGTTGGTAGTCTTATGTACGCTATGATGTGTACAAGACCGGACATCTGTTTTGCCGTTGGAATGGTAAGTCGTTACCAATCCAACCCAGGGCAAGTACATTGGAAAGCGGTTAAGAGGATAATGCGGTATCTCAAAGGAACTGCAGACTTTGCTTTATGCTATCAAGAGGATGCCTTGAGGCTCGATGGCTACACTGATGCTGATTGGGTGGGTGATCTCGATGAGCGACGATCGACCTCAGGATATGTTTTTCTACTCGGATCTGGTGCAATATCCTGGAGTAGCAAGAAACAATCCTGCATCGCACTTTAAACCATGGAATCCGAGTTTGTAGCATTTAGCATGGCAGTCCAAGAGGCTGTTTGGCTTAGGAAATTCTTAGACATGCTAATTGATGCAAGTGACTCAGGTGCTGTACCCATACACAGCGACAGTCAAGCATCTATAGCCTATGTCAAAAATCCTAAATTTCATTGTAAGACCAAACACATTGATATCCGCTACAAATTTACAAAAGACTATGATAAGACCAAGAAGGTGGACATAAGGTACATATCTACGCATGAGATGATAGCGGATCCGCTCACGAAGGCGATCACCAGAGATGTGTTTTACAAACACTTATCATCCCAAGGATTGCGTAAGAGCTGAGTTGTACCAATGTAAATTCCCATGTCTGTAAATGATCAAATTTAATAAAAGAATATGTTCTTTTTCAAACATTGCATATGAATTTCTTGAGAAATGTTTGTGTACATTTTTGAAATCTCAGCTATACTTTCTAGTATGTCGGACAGATTGAGGTTGGCTCTCTCACATGAGCAACCGCCTTATTCTATCAGACGGATAGAATAGAGATAAGACCTGTTTAAAGTCAAAATCATCAGACGGATGATTTAGAGTCATGACTTAAACAAAATGGTCGCATGAAAGATCTGCATCATATGGATGCTTACAGAAGATCTAAGAGGATTTTGAAATCCTATCTGTCTAAATACGGGATGCGAGTCCAAAGGATTATTTGAGTAGAAAAAGGGACTCAAAGTCAGACATTGTGGTGTCTGATCATCATCCTTACAACATCATTGAGACATACACTCCCTGGGGAAGGAGCGATGTTGTAATACGTATTCATACTACGTATGCATTTTTGACCATTGGGTTAGAATAGTAAATAAGTTTACTATTATGTGAGACCCAAAGACCACATGGGTCTTAATTCATTACCCTTATGGACTCTAATTGGTTCCTTTAGATTTGACCGGGTGATTGCTATCTTAGCATGTTGCTTATGGACTATGTTTAATTTGGTCCGGCGGGGCATGTTAGAAAAGCAAGTCAAGTCAAGATCAAAAGGATCGCAAGAAGAGGAAGATTAATTTCGCATTCACATTTGGACTTTAAAGATTCAAAGCTGGCCAGCCAATTGCAATCCAGATGGGATTCAATTATTGAATATAAAGTATAAGAAATGTGAAGAAATAATCTAGGGTAAAGCATGCGTTGATCTACTCAACTTTGCATCTCGAGGAGTGTTGTGTATCTCTAACAAGTGCACAACAGCGGACTCTATACGCATGAAGGTCACTCGGCCTATTTCTCGGTATGATAAACAGAGGAGTTAGAAGAAAATAAGTTTCCTTACAATCCCCTCAAGTGTGAGTGGGAGATGTTGGATATGGACAACATAAATACACCCATGAGGGGATGTATGAGGGTATACAGACCTCAGATGTCACGTGCACGAAGGCGTGCGCGAAGGGAACCTTTTCTCGTGTGAAAAGGACCACTCGATAAGTGGAAAAAGCCACTCGATAAGTGGAAAAAGCCACTTTATAAGTGCAAAATGGCACTTGATAAGTGGATAAAGAAGAAGATAAATGAATGTGCTAATATAGGCTAATAAGCCTATAATTGGTTATTTCCTACAATAACCACCCCTAAAGCCTATAAATAGGACCCAAGGGTAAGGCATTCATTCACACTTTCCATGCCATAAGTTTGCATAAGGCATCCTTATGTTCTTCTTCTCCCTTCCATTAAAATCCTCTTCTAGTTAGAGATTTAGGCGGTGAAACTCTGCTTCGATCCTCTGTGACGAAGTATCGACCGTTGTGGCGAATCCGAGGGCGAAGTTCCGAGATTACCGTGCCGCGTACGCAAGCGTAAGTCTCGACTTCATTTATCGATCCTAACGTTGTTTTGACAGGATCCTACAGTGCGCGGGGATGGATAGTGATTCACACTTGGTGTTTTAACCCCCGCACACGACGCGCACAACGGGACGTTATTTTTCCGATCGTGCATTGGGATGGTTATTGCTTCACTCTTGGCGTTTTAACCTCCGCACACGACACGCATAACGGGGCGCAATTTTAACCCCCGCGCACAACGGCTTTTGTGCTACCCTCTAAACTTTTAATCCCCGCGCACGACACACACAACGGGGCGCTATTTTGCCAGTCGTGCGCAGGGTGGATAGTGCTTCACTCTTGGCGTTTTAACCCCGGTGCACGACGCGCACAACGGGACACAATTTTACCGGTCGTGCGAGGGGATGGATAGTGCTTCACTCTTGGCATTTTAACCCCCGCGCACGACGCGCACAACGGGACGTAATTTTCCCGGTCGTGCACGGGGATGTATAGTGCTTCACTATTGGCGTTTTACCACTCCCCCCGCACGACGCGCACAACGGGACGTTATTTTGCCAGTCGTGCGCGGGATGGTTATTGCTTCACTCTTGGCATTTTAACCTCCGCACACGACACGCATACCGGGGCACAATTTTAACCTCCGCGCACAACAGCTTTTGCGCTACCCTCTAAACTTTTAACCTCTATGCACGACACGCACAACAGGGCACAATTTTGCCGGTCATGCGCGAGAATGGATAGTTCTTCACTCTTGGCATTTTAACCCCCGCACATGACGCACACAACGGGTCGCAATTTTGCCGATCGTGTGCAAGGATGTATAGTGCTTTACTTTGGTGTTTTAACCCCCGCGCACGACGCGCACAACTGGGCGCAATTTTGCCGGTCGTGCGCGGAGATGGATAGTGCTTCACTCTAGGTGTTTTACCCCCCCCCCCCCCCCGCACGACGTGCTCAACGGGGTGCAATTTGGTCGGTCGTGTGCAGGGATGGATAATGCTTCAATATTGGCGTTTTAACCCCCGCGCACGATGCGCACAACGGGGTGCAATTTTTCGGGTCATGCGCGGGGATGGATATTGCTTCACTCATGGCGTTTTAACCCCCGTGCATGACGCACACAACGGGGCACAATTTTACTGGTCGTGCGTGGGGATGGATAGTGCTGCACACTTGGCGTTTTAACCCTCGCGCACGACGAGCACAACAAGGCGTAATTTGTCGGTCGTGCATGGGGATGGATAATTCTTCACTCTTGGTGTTTTAACCCCCGTGCACGACGAGCACAACGGGGCGTAATTTTTTCGGTCGTGCGCGGGGATGGTTATTGCTTCACTCTTGGCGTTTTAACCCACACGCACGTCGCGCACAACGGGGCACAATTTTTTCGGTCATGCGTGGGGACACTCTTGGCATTTTAACCCCCGCGCACTATGCACACAACAGGGCAAAATTTTGCCGGTCGTGCGCTAGGATGGATAGTGCATCACTCTTGGTGTTTTAAACCCCGCACACGACACGCACAACGAGGTGCAATTTTGCCGGTCATGCGTAGGGATGGATTGTGCGTCACTCTTGGCGTTTTAACCCCCGTGCACGACACGCACAATGGGGCGCAATTTTTCTGGTCGTGCGTGTGGATGGATAGTGCTTCACTCTTGGATTATTAACCCCCGAGCACGACGCGCACAATGGGGTGAAATTTTGCCGGTCGTGCGTGGTGATGGATAGTTCTTCACTCTTGGCATTTTAACCCCCGCGCACGACGCGCACAACAGGGCGCAATTTTACCGGTTGTGCGTGGGGATGGATAGTGTTTCACTCTTGGCGTTTTAACCCCCGCGCACTACGCGCACAACGGGGCGCAATTTTGCCGGTCGTGCGCGGGGATGGATAATGATTCACTCTTGGTGTTTTAACCCCCGCGCACGACGCGCACAACGGGACGTTAGTTTTCCGATCGTGCACTGGGTTGGTTATTGCTTCACTCTTGACGTTTTAACCTCCGCGCACGACGCGCATAACGGGGCGCAATTTTAACCCCCGTGCACAACGGCTTTTGTGCTACCCTCTAAACTTTTAATCCCCACGCACGACACGCACAACGGGGCGCAATTTTACCGGTCGTGCACAGGGTGGATAGTGCTTCACTCTTGGCATTTTAACCCCGGTGCACGACGCGCACAATGGGACACAATTTTACCGGTCGTGCGCGGGGATGGATAGTGCTTCACTCTTGGAGTTTTAACCCCCGCGCACGACGCGCACAATGGGACGCAATTTTGCCGGTCGTGCACTGGGATGGATAGTGCTTCACTCTTGGCGTTTTAACCCCCCCCGCACGACACGCATAACGGGACGTTATTTTGCCAGCCGTGCGTGGGATGGTTATTGCTTCACTCTTGGCATTTTAACCTCCGCGCACGACACACACACCGGGGCACAATTTTAACCACCGCGCACAACGGCTTTTGCGCTACCCTCTAAACTTTTAACCTCCGTGTACGACACGCACAACATGGCACAATTTTGCTGGTCGTGCGCAAGGATGGATAGTGTTTCACTCTTGGCATTTTAACCCCTGCGCACTACGCGCACAATAGGGCGTAATTTTTCCGGTCGTGTGCGGGGATGGATAGCGCTTCTCTCTTGGCGGTTAACCCCCACGCACGATGCGTACAACGGGATGCAATTTTACCGGTCGTACGCGGGGATGGATAGTGCTTCACTCTTGGCCGTTTTAACCCTCGCGCACTACGCGCACAACGGGGCACAATTTTGCCGGTCGTGTGCAGGGATGGATAGTGGTTCACTCTTGGCGTTTTAACCCCCGCGCACGACACGTAGAACAGGGCGTAATTTTACTGATCGTGCGCGGGGATGGTTATTGCTTCACTCTTGGCAATTTAACCCCCGCACACGATGTACACAACGGGGCGCAATTTTAACCCCCGCGCACAACGGATTTTGCGCTCCCCTCTAAACTTTTAACCCCTGCGCACGACGCGCACAACGGGACGCAATTTTGCAGTTCGTGCGTGGGGATAAATAGTGCTTCACTCTTGGCGTTTTAACCCCCGTGCACAACGCGCACAACAAGGCGTAATTTTTTCGGTCGTGCGCATTGATGGATAGCGATTCACTCTTGGCGTTTAACCCCCGCGCACGACGCGCACAACGGGGCGTAATTTTGCGGGTCGTGTGCTGGGATGGATAGTGCTTCACTGATGGCGTTTTAACCCCGCGCACTACCCGCACAACGGGGCGCAATTTTGCTGTTCGTGCGCGGGGATGGGTAGTGCTTCATTCTTGGCGTTTTAACCGTCGTGTACGACACGCACAACGGGGCGTAATTTTGCAGGTCGTGCGCGGGGATGGTTATTGCTTCACTCTTGGCGTTTTAACCCCCGCGTACGACGCGCACAATGGGGCGCAATTTGAACCCCCGTGCACAACGGCTTTTGCGCTACCCTCTAAACTTTTTAATTACCACGCACGATGCGTTAGACAGTACCGCGTTGTGCGCGGGGAGTAATTTAATCCACCGTTTTTACTCGACGCGCACAACGGTCCCGTATAATTTTTAAAACAGCCGTTTGTAATTGTGTACAAAGTTCCTTTCAAAATGGATTACAGGGTGCGATGGTAATTACACCAATAGTTCTTACAAAGTTGATTTGAAAAGGGTATTAAGGGCGGGATGGTAATTGTAACGGTCTGTTTTCGATTGTACGCCTTACGTGCACGTAGTCTTGTTCGTGCACGTATTTATTTTAGACTTTGTCTGTATTCGAACCCTATGGTGTGATATGTCGTTGTGACCCTCTCTGAGAGTATTAAATTGTGGAATTAATTTGGAACCTCATTTCACCAGTCGTTCTCCCACGATTGGATCTTATTTGAAGAGACATCACGATTTTCACTTTTGTCGCGAGGCCTTTCTATTTTTAATTTCGTTTCTCATCGTCGAAATTGTGATCCGTCTTCTCTGTCTTCTTTCCCTCGTCATCCCGGTCACCTCAGTATTTATCTTACAATTTTTGTGCTTTGTTTGACCTACTTTCACTATTTTGCAAACCTACTAGTTGTTTAACCCTATGTATCATATGGTTTTATCCCCTAATATAATTTCTATAATAATATTCAACCTATAATATGTTGACCTAGCCCTCATTTTTAACCTTGGCCGCACACACGCATACCCCGGGAGAGAGAGAGTGATTCTTGGGTTTTAATAGTTTTTATATCATTTTCTTTAACAAATAAATCCCTAACAACTCTAACTGATAGACTATACCCACGTTCAGCCTCACGTGACCCTACCCTATAAAGCAATGACCTAGGGCTTTAACTTTCTTTCACAGCACACTCAAATAGGCGTCGCCTATACCCTTATTCACGCAAAGAAACCCCCGAGAGCCCGTTCTTGTGCTCTCCGATCTGTAACCTGCCGCCGTCAGCCTTAGACCGCCCCCCGACCATCTCCGACTCACTACGTCGCTGTAGTACCCCGTTGATCACCGGAGCTCCGCTGCAAACCCCCGCAGTACCGGATTTTCGCAGCATCTCGTGCAGCAGGCCGCAGATCGCCACAGGCGCCGCCGCAGCGCCTCTCCCCTCTGCCGTCGACCCCCCTGTACCCTCTGCGCTGTTGACAGTAGCCTTCAGGCCGTTGAAGTCTGAAACAGCGAGGGTGCTTGCTGTTTTACGTGTTTATCGACATATCGACGCGTCACTAAGTTCTCGCCGTACCCTCTCGCTATTGTTGTCTTCCGACAGCCCTCTACTTCTCCTAGGGGTGTTTTCCAATGTCACGAACATCTACTATGACGCTCAACGTCGTAGACTTCGTGTACGTCGAACCGTTCGTCCCGGTTTGTTGTTACGGCTTCCCAGAAGCCGTAAAAACGTCTACCGACCTTCTACTCACTGATTGAAATCTTGTTCGCTGATCTGCCGCTGTCCGAGAATTGGCGAGCGGGGAATCTAATATTGGAATCTGGACGTGGAGCGTTTTCTATTATTCCAACCCCTTGCGTCGCTACCCGATGCCAGTGTAGCTCTCGCGTCGTGTTAGGGTAAATTTCTAAACACTTAGGACCCCAACCCATTCATGTTAAACAAGATAAAAATCGGTAATTTTATTGTCTTGTAATTCAATAATAAAGATAACTTAATTTGGGACTGTAGGCTGGTGAAACTTGCCAGTTCTTTGTTTAGGCCGTGCTGTAGGCCATTTCTTGTTTTAGGCATAAAAGAGACTCGGCGACAAAATGATACTCGCCTAGATGTAATTTTAAGATCTAGCTTGACAACGAATCTAGATCTGTTACCCTGCCATGTCATTCATGCATTGCTGCCTGTCACGTTTAATTTTCATAAATGTATGCTCCTTACTTGTGCACTGCCATGCCTGTCACATTTAAATTCCTTATCTGTACGCACTTAAATTATAACTTGCCATGCCATGTCATCCATAATTGAATGTTGCATTCGTAGCACACGCTATGTTCTTCCTTGTTCAGTCTAGGCACCTGCGTTGTAGGCACAACCCTATGCCAAATACACTTCATGGCTCGTGATCTAGAAGTGGGCTACATGTGTTCGTCCAAAGCCAATACCCGATACACGTGGAGGGGTAGGGATAAGCGATCACTTGAGCTTGGGAGTTGGCCCGTATAGCCACTCCAGCCAAAAGGCGTAATCTCTGTGCACGACGTGTTTACTTGACTTGTAAAATCCATGTGATTGTTTAGTAGCTTTGCTACCCATGCCATGATGTACTTGTGCCTTGTTAAACTTGCTGCCAAGTCATACTTATCGCATCTATTTAATTGTTGCATCCATACTTTAAAATGCCATGTCATCGCACATTTTTAGAACTGTTAGGTTGTTTTACTTTCCTTTTAGTTTCCTTGCACAAAGTCTTTGTAGACTTTTCTGACATGCGCCCTCGTCTCTTTTGGGTGTCGCATGTTAGTTGCCGAGCCAGAGTCCGTTGCTGATGACGAGGTGTTTGCTGACTTTGAGCCTGGGTCCACCGTTGACGTGGAGTGCGAGGACACCGGCAACCAGTCGTAGAGACTTCCTTCGCTGTTGTTTTCTGCTTAGTCTGTTTTTAGGTTATTGGTGCGTAGCACTTTTCTTTCTGTACGTTGATTATTTTGTTGGCCATACAGGGGCCTTTTAGACTCTTCTTTTTAGCCTGGTGGCTTTGCTGTGATGTTGGATTTTATTGTGGACATTCTGAGATTTGAATAATTATATTATCAGTCTCTTTCTTTTATTATTATTTTTGTTCTGTTTCGCATTTGCAAGGACCTATACTTGGTTATTCCAGACACTTTACAGACTGGAGCCTCACTGCTCCAAGACTGAGCGGACTTCTCATGCCTCTTCTCCATTTTTGGGAAGTGGGTCGTGACAGGTTTTGTTGGTGGCCCTTGCATGTCCTCTTGCAACTGCGAATTATCAGAACAACGATAATAAAATAGAATGTCCATTAAATAAATTAAAACATCCAAGTCATAAGCTTTGAGTCTAATTTAATTCGTTTTCTATGTCTTTAGATGGCTGGAAGACGACATACCCGAGCTGGTGGTGGGCCCGACCGTGTTGTAGTGCCGGATAGAGAGCCCACCAATGTTGAAGTAATGAGGATGATGCATCAGATGATGCAGGTGCAGCAGGGCATGCTCCAGAATGCCCCTCGCTTCGAGCCGGGAGCGAAACAGTTTCGGGAGCTGGGCCCGACTTCTTTTGATGGATCTGAAGGACCGTTGGCTGCAGAGGAGTGGATTCGAAATACTGAGGATAATCTGCGGATGTCGAAGAACAACCCGGCTGGATGGGTTGATTTGGTGAAGAAGCAGCTCAAGGATAATGCCAGCAGCTGGTGGGATGCAGAGGAGGATTTGTTGGTGAGACCTATTCCTTGGGCTACTTTCAAGTCCAGGTTTGATGAGGAGTATTTTCCGAAGGCTGCCAGGAGGGAGATGTTGCAGTGATTTATTGATCTGAAGCAGGGAGATCTCTCGCTGGACCAGTATCATCAGGAGTTCACCTGGCTGAGTCGATTTGTGCCGAAGATGGTGTAGGATGCTGAGGAGAAAGCTCAGAGGTTTCTGCGGGGTCTTTCCTTAGACTTGCAGAGCATGATGTCTTCGTCAGATTTGGAGTCGTATCAGAAGTTGTTGGTAGCTGTTAGGAGGCAGGAGCGGATTACAAGCCAGAAGAGAGGGCTGACTTCTGGAGCTGGGAAGAGGCCTATGGAACAGGTCAGAACAGTGGTTAGGCCTGGGTTCAAGCCTAACCAGCCAGTGCAGTTCAAGAGGCCAGGTGGGCCTACTATGAAGACTTGCCATTTCTGCGGCAAGACTGGGCATGTCAAGGAGCAGTGCAGGAAGATGTTGGGACAGTGCTTGGTTTGTGGTGATCCTGCTTCTGTCATGAAGGATTGCCCGAAGTCTAGGCAGCCATGGAAAGGACCTGTTACAGCTCAGCCGTTGCAGCAGAGAGAACCTGTACCTACTGGACGTGGAGCGCCTCTCATTTCGCAAAAGCAGGCATTTCAGTAGGCTTTACAACCGAGGAGGCAGGCTTTCCTGATGACTGCAGTTGAGGCTGAGACTGAGGATGAGGTTATTGCATGTAACCCTCAGTCTAGTTTGATTTCCTTTCATTAGTTAATCTTGTTTGTTAGAATGTATTTCTTTGCTTGAATATATTATGTTTGCTAGAATAGGATTTGATTGTTAGACTGTTTGTTAGGTGTGATTTTGGTTTGCACATTTCCTGTACGAGTCCTCTTCGACTCTGGTGCATCGATGTGCATTATATCTCGGAGCTTCATGGAGAAGCATTCCTTATCGACTTCCCCTCTTCCCAAGAGTTGGGATATCGTTACAGGGAATGGCATGATCTCAGTACATTATGGTTGCAATTCTTGTCCTTTGGTGGTCTGTGGACATGAGCTTTATGCTGACTTTATTGTCCACGACACCATCAACTATAATGCTGTCCTTGGGATGGACTGGCTTGGGAGTTTCTACGCCACGATCGATTACCGGCGGAAGAAGGTGGTGTTCGAGATCCCAGGTCATCCGGTGTTTGATTTCAGCCGAGGCAGTAGTTCGCTTGGTCCGGTCAGGTTTCAGACCATGCCGGTGGAGATCGTTGCCATGCAGATGGAGCAGAGTAGACCAGCTATGGTGCGAGAATTCGACGACGTCTTCCCCGAGGAGATATTTGGACTGTCGCCCGATCGAGCTCTTGAGTTTTCGATCGATCTTATTCTGGGAGCGCGGCCCATTTCGAATGCTCCATATCGTATGGCTCCATCTGAGTTAGAGGAGTTGCGTAGACAGCTGGATGAGCTTTTGCAAAAGGGGTACATTAATCCCAGTGTGTCTCCATGGGGAGCACCGGTGTTGCTGGTGAAGAAGAAGGATGGTTCGCGTCGTATGTGCGTGGACTACAGGGAGCTGAATGCCGTCACCGTCAAGAATCGATATCCATTGTCTCGTATAGATGACATCTTTGATCAGCTTGGAGGATCGAGAGTGTTCTCTAAGTTGGACCGAGAAGTGGCTATCACCCGCTGAAGGTGAGGAAGGAAGATATTCAGAAGACAGCGTTCAGGACGAAGTATGGTCACTACGAGTTCGTGGTTATGCCCTTCGGTGTAACCAATGCGCCCGTATTTTTTATGAACATGATGAATCTGATCTTCTACGACTTGCTAGATAATTTTGTCGTTATATTCATTGACGACATCTTGATCTATTCAAGGTCGGAGGAAGAGCGTGCTTCGTACTTGAGGACAGTATTGGAGATTTTGAGGAATCATCGTTTGTATGCGAAGTATTCCAAGTGCGAGTTCTGGCTTGATAGGGTTGCTTTTCTTGGGCACGTGGTGTCGGGAGATGGAATATCGGTGGATCCTGAGAAGATTAAGGCTATCAGAGAGTGGCCTGTCCCGAAGTCAGTGTCTGAGATCCAGAGTTTCCTTGGGCTTGCAGGTTATTATTGGCGTTTCATTAAGGACTTTTCTCGGAGTACTGAGCCGATGACCAGACTGACAAGGAAGGATGTAACTTTCGTCTAGTCCGATGATTGTGAGAAGGCCTTTTCTATTCTGAAGGAGAGGTTGACGACTGCCCCTGTTCTTGCTGTGCCCAATTGGAGTCGAGGATTTGAGATCTTTTGCGATGCTTCTGGCAAGGGTCTCGGTTGTGTTTTGCATCAGCATGGGCACGTGGTTGCGTATGCTTCTCGTCAGCTTAAGGCTCATGAGAAGAATTACCCGATACACGATTTGGAGTTGGCTGCAGTCGTTTTTGTGCTCAAGATTTGGAGGCACTTCTTGCTAAGTGAGAAGGTGAAGATCTTCACCGATCACAAAAGTTTGAAGTATATCTTTACGCAGAAGGAGCTCAACATGCGACAGCGACGATGGTTGGAGCTCATGGCTGATTATGAGATTGATCTGCAGTATCACCCTGGCAAGGTGAATGTGGTTCCGGATGCACTGAGCAGACTTCCAGCGGTGATGATGTTGACTTCGCAGTGGAGGTTGCAGCAGGATTTTTGCGAGTCTGGTATTGAGATTGTTCTTCCTGGAAAGGCTTCTTCTTTGATGTGTATGCAGATACAGTCGACGATCGTGGATCGGATCAAGGCAGGTCAGGCCGGAGATCCGAAGCTGGTGAAGATTCGGGAGCAGGTAGAAGCCGGTCTGCGGACTGACTTCTTGATTCATGGAGATGGTTCTTTGAGATTTGGAGCCAGGTTGTGTGTCCCAGCTGGAGATATTAGAGAGGAGTTATTGGTTGAGGCACGCAGTTCGTCGTATTCTGTGCATCCTGGTGGTACCAAGATGTACAAGGATCTTCGTCGGAACTATAGGTGGTATGGTATAAAGCGGAGTGTGGCTCGGAGTGCAGCCAAGTGTTTGGTATGCCAGCAGGTCAAGGCAGAGCATCAGCGTATGGTAGGGTTGCTACAACCGCTTCCGATTCCAGAGTGGAAGTGGCAACACATCACTATGGACTTCGTGACTGGACTACCTCGGAGTCCGAAGCAGAATGACGCGATTTGGGTGATCGTAGACCGATTGATCAAATCTGCGCACTTTATTCCCTTCCACGTAGGACAGTCCACTGAGACGCTAGCGAGGAGATATATGGAGGTAAAATTCTTTTACTCTCCGTTATTATTTCCTTTTACTAGTTTAGATAGTGATGTAATGTGAATCGTGCAGGAGATCGTACGAATTCACGGAGTCTCCGTGAGTATCGTGTCTGACAGTGACACGAGATTCACATCTCAGTTTTGGCAGAGTTTGCAGAAGAGTCGGGGTACGAGTCTGAGTTTCAGCACGGTGTACCACCCGCAGACGGATGGCCAGTCCGAGAGGACGATTCCAATTTTGGAGGACATGCTGAGAGCGTGCATGTTGGACTTCAAGGGATCTTGGGAGGATCATCTCCACCATGTGGAGTTTGCCTACAATAACAGCTACCAGGCGAGTATTGGCATGGCGCCACTCGCTGCGCTATACGGGAAGAAATGTCGATCGCCACTGAGCTGGGATGACATTGGAGACAGGGAGCTGTTAGGACCAGAGATGATCGTGGAGGCCATGGACATTGTGAGGAACATCCGAGAGAAGCTGAGGATTGCGCAGGACCATTTCAAGCATTGGGCTGATGCTAAACGGAGGCCTTTGGAGTTTCAGCCATGAGATCACGTCTTTCTAAAGATTTATCCGAACCGCGGAGTTATCTGATTTGGAAAGGGAGGCAAGCTGAGTCCGAGGTACATTGGGCCGTTTGATGTCTTGGAGAGAGTTGGAGCAGTGGCTTATCGCTTGGCGTTGCCACCATCACTGGAGGGTGTTCACGACGTATTTGACGTATCTCAGTTACGTCGATACGTCAGTGATCCGTCTCATGCTATGGATTTGTCGGAGATCACGGTTCATCTGGATCTGTCGGAGATCACGGTTCGTCTGGATCTGTCTTACGATCAACAACCAGTTGAGATTCTGGATCGACGGCAGAAGAAGCTGAGGAATAAGACCGTCGACTTGGTTAGAGTGCAGTGGCGTCATGGTTCCCCTAGGGAGTCCACCTGGGAGCGTGAGGATGATATGAGAGAGCGCTTTCCGCACTTGTTTCTGAGCAGTGGTTGATGTTGATTCCGAGGACGAAATCATTCACAATATGGGGAGGATGTAACGGTCTGTTTTCGATTGTACGGCTTACGTGCACGTAGTCTTGTTCGTGCACGTATTTATTTTAGACTTTGTCTGTATCCGAACCCTATGGTGTGATATGTCGTTGTGACCCTCTCTGAGAGTATTAAATTGTGGAATTAATTTGGAACGTCATTTCACGGGTCGTTCTCCCACGATTGGATCTTATTTGAAGAGACGTCACGATTTTCACTTTTGTCGCGAGGCCTTTCTATTTTTAATTTCGTTTCTCGTCGTCGAAATTATGATCCGTCTTCTCTGTCTTCTTTCTCTCGTCATCCCGGTCACCCCAGTATTTATCTTACAATTTTTGTGCTTCGTTTGACCTACTTTCACTATTTTGCCAACCTACTAGTTGTTTAACCCTAAGTATCATATGGTTTAATCCCCTAATATAATTTCTATTATAATATTCAACCTATAATAAGTTGACCTAGCCCTCATTTTAACCTTGGCCGTACACACACATGCCCAGGGAGAGAGATAGTGATTCTTGGGTTTTAATAGTTTTTATATCATTTGCTTTAACAAATAAATCCCTAACAACTCTAACTGATAGACTATATCCACGTTCAGCCTCACGTGACCCTACCCTATAAAGCAATGACATAGTGCTTTAACTTTCTTTCACAGCACACTCAAATAGCCGTCGCATATACCCTTATTCACGCAAAGAAACCCCCGAGAGCCCGTTCTTGCGCTCTCCAATCTGTAACCCGCCGCCGTTAGCCTTAGACCGTCGCCCCGACCATCTCTGACCCTCTGCACTGCTGTAGTACCATGTTGATCGCCAGAGCTCCGCTGCAAACCACCGCAGCGCCGGCTTTCCACAGCAGCTCACGCAGAAGGCTGCAGATCGCCGCAGCCGCTGCTCCGGCACCGCCGCTGCGCCTCTCCCCTCCGCCGTCGACCCCCCTGTACCCTCTGCACTGTTGACAGCCACCTTCAGGCCGTCGAAGTCTGAAACAGCGAGGGTGCTCGCTGTTTTGCGTGTTTATCGCCGTATCGACGTGTCGCTGAGTTCTCGCCGTACCCTCTCGCTGTTGGGGTCTTCCGACAGCCCTCTACTTCTCCTAGGGGTGTTTTCCAATGTCACGAACATCTCCTACGATGCTCAATGTCATAGACTTCGTGTACGTTGAACCGTTCGTCCCGGTTCATTGTTACGGCTTCCCGGAAGCCGTAAAAAGGTCTACCGACCTCCTACTCGCTGATTGGAATCTTGTTCGCTGATCTGGCCACTGTCCGGGAATAGGCAAGCGAGGAATCTAATATTGGAATCTGGACGTGGAGCGTTTTCTATTATTCCAACCCCTGGCGTCGCCACCCGACGCCAGTGTAGCTCTCGCGTCGTGTGAGGGTAAATTTCTGAACATTTAGGACCCTCAACCCATTCATGTTAAACAAGATAAAAATCGGTAATTTTATTGTCCGGTAATTCACTAATAAAGATAACTTAATTTGGGACTGTAGGCTGGTGGATCTGAGCACATAGGTAGACTGGACTGTTTGGACGGTGTATTCAGAACGATTGATTGCAAGCAAGTGAAACTTGCCAGTTCTTTGTTTAGGCTGTGCTTTAGGCCATTTCTTGTTTTAGGCGTAAAAGAGACTAGGCGACAAAATGATACTCGCCTAGACGCAATTTTAAGATCTAGCTTGACAACGAAGCTAGATCTGTAACCCTGCTATGTCATTCATGCATTGCTGCCTGTCACGTTTAATTTTCATAACTGTATGCTCCTTACTTATGCACTTCCATGCCTGTCACGTTTAAATTCCTTATCTGTACGCACTTAAATTATAACTTGTCATGCCATGTCATCCATGCTTGAATGTTGCATTCGTAGCATACGCTATGTTCTTCCTTGTTCAGTCTAGGCACCTGCGTTACAGGCACAACCCTATGCCAAATACACTTCCTGGCTCGTGATCCAGAAGTGGGCTACATGTGTTGCTCAAAAGCCAATGCCCGATACACATCGAGGGGTAGGGATAAGCGATCACTTGAGCTTAGGAGTTGGCCCGTACAGCCACTCCAGCCAAAAGGCGTAATCTCTGTGCACGACGTGTTTACTTGACTTGTAAAATCCATGTGATTGTTTAGTAGCTTTTCTACCCATGCCATGATGTACTTGTGCCTTGTTAAACTTGCTGCCAAGTCATACTTGTCGCATCTATTTAATTGTTGCATCCATACTTTAAAATGCCATGTCATCGCACATTTTTAGAACTGCTAGGTTGTTTTACTTTCCATTTAGTTTCCTTGCAAAAAGTATTTGTAGACTTTGCTGACATGCGCCCTCGTCTCTTTTGGGTGTCGCATGTTAGTTGCTGAGCCAGAGTCCGTTGCTGATGACGAGGTGTTTGCTGACTTTGAGCCTGGGTCCACCGTTGACGTGGAGTGCGAGGACACCAGCGACCAGTCGTAGAGACTTCCTTCGTTGTTGTTTTCTGCTTAGTCTGTTTTTAGGTTGTTGGTGCGTAGCACTTTTCTTTCTGTACGTTGATTATTTTGTTGGCCATGCAGGGGCCTTTTAGACTCTTCTTTTTAGCCTGATGGCTTTGCTGTGATGTTGGAATTTATTGTAGACATTCTAAGATTTGAATAATTATATTATCTGTCTCTTTCTTTTATTATTATTTTTGTTCTGTTTCACATTTGCAAGGACATATACTTGGTTATTCCAGACGCTTTACAGACTGGAGCCTCACAGATCCAAGACAGAGCGGACTTCTCACCCCTCGCCTCCATTTTAGGGAAGCGGGTCGTGACAGTAATTGCCCCAAAAGTTCCGGTTGCTTAAAGGACGCGCTGGTAATTGCACCAAAAGTTTCGCAGGGTTCCGCTTTTAACATTAGCATATATATATATATATATATATATATATATATATACTAGTCATAACCCGTGCCCGCGGGCACGGTTCATTTAAGATTTCCCCCGCGAAATCTTTGTTCCCCGAAAAATTATTTCCACAGTCAAAATTTAACAGGACAATAAATTAGCGTAAAAATATTTAGCGGCATGGGCGCCTTCGGCGCTAAACAACAAATTCGGCGTTGAACAACAAATTTGGCGCCCGTAGGCGGAACAACAAATTAGCGTAAAAAACTTTTCGGCGCCCGCACCGACGCGGGAGCCTTCGTCGCGGGACAACAAATTCGGCAAAATTTAGCGAGCGCCTTTGGCGCGGAGCAACAAAACTCAGGGTATTTTATGCTAATTTGTTGTTCCGCTAAATTGTTTTACGCTAAATTTTTTATTTTGTTTAATTTACTAGATCGTGATTCTCCACAATCTTTCCCAATGCACTTCTAATTTCAAAGTTTAGGTTCCCAATGCACTTTTCCCCCAAATTTAATCTCCACAATCTTTTCCAAGACACTTCTAATTTCAAAGTTTTGGTTCCCAAGACACTTTTCCTCCCAAATTTAATCTCCACGATCTTTCCCAATGCACTTCTAATTTTAAAGTTTAGGTTCTCAAGGCACTTACCCACCAAATTTAATCTCCACAATCTTTCCCAATACACTTCTAATTTCAAAGTTTTGGTTCCCAAGACACTTTTCTCACCAAAATTTTCACAAAATCAAATCTCAACCATTGATTTACCAAGATCAAATCTCAGCCACTCTTTATCTTGTCCTAGTCAGCACTAGAATTCAAAAAACACTGTCAAATGTATAATATATATATATATATATAAAATTACGATGAGTGAATTGCGGAGCGTGGAGCCTGGCGATCGGGGTGATCCGGGTGAGGGGACTTCCGGCGCTGACTGAGGTGCCGAGAAGAGCAGATCTGTCTCCGGCCTCCCGTCGACGCTGGAGGGGATTTCTATTGATAAGGGTTTGGCTGAGAAGCCTGGATCAGGTTTCACGGGAGGGAGTCTTAATGATGTTGCTGGTCCCATTTTGAACAGAGGCCAGCCTGAAGGGCCTTCGGAATCAAGGAGGACGACCAATGATGGGCGGGGTCTGGAAGGTGAATGGAAAGTTGTGGCTAGGACTCGGAGGGTTGGTGGATCTGGAACGGGAGTGGGAGGCGTCGGGATTGATAAGGGCCGATCTATGGCTAACTCTGGTAGACGCGACTTTGTTGATAACAGGCACCGTACTGCGAAACTGAAAGGTAATAATCCTAATTCCTTCAATCGCTTAGAGAAAACTGGAGTGGCATAGAGGGTGCTTGATAAATTGCCTGTGAGACCTAATATTGAAATAAAGATTGATACCAAGCGGGGCAAACACTCATGGCTGGATGTATGCTCCAATAGGCGAAAGTATGATGCTGAGTTGGGTATGACCTTTGTAGCGCCTCGGATCAAGGAGGATGGTACAGAGGGGGGATGGGTGTTGGGAATTGGGCGGTCCCTTAGGGCACAAAAACTCTAGTCCCGTCCTAAGTCGGACGGAACATAGACAGAAAAGAGAATTGCAGCGGAAGAAAAACAGTTAATCTAAATTAACAAGCAGTTAAAACATTTTTAACTTAGCCCTAAGGTCCAAGACCCTATGCCAAGATCTATGCCGACTTGGGATGGATCTGACCATCCCAAGAAGGATCTAGCCTACTGCGATTAAACTAAACTAATGCTAAAAATACTTTAACCACATACCCGGAATCT
Source organism: Scilla litardierei (assembly GCA_030789695.1). Classification (NCBI taxonomy): domain Eukaryota; kingdom Viridiplantae; phylum Streptophyta; class Magnoliopsida; order Asparagales; family Asparagaceae; genus Scilla; species Scilla litardierei. The sequence continues at coordinate 184,509,509 of CM061141.1, read as the reverse complement.
CAGCCCTGGAGCAGGCGAGATGTTCCGCGCCGTCTTCCGAGCTGCTCCCGTCCTACGCCGAGCCGCTCCTTGAACCGCTCCCTGAACTGCTCATCGAACCGCTCCGCATCCCGAGGCGATCAATCCCCGTGCCGCCGAGCCAACCACGCGCCGAAGAAAGTTTCACGCGAGTGAAACCTTCGCCAAGATTTCAGATCCAGAATCCGAACTCCTTTGTGGCTTTGCTAGAGCCCGCAGGAGTAAGGCAGAAATTTAGGGAGAAGAGAAATATTAATTTAAGCTTAGATCCGAGTGTGCTCCAACATTTACGAGAGCCGCTCAGATCTAGAGCTTGGGACGAGTTTTGAGAAAGGGGGGAGACCCCTATTTATATAGGCGGCGGACTCTCCCCTTTTCTCAAAATCCGATGTGGGACTAAAAAATGAGTTAATTAAAATCAAGTTAGTTTGCACTTCACAAAGTGCAAACTTCCGTGAATTTTAACTCACTCACCGTTGAGCTTCAGGATCGATACAACCTATCAATACGACAAGCGTTCAACGGTGAACGCATAGGAAAAAACCGTTCGTCAATCGGAGTTCGTTTGACCCTCCAATTGAGTGTCCAAAGATCAGCCCTAGGCTAGTTTTTTCGCAAAAAACTGAGCCGTCATTCAAAAGAAACTAGGTCACGGAAACCCAGGCTGAGGGGACCCACAGAGTGGGCCCTGCGCGCGCGCTCTCCCAGGCGAGGTGCGTGCTCAGCACATGCCTGCGGGCGCGTGCTGAGCACGCGCCTGCCAGGCGCGGGGTGGGTCCCGCCCGCATGAAGCGGGCGGGCCACACCCGCTTCAAATAGCGGGCCCCCGCCCGCATAGAAGCGGGCGGGGCTGCAGCCCGCCTTTTGACGCGGGCTCCGCCCGCTATTAAGCGGGCGGGCCGGGTTCCGCCTCTGGGTTGTGCCTGGGTCCGGCCAGGCGCCCAGGCCAGACCCAGTCTGGCCTGGGTCAGTCTGGTCTGACCCGATCTGATCCAATGGGCTGTTTTGGCTCTAACTTGAGCATTTGGTGTCCGATTTGGACGCCGTTCGAACCTGGGTCTAGACCGGGACATTCCCGTCTTACACGTGAACTTTTTCTTGCGTTTATTTTATTAAATATTGTATTAAACAATTTAATACACATTTAATCGCTTTTGCATCAAATGCAAAATAGTCCCTATCTAAGCTTAAATTACCATATTGCATCAAATGCAATTATTCCATCCCTTGCATCAAAAATGCAATTATTCTCCCTAACTAATTTCTACCTATTACTAGACGAAGCGTTGCACTCTGTGTGAAACCCTACAGCCTGACCCTTACAACAGGTTGGGCTCGAAGCCCTATACGGCAGTGACCACGAGCAGTGGCTGCCTTCCCTGCTTCAGGAATCATCATTATGTGGTTAACTCATTGACATGAGTATTGTCGGGACCACCTGACTGTTTCCATGATGAATTCCACAGTTGTAACGGTCACGTTCCGACCGTCCGTATTTTAGCGCTTAACCGTGTTTCGAGTACGTTTGGTGTATTTGTTTTTATTATTGTATTTCCGTAGTTCAGACACGTGATCAGACCCCGTACCCACGACTCTCTCGAAGGCGCGATCGCCCGGTAATTTATTTCTGATTTTTGGACGTCGGGACACATATTTATAATAACCTATATTTATTAATATCTTACTATATATATGTATATAATAAATAATGTTTATGCAACTCCTTTGATTTTCAACTTAACAACCGTTTATAAAAAAAAAGTGGGAAGTCTTTTATAAGAATAATATTATCTTAAGAAAGCTAACTGGACAATTCTAACTCATTTTGCAAATCCTATCTAATTATTATCATTATTAACCTCTACTAAATTCTTCAACTAAAACAGTTCCGTTTTATATTTAAAAAAAAACAAAACTGAGTGTTTAAGCTTTCAAAACAAACTTTAAAAAAAACAAACACTATCCTAACCTCTTTCACGTAACAAAATGCCACTGGGTTTTGAAACAAATGCAACAAAAAAACTGATTTAGATCATATCTCTCCACGCTGTTCGCGTCTCCCCTCAACCCACTTCACCTCCCCTTCATTATCTAACTACCCACGTCCTATCTCTGTCTCTCCATTTCTCCCTACAAAGACTAACATCAGCCTTTGATAACCAAATCATCTCATCCAGGGTCTTTGTTCTGTCATCAAACAAAAAGAAGTAACCCAGTCTTTTGCAAACCAACCTACAGCAAACCCCCTCCTCGTCTTTCCCAGGCGCCACACTCTGAGAGCCGCACGCCACATCGACCCAGGCCATCAGCCCTTCCGAGAACCACTGTTCAACTCCTCTACGCGCCCAACAAACGCCCAGCTCTCCTCCTTCCCTCGGACCACCCACGCCGCTACGCTTTCGATCAGCCACCGCGCCACCATCGCCACGCACGCCCAGATCCGCCTCGCACCGAACGACGCTGCCGGGAACCCTAGTCACCAGCGCACACCTCTTTTCGACGTCCCAGACGCCGAACAACCCCTAGCAGCCGCGCCACCATCCCCCAAAGTTTCCGGACCACACCGCCAGCCGCCGAGCTCGCCGCTCTCTCCTCCCGTCGCGCGAGGTAAGAACCCCCTCCTCCTTTTGCTTCTTGTGCGAGATGATCCCCTTGAGTTTTTGGGTTGCTGCAACATTTTGAAATGAAACCAAAGTAAGATAGTAATGCATGTTTTTTTACAAGTAGTGCACTTTATGTACAGTTGCCGTACCCTATGTAGTGCACTTGATTTGGGAGAGTAAAAGAAGTATTAGTTAAATATGTTAAGTATTGGAACATATGCCTAGACTGTAGGTTCAGTGTGAGCATGTGATCTCCTATAGGATAGTTTTTAAATTTCTTTATACCACATCTGTTGCAGCAGTACACTGTGCTTTGGAAAGCTCTTAAAGCTTTTGACTTGAAGGCAAATGAATAGGCTGACATACAAACAGTACCCTATAAATCTATAGCTTGTTAAATTGATAGGTTAGTTTTGCTAGTTTTTCAGTAAGTGCCTTTGTGAACAGTCTCACCCATGCAATAAGAGGACATTTTATACATTAGCAGTACATCATGTTGAAATGAGGTTAGTAGGTAGCCTTTTATTAAGAAACAATGTGTGTATAGAGTATGAGCAGTACCGTACCTTTTGACTCCCTAGCAAACAGTAACATTTGTTGTTAGCCGAATGTTGTCTAGGATCACTCATGTTAGCAAGCCTTATATAAATATATTATTATTAGCCGACATGAATGTTTTTACTTCAACAGAATGTACTACTCTTAATATGTTAGTAGAACCATTATTAGTAACATGATAATTGGTTTAATGTTATGATATGGACAACACCCTAGGTTAGAGAACCTAATAAAATGATTTATTATTTACATAAGTTAGAGTGGAACTAATTCAGAGATATTTTAATCGAAACAGATAACCGATCGTTCCATAGCGTAGCGCTCGACAAGACGAACCCACGACAACCGACCTCACCAGAAGCAGGCAAGTGAAACTTGCCAACTTTTCTTTAGGCCATGTCTTTAGGCCAATTTCTCGTACTAGCGTGAAAGAGACTAGATCGTGAAATGATAGCGATCTAGGCGCAACTTTGTGATCTAGCTTGACAACTAAGCTAGATCCGACACCTTGCCATATCATTTATGCATTGATATTTGTCATGTTTAAATTCCTTAACTGTACGCATTTGAATTGTTAACTGCCATGCATTGCATCATACATGTCATCCTAGTTAAACTTGCATCGTAGCACACGCTACACTACTTGTACAACCCATGTTTCCGTGTTACCGGCTAGGCACCCGTTATGCGGGCAAAACCCTACGCCATCCGTGTTAAAAACACTTCCTGGCTCGTGATCCAGAAGCGAGCATTCCGTGTTCGGGGGTAATGCCCTGGCTCGACACACGTGGAGGGGTAGGGATAAACGGTCACTTGAGCGTAAGAGTTGGCCCGTACAGCCACTCTAGCCAAAGGGCGGAATCTCTGTGCACGACGTGATTACAATTCCAGTACTTGTCTCTTACTTGTTTACTTGCCATGCCATGTCATTTGTCATTTTATATCCATGTCATACTTTACTTTAGAACCGTTAGGTTGCTTTACTTTTATAGTTCCTTGCACAAGTCTTTTTTGACTTGCTGACATGTGCCCCTTCTCTTTGGGTGACGCATGTTAGTTGCTGAGCCAGAGACAGTTGCGGAGGGTGACGAGTTCGTGGAGTTCGTGCCCGAACCCGTTGGTGACGTGGAGTACGAGGATACCGGTGATCAATCTTAGAGATCTTTCGTACTCTTCTTTTGTTGGTTGAGGTTTGTCGGTGAGTAGCACCGTTTTGTTAGATTCTGTTGGCCATGCTAGGCCTTTTGTTTTTGACTCTTTTGTTGCCTGGTGGCATTTCTGGTTGTTGGACTTTTTGTTGGACTATGAGTTGGAATAATGTTATATTATTGTCTCTCTTTTTCCTATTATTGTTATTGTTGGTCTGAGTCACATTACAGGGACCTGCTACTTCGTTTTATTTGACGCTTATCGGACTTGCGGCTTTACAGCTTCAAGTCCGTGCGGACCTTCTCACGCTTCGCCTCCAGGTTTTTGGGAAGCGGGGCGTGACAGGTTTCTTTGGTGGCCCATGCAGGTCCTTCCTATTTTCTGTAACTGTGACTTAATCAGAATAACAATAAGAATTATAGAAAGTCCAATAAACAAAATTCAACGCTGTGCCTTGGGCTAAGAGTCTGATCTGTTTTGTTTCATGTGTCAATAGATGGCTGGGAGACGGAATGCCCGTGCTGGTGGTGGTGTGCCCCCTCGCAACCAGGAGCCGGACCGAGAGCCCACCACCAGGGAGATGATAAGGATGATGCCTCAGATGATGCAGGTGCAGCAAGGAATTCTGCAGACTGTTCGGAATGATCCGCCTGCTCGTGCAGCGCCGGTTGTCCAGGCTGCCCCTCGCTTCGAGACCGGAGCGAAGCAATTTCGGGAGCTGGGTCCCGCTTACTTCGATGGGACCGAGGGACCCCTAGCTGCAGATGAGTGGACCAGGAACATGGAAGATAATCTGAAAATGTCGAAGGTCGACCCGACTGGATGGGTTGATCTGGCAAAGCGGCAGCTGAAGGACAACGCGCGGAACTGGTGGGATGCCGAGGAGGAGTTGCTGGAGGAGCCGATTTCTTGGGCTACCTTCAAGTCCAGGTTTGATGAGGAATATTTTCTTAAGGCCGCCAGGAGGGAGATGGCTCAGCGCTTCATTGACTTAAAGCAGGGGAATTTGACGGTGGATCAGTACCACCAGGAATTCACGAGGCTGAGTCGTTTTGCACCGAAGATGGTGCAGGATGCTGAGGAGAGAGCCCAGAGGTTTCTGCAGGGGCTTTCGTTGGATCTGCAGAGCTATGTCACTTCTTCTGATGCAGAGACTTACCAGAAGGTTCTGATTGCGGCGAAGAGGCAGGAGAGGATTGTGAATCAGAAGAGGGGACAGATTTCTGTCACTGGGAAGAGGCCTATGGAGCAGGCCAGAGCAGTGGTGAGACCGGGGCACGTGCCCAACCAGCCGGTGCAGTTCAAGAGGCCCGAAGGACCTCCTACTTTGAAGACTTGCAATTTCTGTGGCAAGACGGGGCATATCAAGGATCAGTGCCGGAAGATACTGGGGCAGTGTTTAGTTTGTGGTGATCCTGCGCACACCATGAAGGATTGCCCGAGGTCGAAGCAGCCGTGGAAGGCACCTGTTGCAGCTCAGCCATTGCAGCAGAGAGCGCCTGTACCTGCTGGACGTGGAGCGCCTCTCGTTCCGTAGAGGCAGGCTTTTCAGCAGGCTGTCCAGCCGAGGCGACAGGCGTTTCTGATGACTGCTGTTGAGACCGAGGCGGTGGACGAGGTTATTACAGGTAACTCCCAAACTAGTTGTCCTTTCCTTATTTAGTCTCGTTTGTTGGAAATTGTTGGGTTGTTGTTATGTTGCTAGAATAGAACTTGATTGTTAGACTGTCTGTTAGGCGTAATTTTGGTTTGCACATTTCCTGCACGAGTCCTCTTCGACTCTGGTGCATCCATGTGCATCATTTCTCGGAGCTTTGTGGAGAGGCATTCCTTGTCGACTTCCTCTCTTCCCCAGAGTTGGAACATCGTCACAGGGAATGGTGTGATTTCGGTGCATCGTGGGTGCAATTCCTGCCCGTTGGTGGTCTGTGGACAGGAGCTGTATGCTGACTTTATTGTCCACGACATCATCAACTACGATGTTGTGCTTGGGATGGATTGGCTTGCGAGCTTCTACGCTACGATCGACTGTCGGAGGAAGAAGGTGGTGTTTGAGATTCCCGGACATCCAGTGTTTGAATTCAGCCGTGGTAGCAGTTCGCTTGGTCCGGTCAGGTTTCGGGCCAAGCCGGTGGAGGCTGTGGCTATGCTGATGGAGCAGGGTAGGCCTGCTGTGGTGCGTGAATTTGATGACGTCTTCCCCGAGGAGATGTCTGGACTGCTTCCCGATCGAGCTCTGGAATTTTCTATCGATCTGATTCCGGGAGCGCAGCCCATTTCAAAGGCACCTTATCGTATGGCTCCAGCGGAATTGGAGGAGTTGCGGAAGCAGCTGGATGAGCTATTGCAGAAGGGTTACATAAATCCCAGTGTGTCTCCGTGGGGAGCACCGGTCCTGCTGGTGAAGAAGAAGGACGGTTCGTGTCGCATGTGCGTGGATTATCGAGGGCTGAATGCGGTGACTGTAAAGAATAAGTACCCATTGCCGCGGATTGATGATATTTTTGATCAGCTCGGAGGATCGAGGGTATTCTCCAAATTGGACCTGAGGAGTGGATATCACCAGCTGAATGTGAGGAAGGAGGACATTCCGAAGACGGCGTTCAGGACGAAGTATGGTCACTACGAGTTCGTGGTTATGCCTTTTGGTGTGACCAACGCGCCCGCAGTATTTATGAACCTGATGAATCTGATCTTCTACGACTTTCTAGACAAGTTTGTCGTTATCTTCATTGATGACATCTTGATCTATTCCAAGTCGGAGGAGGAGCACGCAGAGCACTTGAGGACAGTTCTGGAGATTTTAAGGAAGCATCGCTTGTATGCGAAGTATTCCAAGTGTGAGTTCTGGCTGGATAGAGTGGCTTTTCTTGGGCATGTGGTGTCAGAAGATGGTATAGCTGTGGATCCGGAGAAGATCAAGGCCATCAGAGAGTGGCCGGTTCCACAGTCAGCGACTGAGATCAGGAGTTTTCTTGGGCTAGCAGGATATTATCGGCGTTTCATTAAGGATTTCTCCCGGATTGCCGAACCGATGACTAAACTGACGAGGAAGGATATACCGTATGTTTGGTCCGATGCTTGTGAGGAGGCTTTTTCTGTTCTGAAGGAGAGATTGACGACTGCACCGGTTCTAGCAGTGCCTGATCGTAGTGGAGGATTCGAGATCTTTTGTGATGCTTCTGGCAAGGGTCTCGGTTGTGTGTTGCATCAGCATGGGCACGTGGTCGCGTATGCTTCTCGTCAGCTTAAGGCTCATGAGAAGAATTACCCGACGCACGATTTGGAGTTGGCTGCTGTTGTTTTTGCGCTCAAAATTTGGAGGCACTTCCTGCTGAGTGAGAAGGTCAAAATCGTCACCGATCACAAAAGCTTGAAGTACATTTTTACACAGAAGGAGCTCAACATGCGACATCGTCGATGGTTAGAGCTCATGGCAGATTATGAGATCGAGTTGCAGTATCACCCGGGAAAAGTGAATGTGGTTCCTGATGCGTTGAGTAGACTTCCAGCGGTGATGATGTTGACTGCACAGTGGAGGTTGCAGCAGGATTTCTGTGAGTCTGGAATTGAGATTATACTTCCTGGAGAGGCTTCATTGTTGATGTGTATGCAGATACAGTCGTCGATTGTGGATAAGATCAAGGCTGGACAGGCTAGAGATCCGAAGCTAGTGAAGATTCGGGAGCAGGTAGAAGCCGGTCTGCGGACTGACTTTCGGATTCATGAGGATGGCTCGCTGAGGTATGGAGCCAGAGTTTGTGTGCCAGCTTGAGATATCAGAGAGGAGTTGCTTGTTGAGGCACATAGCTCGCCGTATTCTGTGCATCCTGTTGGCACCAAGATGTACAAGGATCTTCGTTTGAATTTCTGGTGGCATGGGATGAAGAGGAGCGTGGCTCAGAGTGTGGCCAAGTGCTTGGTTTGCCAGCAGGTGAAAGCGGAGCATCAGCGTACGGCGTGGTTGCTACAACCGCTTCCGATTCCGGAGTGGAAGTGGCAACACATCACTATGGATTTCGTGACTGGACTACCTCGGAGTCCGAAGCAGAATGACGCGATTTGGGTGATCGTAGACCGATTAACCAAATCAGCACACTTTATTCCGTTCCGAGTATGACAGTCCACTGAGACGCTAGCGAGGAGATATATGGAGGTAAATCTTTTACTCTCCGTTTTTATTCCTTTTTCCTAGTTTAGATAGTGATGTAATGTGAATCGTGCAGGAGATCGTACGACTTCACGGAGTCCCTGTGAGTATTGTGTCGGACAGAGACACGAGATTCACATCTCAGTTTTGGCAGAGTCTGCAGAAGAGCTTGGGTACGAGTCTGAGTTTTAGCACGGCGTACCATCCGCAGACAGATGGCTAGTCCGAGAGGACGATTCAGATCTTGGAGGACATGCTGAGAGCGTGCATGTTGGACTTCAAGAGATCTTGGGAGGATCATCTCCATCATGTGGAATTTGCCTACAATAACAGCTACCAGTCGAGTATTGGCATGTCGCCATTTGCCGCGCTATACGGGAAGAAATGTCGATCGCCACTGAGCTGGGATGACGTTGGAGATCGGGAGCTGTTGGGGCCTGAGATGATCGTGGAAGCTGTGGATGTTGTGAGGAACATCCGGGATAAGCTGAGGATTGCGCAGGACCGTTTCAAGCATTGGGCAGATGCTAAACGGAGACCTTTGGAGTTTCAGCCTGGAGATCACGTCTTCCTGAAGATTTCTCCGAACCGCGGAGTTATCCGATTTGGGAAGAGAGGCAAGCTGAGTCCGAGGTACATTGGGCCGTTTGACGTTCTGGAGAGAGTTGGAGAGGTGGCTTATCGCTTGGCGTTGCCACCGTCACTGGAGGGAGTTCACGACGTGTTTCACGTATCTCAGTTACGTCGATACGTCAGTGATCCATCTCATGCTGTGGATTTCTCAGAGATTACGGTTTGTCCGGATCTTACCTATGATCAGCAGCCGGTTGAGATTTTGGATCGACGGCAGAAGCAGCTGAGGAATAAGACCGTCGACTTGGTTCGAGTGCAGTGGCGTCATGGTACACCTGGGGAGTCCACCTGGGAGCGCGAGGAAGAGATGAGAGAGCGCTACCCGCATTTGTTTTCCTCAGCCGTAGTAGATGTATATTCCGAGGACGGAGTCTTTTCTTAAGGTGGGTAGGATGTAACGGTCACGTTCCGACCGTCCGTATTTTAGAGGACGGAGTCTTTTCTTAAGGTGGGTAGGATGTAACGGTCACGTTCCGACCGTCCGTATTTTAGCGCTTAACCGTGTTTCGAGTACGTTTGGTGTATTTGTTTTTATTATTGTATTTCCGTAGTTCGGACACGTGATCAGACCCCGTACCCACGACTCTCTCGAAGGCGCGATCGCCCGGTATTTTATTTCTGATTTTTGGACGTCGGGACACATATTTATAATAACCTATATTTATTAATATCTTACTATATATATGTATATAATAAATAATGTTTATGCAACTCCTTTGATTTTCAACTTAACAACCGTTTATAAAAAAAAGTGGGAAGTCTTTTATAAGAATAATATTATCTTAACAAAGCTAACTGGACAATTCTAACTCATTTTGCAAATCCTATCTAATTATTATCATTATTAACCTCTACTAAATTCTTCAACTAAAACAGTTCCGTTTTATATTAAAAAAAACAAAACTGAGTGTTTAAGCTTTCAAAACAAACTTTAAAAAAAACAAACACTATCCTAACCTCTTTCACGTAACAAAATGCCACTGGGTTTTGAAACAAATGCAACAAAAAAAACTGATTTAGATCATATCTCTCCACGCTGTTCACGTCTCCCCTCAACCCACTTCACTTCCCCTTCATTATCTAACTACCCACGTCCTCTCTCTGTCTCTCCATTTCTCCCTACAAAGACTAACAGCAGCCTTTGATAACCAAATCATCTCATCCAGGGTCTTTGTTCTGTCATCAAACAAAAAGAAGTAACCCAGTCTTTTGCAAACCAACCTACAGCAAACCCCCTCCTCGTCTTTCCCAGGCGCCACACTCCGAGAGCCGCACGCCACATCGACCCAGGCCATCAGCCCCTCCGAGAACCACTGTTCAACTCCTCTACGCGCCCAACAAATGCCCAGCTCTCCTCCTTCCCTCGGACCACCCACGCCGCTACGCTTTCGATCAGCCACCGCGCCACCATCGCCACGCACGCCCAGCTCCGCCTCGCACCGAACGACACTGCCGGGAACCCTAGTCACCAGCGCACACCTCTTTTCGACGTCCCAGACGCCGAACAACCCCTAGCAGCCGCGCCACCATCCCCCAAAGTAGCCGGACCACACCGCCAGCCGCCGAGATCGCCGCTCTCTCCTCCCGTCGCGCGAGGTAAGAATCCCCTCCTCCTTTTACTTCTTGTGCGAGATGATCCCCTTGAGTTTTTGGGTTGCTGCAACATTTTGAAATGAAACCAAAGTAAGATAGTAATGCATGTTTTTTTTACAAGTAGTGCACTTTATGTACAGTTGTCGTACCCTATGTAGTGCACTTGATTTGGGAGAGTAAAAGAAGTATTAGTTAAATATGTTAAGTATTGGAACATATGCCTAGACTGTAGGTTCACTGTGAGCATGTGATCTCCTATAGGATAGTTTTTAAAGTTCTTTATACCACATCTGTTGCAGCAGTACACTGTGCTTTGGAAAGCTCTTAAAGCTTTTGACTTGAAGGCAAATGAATAGGCTGACATACAAACAGTACCCTATAAATCTATAGCTTGTTAAATTGATAGGTTAGTTTTGCTAGTTTTTCAGTAAGTGCCTTTGTGAACAGTCTCACCCATGCAATAAGAGGAAATTTTATACATTAGCAGTACATCATGTTGAAATGAGGTTAGTAGGTAGCCTTTTATTAAGAAACAATGTGTGTATAGAGTATGAGCAGTACCGTACCTTTTGACTCCCTAGCAAACAGTAACATTTGTTGTTAGCCGAATGTTGTCTAGGATCACTCATGTTAGCAAGCCTTATATAAATATATTATTATTAGCCGACATGAATGTTTTTACTTCAACAGAATGTACTACTCTTAATATGTTAGTAGAACCATTATTAGTAACATGATAATTGGTTTAATGTTATGATATGGACAACACCCTAGGTTAGAGAACCTAATAAAATGATTTATTATTTACATAAGTTAGAGTGGAACTAATTCAGAGATATTTTAATCGAAACAGATAACCGATCGTTCCATAGCGTAGCGCTCGACAAGACGAACCCACGACAACCGACCTCACCAGAAGCAGGCAAGTGAAACTTTCCAACTTTTCTTTAGGCCATGTCTTTAGGCCAATTTCTCGTACTAGCGTGAAAGAGACTAGATCGTGAAATGATAGCGATCTAGGCGCAACTTTGTGATCTAGCTTGACAACTAAGCTAGATCCGACACCTTGCCATATCATTTATGCATTGATATTTGTCATGTTTAAATTCCTTAACTGTACGCATTTGAATTGTTAACTGCCATGCATTGCATCATACATGTCATCCTAGTTAAACTTGCATCGTAGCACACGCTACACTACTTGTACAACCCATGTTTCCGTGTTACCGGTTAGGCACCCGTTATGCGGGCATAACCCTACGCCATCCGTGTTAAAAACACTTCCTGGCTCGTGATCCAGAAGCGAGCATTCCGTGTTCGGGGGTAATGCCCTGGCTCGACACACGTGGAGGGGTAGGGATAAACGGTCACTTGAGCGTAAGAGTTGGCCCGTACAGCCACTCTAGCCAAAGGGCGGAATCTCTGTGCACGACGTGATTACAATTCCAGTACTTGTCTCTTACTTGTTTACTTGCCATGCCATGTCATTTGTCATTTTATATCCATGTCATACTTTACTTTAGAACTGTTAGGTTGCTTTACTTTTATAGTTCCTTGCACAAGTCTTTTTAGACTTGCTGACATGTGCCCCTTCTCTTTGGGTGACGCATGTTAGTTGCTGAGCCAGAGACAGTTGCGGAGGGTGACGAGTTCGTGGAGTTCGTGCCCGAACCCGTTGGTGACGTGGAGTACGAGGATACCGGTGATCAATCTTAGAGATCTTTCGTACTCTTCTTTTGTTGGTTGCGGTTTGTCGGTGAGTAGCACCGTTTTGTTAGATTCTGTTGGCCATGCTAGGCCTTTTGTTTTTGACTCTTTTGTTGCCTGGTGGCATTTCTGGTTGTTGGACTTTTTGTTGGACTATGAGTTGGAATAATGTTATATTATTGTCTCTCTTTTTCCTATTATTGTTATAGTTGTTCTGAGTCACATTACAGGGACCTGCTACTTCATTTTATTTGACGCTTATCGGACTTGCGGCTTTGCAGCTTCAAGTCCGTGCGGACCTTCTCACGCTTCGCCTCCATGTTTTTGGGAAGCGGGGCGTGACAGGTTTCTTTGGTGGCCCAAGCAGGTCCTTCCTATTTTCTGTAACAGTGACTTAATTAGAATAACAATAAGAATTATAGAAAGTCCAATAAACAAAATTCAACGATGTGCCTTGGGCTAAGAGTCTGATCTGTTTTGTTTCATGTGTCAATAGATGGCTGGGAGACGGAATGCCCGTGCTGGTGGTGGTGTGCCCCCTCGTAACCAGGAGCCGGACCGAGAGCCCACCACCGGGGAGATGATGAGGATGATGCATCAGATGATGCAGGTGCAGCAAGGAATTCTGCAGACTGTTCGGAATGATCCGCCTGCTCGTGCAGCGCCGGCTGTCCAGGCTGCCCCTCGCTTCGAGCCCGGAGCGAAGCAATTTCGGGAGCTGGGTCCCGCTTACTTCGATGGGACCGAGGGACCCCTAGCTGCAGATGAGTGGACCAGGAACATGGAAGATAATCTGAAAATGTCGAAGGTCGACCCGACTGGATGGGTTGATCTGGCAAAGCGGCAGCTGAAGGACAACGCGCGGAACTGGTGGGATGCCGAGGAGGAGTTGCTGGAGGAGCCGATTTCTTGGGCTACCTTCAAGTCCAGGTTTGATGAGGAATATTTTCCTAAGGCCGCCAGGAGGGAGATGGCTCAGCGCTTCATTGACTGAAAGCAGGGGAATTTGACGGTGGATCAGTACCACCAGGAATTCACGAGGCTGAGTCGTTTTGCACCGAAGATGGTGCAGGATGCTGAGGAGAGAGCCCAGAGGTTTCTGCAGGGGCTTTCGTTGGATCTGCAGAGCTATGTCACTTCTTCTGATGCAGAGACTTACCAGAAGGTTCTGATTGCGGCGAAGAGGCAGGAGAGTATTGTGAATCAGAAGAGGGGACATATTTCTGTCACTGGGAAGAGGCCTATGGAGCAGGCCAGAGCAGTGGTGAGACCGGGGCACGGGCCCAACCAGCCGGTGCAGTTCAAGAGGCCCTAAGGACCTCCTACTTTGAAGACTTGCAATTTCTGTGGCAAGACGGGGCATATCAAGGATCAGTTCCGGAAGATGCTGGGGCAGTGTTTAGTTTGTGGTGATCCTGCGCACACCATGAAGGATTGCCCGAGGTCGAAGCAGCCGTGGAAGGCACCTGTTGCAGCTCAGCCATTGCAGCAGAGAGCGCCTGTACCTGCTGGACGTGGAGCGCCTCTCGTTCCGCAGAGGCAGGCTTTTCAGCAGGCTGTCCAGCCAAGGCGACAGGCGTTTCTGATGACTGCTGTTGAGACCGAGGCGGTGGACGAGGTTATTACAGGTAACTCCCAACCTAGTTGTCCTTTCCTTATTTAGTCTTGTTTGTTGGAAATTGTTGGGTTGTTGTTATGTTGCTAGAATAGAACTTGATTGTTAGACTGTCTGTTAGGCGTAATTTTGGTTTGCACATTTCCTGCACGAGTCCTCTTCGACTCTGGTGCATCCATGTGCATCATTTCTCGGAGCTTCGTGGAGAGGCATTCCTTGTCGACTTCCTCTCTTCCCCAGAGTTGGAACATCGTCACAGGGAATGGTGTGATTTCGGTGCATCGTGGGTGCAATTCCTGCCCGTTGGTGGTCTGTGGACACGAGCTGTATGCTGACTTTATTGTCCACGACATCATCAACTACGATGTTGTGCTTGGGATGGATTGGCTTGCGAGCTTCTACGCTACGATCGACTGTCGGAGGAAGAAGGTGGTGTTTGAGATTCCCGGACATCCAGTGTTTGAATTCAGCCGTGGTAGCAGTTCGCTTGGTCCGGTCAGGTTTCGGGCCAAGCCGGTGGAGGCTGTGGCTATGCTGATGGAGCAGGGTAGGCCTGCTGTGGTGCGTGAATTTGATGACGTCTTCCCCGAGGAGATGTCTGGACTGCCGCCCGATCGAGCTCTGGAATTTTCTATCGATCTGATTCCGGGAGCGCAGCCCATTTCAAAGGCACCTTATCGTATGGCTCCAGCGGAATTGGAGGAGTTGCGGAAGCAGCTGGATGAGCTATTGCAGAAGGGTTACATAAATCCCAGTGTGTCTCCGTGGGGAGCACCGGTCCTGCTGGTGAAGAAGAAGGACGGTTCGTGTCGCATGTGCGTGGATTATCGAGGGCTGAATGCGGTGACTGTAAAGAATAAGTACCCATTGCCGCGGATTGATGATATTTTTGATCAGCTCGGAGGATCGAGGGTATTCTCCAAATTGGACCTGAGGAGTGGATATCACCAGCTGAAGGTGAGGAAGGAGGACATTCCGAAGACGGCGTTCAGGACGAAGTATGGTCACTACGAGTTCGTGGTTATGCCTTTTGGTGTGACCAACGCGCCCGCAGTATTTATGAACCTGATGAATCTGATCTTCTACGACTTTCTAGACAAGTTTGTCGTTATCTTCATTGATGACATCTTGATCTATTCCAAGTCGGAGGAGGAGCACGCAGAGCACTTGAGGACTGTTCTGGAGATTTTGAGGAAGCATCGCTTGTATGCGAAGTATTCCAAGTGCGAGTTCTGGCTGGATAGAGTGGCTTTTCTTGGGCATGTGGTGTCAGGAGATGGTATAGCTGTGGATCCGGAGAAGATCAAGGCCATCAGAGAGTGGCCGGTTCCACAGTCAGCGACTGAGATCAGGAGTTTTCTTGGGCTAGCAGGATATTATCGGCGTTTCATTAAGGATTTCTCCCGGATTGCCGAACCGATGACTAAACTGACGAGGAAGGATATACCGTATGTTTGGTCCGATGCTTGTGAGGAGGCTTTTTCTGTTCTGAAAGAGAGATTGACGACTGCACCGGTTCTAGCAGTGCCTGATCGTAGTGGAGGATTCGAGATCTTTTGTGATGCTTCTGGCAAGGGTCTCGGTTGTGTGTTGCATCAGCATGGGCACGTGGTCGCGTATGCTTCTCGTCAGCTTAAGGCTCATGAGAAGAATTACCCGACGCACGATTTGGAGTTGGCTGCTGTTGTTTTTGCGCTCAAAATTTGGAGGCACTTCCTGCTGAGTGAGAAGGTCAAAATCTTCATCGATCACAAAAGCTTGAAGTACATTTTTACACGGAAGGAGCTTAACATGCGACATCGTCGATGGTTAGAGCTCATGGCAGATTATGAGATCGAGTTGCAGTATCACCCGGGAAAAGTGAATGTGGTTCCTGATGCGTTGAGTAGACTTCCAGCGGTGATGATGTTGACTGCACAGTGGAGGTTGCAGCAGGATTTTTGTGAGTCTGGAATTGAGATTATACTTCCTGGAGAGGCTTCATTGTTGATGTGTATGCAGATACAGTCGTCGATTGTGGATAAGATCAAGATTGGACAGGCTGGAGATCCGAAGCTAGTGAAGATTCGGGAGCAGGTAGAAGCCGGTCTGCGGACTGACTTTCGGATTCATGAGGATGGCTCGCTGAGGTATGGAGCCAGAGTTTGTGTGCCAGCTGGAGATATCAGAGAGGAGTTGCTTGTTGAGGCACATAGCTCACCGTATTCTGTGCATCCTGGTGGCACCAAGATGTACAAGGATCTTCGTTTGAATTTCTGGTGGCATGGGATGAAGAGGAGCGTGGCTCAGAGTGTGGCCAAGTGCTTGGTTTGCCAGCAGGTGAAAGCGGAGCATCAGCGTACGGCGAGGTTGCTACAACCGCTTCCGATTCCGGAGTGGAAGTGGCAACACATCACTATGGATTTCGTGACTGGACTACCTCGGAGTCCGAAGCAGAATGACGCGATTTGGGTGATCGTAGACCGATTAACCAAATCAGCACACTTTATTCCGTTCCGAGTAGGACAGTCCACTGAGACGCTAGCGAGGAGATATATGGAGGTAAATCTTTTACTCTCCGTTTTTATTCCTTTTTCCTAGTTTAGATAGTGATGTAATGTGAATCGTGCAGGAGATCGTACGACTTCACGGAGTCCCTGTGAGTATTGTGTCAGACAGAGACACGAGATTCACATCTCAGTTTTGGCAGAGTCTGCAGAAGAGCTTGGGTACGAGTCTGAGTTTTAGCACGGCGTACCATCCGCAGACAGATGGCCAGTCCGAGAGGACGATTCAGATCTTGGAGGACATGCTGAGAGCGTGCATGTTGGACTTCAAGGGATCTTGGGAGGATCATCTCCATCATGTGGAGTTTGCCTACAATAACAGCTACCAGTCGAGTATTGGCATGTCGCCATTTGCCGCCCTATACGGGAAGAAATGTCGATCGCCACTGAGCTGGGATGACGTTGGAGATCGGGAGCTGTTGGGGCCTGAGATGATCGTGGAAGCTGTGGATGTTGTGAGGAACATCCGGGATAAGCTGAGGATTGCGCAGGACCGTTTCAAGCATTGGGCAGATGCTAAACGGAGACCTTTGGAGTTTCAGCCTGGAGATCACGTCTTCCTGAAGATTTCTCCGAACCGCGGAGTTATCCGATTTGGGAAGAGAGGCAAGCTGAGTCCGAGGTACATTGGGCCGTTTGACGTTCTGGAGAGAGTTGGAGAGGTGGCTTATCGCTTGGCGTTGCCACCGTCACTGGAGGGAGTTCACGACGTGTTTCACGTATCTCAGTTACGTCGATACGTCAGTGATCCATCTCATGCTGTGGATTTCTCAGAGATTACGGTTCGTCCGGATCTTACCTATGATCAGCAGCCGGTTGAGATTTTGGATCGACGGCAGAAGCAGCTGAGGAATAAGACAGTCGACTTGGTTCGAGTGCAGTGGCGTCATGGTACAACTGGGGAGTCCACCTGGGAGCGCGAGGAAGAGATGAGAGAGCGCTACCCGCATTTGTTTTCCTCAGCCGTAGTAGATGTAGATTCCGAGGACGGAGTCTTTTCTTAAGGTGGGTAGGATGTAACGGTCACGTTCCGACCGTCCGTATTTTAGCGCTTAACCGTGTTTTGAGTACGTTTGGTGTATTTGTTTTTATTATTGTATTTCCGTAGTTCGGACACGTGATCAGACCCCGTACCCACGACTCTCTCGAAGGTGCGATCGCCCGGTATTTTATTTCTGATTTTTGGACGTCGGGACACATATTTATAATAACCTATATTTATTAATATCTTACTATATATATGTATATAATAAATAATGTTTATGCAACTCCTTTGATTTTCAACTTAACAACCGTTTATAAAAAAAAAGTGGGATGTCTTTTATAAGAATAATATTATCTTAACAAAGCTAACTGGACAATTCTAACTCATTTTGCAAATCCTATCTAATTATTATCATTATTAACCTCTACTAAATTCTTCAACTAAAATAGTTCCGTTTTATATTAAAAACAATCAAAACTGAGTGTTTAAGCTTTCAAAACAAACTTTAAAAAAAACAAACACTATCCTAACCTCTTTCACGTAACAAAATGCCACTGGGTTTTGAAACAAATGCAACAAAAAAAACTGATTTAGATCATATCTCTCCACGCTGTTCACGTCTCCCCTCAACCCACTTCACTTCCCCTTCATTATCTAACTACCCACGTCCTCTCTCTGTCTCTCCATTTCTCCCTACAAAGACTAACAGCAGCCTTTGATAACCAAATCATCTCATCCAGGGTCTTTGTTCTGTCATCAAACAAAAAGAAGTAACCCAGTCTTTTGCAAACCAACCTACAGCAAACCCCCTCCTCGTCTTTCCCAGGCGCCACACTCCGAGAGCCGCACGCCACATCGACCCAGGCCATCAGCCCCTCCGAGAACCACTGTTCAACTCCTCTACGCGCCCAACAAACGCCCAGCTCTCCTCCTTCCCTCGGACCACCCACGCCGCTACGCTTTCGATCAGCCACCGCGCCACCATCGCCACGCACGCCCAGCTCCGCCTCGCACCGAACGACGCTGCCGGGAACCCTAGTCACCAGCGCACACCTCTTTTCGACGTCCCAGACGCCGAACAACCCCTAGCAGCCGCGCCACCATCCCCCAAAGTAGCCGGACCACACCGCCAGCCGCCGAGATCGCCGCTCTCTCCTCCCGTCGCGCGAGGTAAGAATCCCCTCCTCCTTTTACTTCTTGTGCGAGATGATCCCCTTGAGTTTTTGGGTTGCTGCAACATTTTGAAATGAAACCAAAGTAAGATAGTAATGCATGTTTTTTTTACAAGTAGTGCACTTTATGTACAGTTGCCGTACCCTATGTAGTGCACTTGATTTGGGAGAGTAAAAGAAGTATTAGTTAAATATGTTAAGTATTGGAACATATGCCTAGACTGTAGGTTCACTGTGAGCATGTGATCTCCTATAGGATAGTTTTTAAAGTTCTTTATACCACATCTGTTGCAGCAGTACACTGTGCTTTGGAAAGCTCTTAAAGCTTTTGACTTGAAGGCAAATGAATAGGCTGACATACAAACAGTACCCTATAAATCTATAGCTTGTTAAATTGATAGGTTAGTTTTGCTAGTTTTTCAGTAAGTGCCTTTGTGAACAGTCTCACCCATGCAATAAGAGGACATTTTATACATTAGCAGTACATCATGTTGAAATGAGGTTAGTAGGTAGCCTTTTATTAAGAAACAATGTGTGTATAGAGTATGAGCAGTACCGTACCTTTTGACTCCCTAGCAAACAGTAACATTTGTTGTTAGCCGAATGTTGTCTAGGATCACTCATGTTAGCAAGCCTTATATAAATATATTATTATTAGCCGACATGAATGTTTTTACTTCAACAGAATGTACTACTCTTAATATGTTAGTAGAACCATTATTAGTAACATGATAATTGGTTTAATGTTATGATATGGACAACACCCTAGGTTAGAGAACCTAATAAAATGATTTATTATTTACATAAGTTAGAGTGGAACTAATTCAGAGATATTTTAATCGAAACAGATAACCGATCGTTCCATAGCGTAGCGCTCGACAAGACGAACCCACGACAACCGACCTCACCAGAAGCAGGCAAGTGAAACTTTCCAACTTTTCTTTAGGCCATGTCTTTAGGCCAATTTCTCGTACTAGCGTGAAAGAGACTAGATCGTGAAATGATAGCGATCTAGGCGCAACTTTGTGATCTAGTTTGACAACTAAGCTAGATCCGACACCTTGCCATATCATTTATGCATTGATATTTGTCATGTTTAAATTCCTTAACTGTACGCATTTGAATTGTTAACTGCCATGCATTGCATCATACATGTCATCCTAGTTAAACTTGCATCGTAGCATACGCTACACTACTTGTACAACCCATGTTTCCGTGTTACCGGCTAGGCACCCGTTATGCGGGCATAACCCTACGCCATCCGTGTTAAAAACACTTCCTGGCTCGTGATCCAGAAGCGAGCATTCCGTGTTCGGGGGTAATGCCCTGGCTCAACACACGTGGAGGGGTAGGGATAAACGGTCACTTGAGCGTAAAAGTTGGCCCGTACAGCCACTCTAGCCAAAGGGCGGAATCTCTGTGCACGACGTGATTACAATTTCAGTACTTGTCTCTTACTTGTTTACTTGCCATGCCATGTCATTTGTCATTTTATATCCATGTCATACTTTACTTTAGAACTGTTAGGTTGCTTTACTTTTATAGTTCCTTGCACAAGTCTTTTTAGACTTGCTGACATGTGCCCCTTCTCTTTGGGTGACGCATGTTAGTTGCTGAGCCAGAGACAGTTGCGGAGGGTGACGAGTTCGTGGAGTTCGTGCCCGAACCCGTTGGTGACGTGGAGTACGAGGATACCGGTGATCAATCTTAGAGATCTTTCGTACTCTTCTTTTGTTGGTTGCGGTTTGTCGGTGAGTAGCACCGTTTTGTTAGATTCTGTTGGCCATGCTAGGCCTTTTGTTTTTGACTCTTTTGTTGCCTGATGGCATTTCTGGTTGTTGGACTTTTTGTTGGACTATGAGTTGGAATAATGTTATATTATTGTCTCTCTTTTTCCTATTATTGTTATTGTTGTTCTGAGTCACATTACAGGGACCTGCTACTTCATTTTATTTGACGCTTATCGGACTTGCGGCTTTGCAGCTTCAAGTCCGTGCGGACCTTCTCACGCTTCGCCTCCATGTTTTTGGGAAGCGGGGCGTGACAGGTTTCTTTGGTGGCCCATGCAGGTCCTTCCTATTTTCTGTAACAGTGACTTAATTAGAATAACAATAAGAATTATAGAAAGTCCAATAAACAAAATTCAACGCTGTGCCTTGGGCTAAGAGTCTGATCTGTTTTGTTTCATGTGTCAATAGATGGCTGGGAGACGGAATGCCCGTGCTGGTGGTGGTGTGCCCCCTCGTAACCAGG
The DNA here is from genome assembly GCA_030789695.1 of Scilla litardierei. NCBI lineage: Eukaryota > Viridiplantae > Streptophyta > Magnoliopsida > Asparagales > Asparagaceae > Scilla > Scilla litardierei. Next base: position 184,488,527 of record CM061141.1, on the reverse strand, counting down.
AGCCGGACCGAGAGCCCACCACCGGGGAGATGATGAGGATGATGCATCAGATGATGCAGGTGCAGCAAGGAATTCTGCAGACTGTTCGGAATGATCCGCCTGCTCGTGCAGCGCCGGCTGTCCAGGCTGCCCCTCGCTTCGACCCCGGAGCGAAGCAATTTCGGGAGCTGGGTCCCGCTTACTTCGATGGGACCGAGGGACCCCTAGCTGCAGATGAGTGGACCAGGAACATGGAAGATAATCTGAAAATGTCGAAGGTCGACCCGACTGCATGGGTTGATCTGGCAAAGCGGCAGCTGAAGGACAACGCGCGGAACTGGTGGGATGCCGAGGAGGAGTTACTGGAGGAGCCGATTTCTTGGGCTACCTTCAAGTCCAGGTTTGATGAGGAATATTTTCCTAAGGCCGCCAGGAGGGAGATGGCTCAGCGCTTCATTGACTGAAAGCAGGGGAATTTGACGGTGGATCAGTACCACCAGGAATTCACGAGGCTGAGTCGTTTTGCACCGAAGATGGTGCAGGATGCTGAGGAGAGAGCCCAGAGGTTTCTGCAGGGGCTTTCGTTGGATCTGCAGAGCTATGTCACTTCTTCTGATGCAGAGACTTACCAGAAGGTTCTGATTGCGGCGAAGAGGCAGGAGAGTATTGTGAATCAGAAGAGGGGACATATTTCTGTCACTGGGAAGAGGCCTATGGAGCAGGCCAGAGCAGTGGTGAGACCGGGGCACGGGCCCAACCAGCCGGTGCAGTTCAAGAGGCCCTAAGGACCTCCTACTTTGAAGACTTGCAATTTCTGTGGCAAGACGGGGCATATCAAGGATCAGTGCCGGAAGATGCTGGGGCAGTGTTTAGTTTGTGGGGATCCTGCGCACACCATGAAGGATTGCCCGAGGTCGAAGCAGCCGTGGAAGGTAGGGCTGTTGACGAACAGAACGTTCGATGAACTACTCGTGAACAAGCTCGGTACATGTTCGTTTACGTTCGTTCGGTAAGCTTAATGAACAAGCTTGAACAGATTTTTAGAGCTCGGTTAGTAAACGAACAGAGCTTGAACATAACTATGTTCGTTTATTTATGTTCATGAACAAGCTCGTTAAGTGTTCGTAAACAAGCTCGTGAACAAACTCGCTAAGTGTTCATGAACAAGCTCGTTAAGTGTTCGTGAACAAGCTCGTTAAGTGATGTTTGTGAACAAGCTCGTTAAGTGTTGGTGAACAACCTCGTTAAGTGATGTTCGTGAATAAGCTCGTTAAGTGTTCGTGAACAAGGGCTTGAGTGAACTAAAATTAAAATTAAACACTCACCTCCTCAAATTGAATTAAACACATACACCTCTTCAACTTCCCATCTTCCCACTCCTAAACTCACAGGCTCCCAGCTCTCTTTTGGTCCATTGCCATTGTTCGTTCGTTCGTTTGCAAATCTGTTCATGAACAAGATTGATTGTGTGTTCGTTAACACGTTCCCGAACATGTTCACGAACAAGCTCACGAACAAGCTCGATAAGTCTTGTTAATGAACAGAACGTTCGTTCGGTAAGCTCGGTTTACGTTCGTTTATGTTCATTTACGTTCGTTCGATAAGCTTAACAAACAAGCTTGAACATGTTTTTAGAGCTCGGTTAGTAAACGAACAGAGCTTGAACATGGATTTTGTTCATGAACAAAACCAAGCACACTGTTCAAGCTCGTTCAAGCTCGTTCGTCAACAGCCCTAGTGGAAGGCACCTGTTGCAGCTCAGCCATTGCAGCAGAGAGCGCCTGTACCTGCTGGACGTGGAGCGCCTCTCGTTCCGCAGAGGCAGGCTTTTCAGAAGGCTGTCCAGCCGAGGCGACAGGCGTTTCTGATGACTGCTGTTGAGACCGAGGCGGTGGACGAGGTTATTACAGGTAACTCCCAACCTAGTTGTCCTTTCCTTATTTAGTCTCGTTTGTTGGAAATTGTTGGGTTGTTGTTATGTTGCTAGAATAGAACTTGATTGTTAGACTGTCTGTTAGGCGTAATTTTGGTTTGCACATTTCCTGCACGAGTCCTCTTCGACTCTGGTGCATCCATGTGCATCATTTCTCGGAGCTTCGTGGAGAGGCATTCCTTGTCGACTTCCTCTCTTCCCCAGAGTTGGAACATCGTCATAGGGAATGGTGTGATTTCGGTGCATCGTGGGTGCAATTCCTGCCCGTTGGTGGTCTGTGGACACGAGCTGTATGCTGACTTTATTGTCCACGACATCATCAACTACGATGTTGTGCTTGGGATGGATTGGCTTGCGAGCTTCTACGCTACGATCGACTGTCGGAGGAAGAAGGTGGTGTTTGAGATTCCCGGACATCCAGTGTTTGAATTCAGCCGTGGTAGCAGTTCGCTTGGTCCGGTCAGGTTTCGGGCCAAGCCGGTGGAGGCTGTGGCTATGCTGATGGAGCAGGGTAGGCCTGCTGTGGTGCGTGAATTTGATGACGTCTTCCCCGAGGAGATGTCTGGACTGCCGCCCGATCGAGCTCTGGAATTTTCAATCGATCTGATTCCGGGAGCGCAGCCCATTTCAAAGGCACCTTATCGTATGGCTCCAACGGAATTGGAGGAGTTGCGGAAGCAGCTGGATGAGCTATTGCAGAAGGGTTACATAAATCCCAGTGTGTCTCCGTGGGGAGCACCGGTCCTGCTGGTGAAGAAGAAGGACGGTTCGTGTCGCATGTGCGTGGATTATCGAGGGCTGAATGCGGTGACTGTAAAGAATAAGTACCCATTGCCGCGGATTGATGATATTTTTGATCAGCTCGGAGGATCGAGGGTATTCTCCAAATTGGACCTGAGGAGTGGATATCACCAGCTGAAGGTGAGGAAGGAGGACATTCCGAAGACGGCGTTCAGGACGAAGTATGGTCACTACGAGTTCGTGGTTATGCCTTTTGGTGTGACCAACGCGCCCGCAGTATTTATGAACCTGATGAATCTGATCTTCTACGACTTTCTAGACAAGTTTGTCGTTATCTTCATTGATGACATCTTGATCTATTCCAAGTCGGAGGAGGAGCACGCAGAGCACTTGAGGACTGTTCTGGAGATTTTGAGGAAGCATCGCTTGTATGCGAAGTATTCCAAGTGCGAGTTCTGGCTGGATAGAGTGGCTTTTCTTGGGCATGTGGTGTCAGGAGATGGTATAGCTGTGGATCCGGAGAAGATCAAGGCCATCAGAGAGTGGCCGGTTCCACAGTCAGCGACTGAGATCAGGAGTTTTCTTGGGCTAGCAGGATATTATCGGCGTTTTATTAAGGATTTCTCCCGGATTGCCGAACCGATGACTAAACTGACGAGGAAGGATATACCGTATGTTTGGTCCGATGCTTGTGAGGAGGCTTTTTCTGTTCTGAAGGAGAGATTGACGACTGCACCGGTTCTAGCAGTGCCTGATCGTAGTGGAGGATTCGAGATCTTTTGTGATGCTTCTGGCAAGGGTCTCGGTTGTGTGTTGCATCAGCATGGGCACGTGGTCACGTATGCTTCTCGTCAGCTTAAGGCTCATGAGAAGAATTACCCGACGCATGATTTGGAGTTGGCTGCTGTTGTTTTTGCGCTCAAAATTTGGAGGCACTTCCTGCTGAGTGAGAAGGTCAAAATCGTCACCGATCACAAAAGCTTGAAGTACATTTTTACACGGAAGGAGCTCAACATGCGACATCGTCGATGGTTAGAGCTCATGGCAGATTATGAGATCGAGTTGCAGTATCACCCGGGAAAAGTGAATGTGGTTCCTGATGCGTTGAGTAGACTTCCAGCGGTGATGATGTTGACTGCACAGTGGAGGTTGCATCAGGATTTCTGTGAGTCTGGAATTGAGATTATACTTCCTGGAGAGGCTTCATTGTTGATGTGTATGCAGATACAGTCGTCGATTGTGGATAAGATCAAGGCTGGACAGGCTGGAGATCCGAAGCTAATGAAGATTTGGGAGCAGGTAGAAGCCGGTCTGCGGACTGACTTTCGGATTCATGAGGATGGCTCGCTGAGGTATGGAGCCAGAGTTTGTGTGCCAGCTGGAGATATCAGAGAGGAGTTGCTTGTTGAGGCACATAGCTCGACGTATTCTGTGCATCCTGGTGGCACCAAGATGTACAAGGATCTTCGTTTGAATTTCTGGTGGCATGGGATGAAGAGGAGCGTGGCTCAGAGTGTGGCCAAGTGCTTGGTTTGCCAGCAGGTGAAAGCGGAGCATCAGCGTACGGCGGGGTTGCTACAACCGCTTCCGATTCCGGAGTGGAAGTGGCAACACATCACTATGGATTTCGTGACTGGACTACCTCGGAGTCCGAAGCAGAATGACGCGATTTGGGTGATCGTAGACCGATTAACCAAATCAGCACACTTTATTCCGTTCTGAGTAGGACAGTCCACTGAGACGCTAGCGAGGAGATATATGGAGGTAAATCTTTTACTCTCCGTTTTTATTCCTTTTTCCTAGTTTAGATAGTGATGTAATGTGAATCGTGCAGGAGATCGTACGACTTCACGGAGTCCCTGTGAGTATTGTGTCGGACAGAGACACGAGATTCACATCTCAGTTTTGGCAGAGTCTGCAGAAGAGCTTGGGTACGAGTCTGAGTTTTAGCACGGCGTACCATCCGCAGACAGATGGCCAGTCCGAGAGGACGATTCAGATCTTGGAGGACATGCTGAGAGCGTGCATGTTGGACTTCAAGGGATCTTGGGAGGATCATCTCCATCATGTGGAGTTTGCCTACAATAACAGCTACCAGTCGAGTATTGGCATGTCGCCATTTGCCGCGCTATACGGGAAGAAATGTCGATCGCCACTGAGCTGGGATGACGTTGGAGATCGGGAGCTGTTGGGGCCTGAGATGATCGTGGAAGCTGTGGATGTTGTGAGGAACATCCGGGATAAGCTGAGGATTGCGCAGGACCGTTTCAAGCATTGGGCAGATGCTAAACGGGGACCTTTGGAGTTTCAGCCTGGAGATCACGTCTTCCTGAAGATTTCTTCGAACCGCGGAGTTATCCGATTTGGGAAGAGAGGCAAGCTGAGTCCGAGGTACATTGGGCCGTTTGACGTTCTGGAGAGAGTTGGAGAGGTGGCTTATCGCTTGGCGTTGCCACCGTCACTGGAGGGAGTTCACGACGTGTTTCACGTATCTCAGTTATGTCGATACGTCAGTGATCCATCTCATGCTGTGGATTTCTCAGAGATTACGGTTCGTCCGGATCTTACCTATGATCAGCAGCCGGTTGAGATTTTGGATCGACGGCAGAAGCAGCTGAGGAATAAGACCGTCGACTTGGTTCGAGTGCAGTGGCGTCATGGTACACCTGGGGAGTCCACCTGGGAGCGCGAGGAAGAGATGAGAGAGCGCTACCCGCATTTGTTTTCCTCAGCCGTAGTAGATGTAGATTCCGAGGACGGAGTCTTTTCTTAAGGTGGGTAGGATGTAACGGTCACGTTCCGACCGTCCGTATTTTAGCGCTTAACCGTGTTTCGAGTACGTTTGGTGTATTTGTGTTTATTATTGTATTTCCGTAGTTCGGACACGTGATCAGACCCCGTACCCACGACTCTCTCGAAGGCGCGATCGCCCGGTATTTTATTTCTGATTTTTGGACGTCGGGACACATATTTATAATAACCTATATTTATTAATATCTTACTATATATATGTATATAATAAATAATGTTTATGCAACTCCTTTGATTTTCAACTTAACAACCGTTTATAAAAAAAAGTGGGAAGTCTTTTATAAGAATAATATTATCTTAACAAAGCTAACTGGACAATTCTAACTCATTTTGCAAATCCTATCTAATTATTATCATTATTAACCTCTACTAAATTCTTCAACTAAAACAGTTCCGTTTTATATTAAAAAAAACAAAACTGAGTGTTTAAGCTTTCAAAACAAACTTAAAAAAAACAAACACTATCCTAACCTCTTTCACGTAACAAAATGCAACTGGGTTTTGAAACAAATGCAACAAAAAAAACTGATTTAGATCATATCTCTCCACGTTGTTCATGTCTCCCCTCAACCCACTTCACCTCCCCTTCATTATCTAACTACCCACGTCCTCTCTCTGTCTCTCCATTTCTCCCTACAAAGACTAATAGCAGCCTTTGATAACCAAATCATCTCATCCAGGGTCTTTGTTCTGTCATCAAACAAAAAGAAGTAACCCAGTCTTTTGCAAACCAACCTACAGCAAACCCCCTCCTCGTCTTTCCCAGGCGCCACACTCCGAGAGCCGCACGCCACATCGACCCAGGCCATCAGCCCCTCCGAGAACCACTGTTCAACTCCTCTACGCGCCCAACAAACGCCCAACTCTCCTCCTTCCCTCGGACCACCCACGCCGCTACGCTTTCGATCAGCCACCGCGCCACCATCGCCACGCACGCCCAGCTCCGCCTCGCACCGAACGACGCTGTCGGGAACCCTAGTCACCAGCGCACACCTCTTTTCGACGTCCCAGACGCCGAACAACCCCTAGCAGCCGCGCCACCATCCCCCAAAGTAGCCAGACCACACCGCCAGCCGCCGAGATCGCCGCTCTCTCCTCCCGTCGCGCGAGGTAAGAACCCCCTCCTCCTTTTACTTCTTGTGCGAGATGATCCCCTTGAGTTTTTGGGTTGCTGCAACATTTTGAAATGAAACCAAAGTAAGATAGTAATGCATGTTTTTTTACAAGTAGTGCACTTTATGTACAGTTGTCGTACCCTATGTAGTGCACTTGATTTGGGAGAGTAAAAGAAGTATTAGTTAAATATGTTAAGTATTGGAACATATGCCTAGACTTTAGGTTCACTGTGAGCATGTGATCTCCTATAGGATAGTTTTTAAAGTTCTTTATACCACATCTGTTGCAGCAGTACACTGTGCTTTGGAAAGCTCTTAAAGCTTTTGACTTGAAGGCAAATGAATAGGCTGACATACAAACAGTACCCTATAAATCTATAGCTTGTTAAATTGATAGGTTAGTTTTGCTAGTTTTTCAGTAAGTGCCTTTGTGAACAGTCTCACCCATGCAATAAGAGGACATTTTATACATTAGCAGTACATCATGTTGAAATGAGGTTAGTAGGTTGCCTTTTATTAAGAAACAATGTGTGTATAGAGTATGAGCAGTACCGTACCTTTTGACTCCCTAGCAAACAGTAACATTTGTTGTTAGCCGAATGTTGTCTAGGATCACTCATGTTAGCAAGCCTTATATAAATATATTATTATTAGCCGACATGAATGTTTTTACTTCAACAGAATGTACTACTCTTAATATGTTAGTAGAACCATTATTAGTAACATGATAATTGGTTTAATGTTATGATATGGACAACACCCTAGGTTAGAGAACCTAATAAAATGATTTATTATTTACATAAGTTAGAGTGGAACTAATTCAGAGATATTTTAATCGAAACAGATAACCGATCGTTCCATAGCGTAGCGCTCGACAAGACGAACCCACGACAACCGACCTCACCAGAAGCAGGCAAGTGAAACTTGCCAACTTTTCTTTAGGCCATGTCTTTAGGCCAATTTCTCGTACTAGCGTGAAAGAGACTAGATCGTGAAATGATAGCGATCTAGGCGCAACTTTGTGATCTAGCTTGACAACTAAGCTAGATCCGACACCTTGCCATATCATTTATGCATTGATATTTGTCATGTTTAAATTCCTTAACTGTACGCATTTGAATTCTTAACTGCCATGCATTGCATCATACATGTCATCCTAGTTAAACTTGCATCGTAGCACACGCTACACTACTTGTACAACCCATGTTTCCGTGTTACCGGCTAGGCACCCGTTATGCGGGCATAACCCTACGCCATCCGTGTTAAAAACACTTCCTGGCTCGTGATCCAGAAGCGAGCATTCCGTGTTCGGTGGTAATGCCCTGGCTCGACACACGTGGAGGGGTAGGGATAAACGGTCACTTGAGCGTAAGAGTTGGCCCGTACAGCCACTCTAGCCAAAGGGCGGAATCTCTGTGCACGACGTGATTACAATTCCAGTACTTGTCTCTTACTTGTTTACTTGCCATGCCATGTCATTTGTCATTTTATATCCATGTCATACTTTACTTTAGAACTGTTAGGTTGCTTTACTTTTATAGTTCCTTGCACAAGTCTTTTTAGACTTGCTGACATGTGCCCCTTCTCTTTGGGTGACGCATGTTAGTTGCTGAGCCAGAGACAGTTGCGGAGGGTGACGAGTTCGTGGAGTTCGTGCCCGAACCCGTTGGTGACGTGGAGTACGAGGATACCGGTGATCAATCTTAGAGATCTTTCGTACTCTTCTTTTGTTGGTTGCGGTTTGTCGGTGAGTAGCACCGTTTTGTTAGATTCTGTTGGCCATGCTAGGCCTTTTGTTTTTGACTCTTTTGTTGTCTGGTGGCATTTCTGGTTGTTGGACTTTTTGTTGGACTATGAGTTGGAATAATGTTATATTATTGTCTCTCTTTTTCCTATTATTGTTATTGTTGTTCTGAGTCACATTACAGGGACCTGCTACTTCGTTTTATTTGACGCTTATCGGACTTGCGGCTTTGCAGCTTCAAGTCCGTGCGGACCTTCTCACGCTTCGCCTCCATGTTTTTGGGAAGCGGGGCGTGACAGCAGTTATAGTCTCTTCGTCTTAAATATGTCGTGTAGATCAAGTCTGGGGTACGGTCAAACTGTCAACCCCAATAACTTGACTCCGGTTAGTTTCGATCAATCTTTAGTCAATAAATGTTGGACTTCTTCCAACATACTCTGCGCAGAGTTTTTACTAAAGACCGAACTAACTCTACGACACTAACTCCCATTGACCGGGAGAGACGAATCCTCTCTTGGTCATTACTCGCCTCGTACATTTCAAGTGACACCCAATCAAAAGACCTTTCGACAGGCATTGCCTCGAAGCTAGGTCAGTTGATATAAGTGGCACCGTTCACGCACAGGTCCGTCAAAATGACCTCAAGTCAAAAGACCAACTATCCTATCATCACTCAGAGTTATCACTGACAGATTGGTCAATATAACCATATGATAACTCTAGTGGATCATTCAGTGAACTCATTCTAATGAGCACCTGTGTCTCGTCTTCGACTTCGCCAAGTCAAGCGATCATGAGATCATCGCCACCGCTAAACGGTGAAGACTAAGACACAATGGTCTATCCGATGTTTCGATATCCTTGTCTCGGAACATCTACGACCACGAACCATTTCAGACTTATGCTACAGACGGTCAAACATTTCTCCATGATCGAGATACTCATCTCGATACCCGTTTGACCTTGCATAAAGTCTCAGGACTTTACCTAAGTTGATATCTAATGTTAACTACATTACAATATAACTTAGATAAATTATTACCAAACAGCTTACTGTTATTTCGAACAAGATGTTTGTGCTATTCACACAGGAATAAATGGCCTCGAGGGCATCATATTCCTACAATGGGTGCCTAGTTCGGCCATGGCTAGGGGAAATGACCAATGGAAAAATACCCTGGTTGGGTATGTGCTGGGGGATGTACCCTACTTTGGCCAAATAAGAGCATGGGTTGATAGGCTTTGGTTCCTCAAAAAAGGGCTCAGGATCTACATTCGGGACAATGGATTTTTCTGCTTTAAGTTTGAAGACAGTGCCGAGTGTGATAGGATACTTCACGGCGGGCCCTGGATGTTTGATGGTAGACTCGTTGTTCTGCAACGACGGAGCGACACGCTCAAACCTTAGAGGGATATCCACTCCTCCGTTCCCATGTGGGTTCAACTACATGGAGTGCCCTTGGGAATGTGGACTTTAGAGATCCTAAATGTTATTGCTTCACTATTGGGTAAACCGCTATGTTTGGATAGGCTCACTGCGAAGAAGGAACGCCTGACCTATGCTAGATGCCTTGTTGATGTTCATGCTGGAAAGCCAATCCCTAAACAAGTTGCAATAGAAACAGAAGATGGGCACTCTGTCAACATAGATGTCAAGATAGAAGGAGAACCTCCCCGTTGCTCTAATTGTGTTTCTTTCGGGCATTCTGTTGTCCAATGCCCTGACTCGCTGAAGCTCCATTCAATCCAAAATGGTCACACTTTAAGCAATAAGGTTGTCACAAATGAGACTAAGCATGCTGAGAGTTCTTCTACTGAGGTTGTGGGAAATAACCTGGCATCATCCTGTGAGGAATGGGAAAATGAGACTGTTGTGGAAAATGTGGAGACACTGCCCACTGGGAAGGGGGAGGATAGAAATGTTACCATTCATGTGAATCTAACTTCAGGTAATGAAGGAGATGTGCTGGCGAGTCCTTCGTCCATTGGTGTTCCCCTTCAAGTGGCTGAGGAGCAGGCCGGCCCCAAGGTGGTTCATACTGCGACTGCTTTTGACCCTGATATTGGAATAGATAAACCGGCTAATATGCAAAGCTCCAAGCCTGAGATTGCTGATCATTCCAAAGTGAGTGGCACAAACCCAGTAGTGCACAATGGAAGCCGGTCAGGTGATGGCCTGAAGGAGGATGTTGTACAACATAGTAGCCATGTGAAGCACAGGGCCATGCCGTCACTTGTGGAAGAGAGTTCTGGGCTGGAAGTTGATAGAATTCCAGCCGAGCTTGCAATTGATAACCCGGATTGGGATGTTGAAGAAGCAGCCCAGTTGGTGTTAGCGAATGATGTCTCAATATTAAAGAAGAAGGAGGAGGTCCAATGGTTGTCAAGTACGAGGAAAAGCTCCAGGTTGCAAGTAAGCAATCGACCTCAAAAACCACCTTCCCAATGTCAGTACTAATCTGGAACACAAGAGGGTTAAACAACCCTACTCGAAGGAGGGATCTGAAAGATAGGTTTATTGCTACAAAGCCCTCGGCAATGATCCTGCTTGAAACTAAGCTCAAGTCCACCATGATCAATAAGAAACCTGTCTTACCGAAAGAATGGGCATTGTTAGACAACTTTTCTTTGGCTAAGGGGGGAGAATTATAATGTGTTATGACCCAAGGGTCTGGGACACTACTTTGATCTCTAGCTCAGATCAACACATCACTTTTCACTGTAATAATAAAGGGGGATTCAGATGCGCCATCACTGGGATCTATTCTAGGAACACTATTGCCGAACGTAAGATTCTCTGGAATAGTTTGAAAAAGGATGCCTTGATTGTGAATAGGGAAGCATGGTTGGTGGGTGGTGATTTTAACAGCGTGCTCTTCTCTAAGGACAAAGTCAGGGGGCGTAAACTTGATGAGAGCATGTTAAGGGATTTTAATTACTGCATTGAAGATTGCCATCTACAAGAACTAAAGAGCACTGGAACAAATCTTAGCTGGTGTAATAACCGGGTGGGAGGAATGCGCATCGCTGCTCAGCTAGATAGAGTTTTTTGCAACGCTGATTGGATAAATTCGCTTTCGGAATCATACTATATTTATCAGGATCCGCAATCAAGTGACCATTCGGCCATGCTAGTCTGACTCCATCGTGAGGTAACTACTGAACCAAAGCTATTCAAGTTTTATAATTATTGGACTAGATGTGCGGGGTTTAAAGAGCTCGTTGAAGATAGTTCGGAATATTGCACTGTGGGCACTCCTATGTTTTGCTTAGCACGGAAATTAAAACACCTCAAGACCAAGCTTCAGACCTGGGCTGCGGAACATCATGCGGCTAAAATGGTTTCTAAAATCCGCAGGGAACTTGAAGATATCCGACTTTCCCCTGCCATTCATACTGATATCCTCCTTCAGGTTAAAGAACATCAAATAATTAAGAATTTGGCAAATGCAATGAGCTTAGAAGAGGACATGTACAAACAAAAGAGTCGCCAAGATTGGTTGAGGTTGGGGGACAGCAACACTAAATTTTTCTATACGGCTATGAAAGCGAGGCAGGGTCATAATAATTTGAACCATCTTGTAGATGCCAATGGAAACCAAAACAGATCCTATGAGTTGCTGAAAACTGATGCACCTGCTTTCTATGCGAATCTCTATTCTTAGAAAGATTGCAGGACCCAATTTCCCAAGCTAGTACCTAAACGTATTCTTACAGATGATGCTGGTGATTGGCTTTGCAGAAGGGTGACTGATGAGGAGATTAAGGCGGCTGTGTTTCAGATTGGACCTGATAAAGCCCCAGGGCCGGATGGCTATAATGGGTACTTCTTTCAACATAACTGGGCCCTACTTGGAAAAGAGGTAACTACTTTTGTGAAATCGTTTTTTAGATCATGCAGATTATTGAGGCAAATTAATCATACTTACCTGACCTTGGTGCCTAAGAGTTCTAAAGTAACCAGTTTGAATGGTTACAGACCTATTGCATCCTGTAACATGCTTTACAAGATTATTAGTAAAGTTATCTATAACATGATTAAGACTGTAATTCATGAGCTGATTTCCCCACATCAAGCGGCTTTTTTAAAGGGGAGACTCTTATCAGACTGCAGTCTCATTGCCCATGAGCAGATCAGAGACTTCAGTAACCCTATGGAGGGTAGGGCCTGCCTTAAACTGGATTTGAGGAAAGCTTTTGATAGCGTGAATCATGAATTTATCTACTATCTGATGCATCAGATGAGGTTCCCGAGAATATTCATAGAGTGGATCAGAGAATGTATATCTACCCCAACTTTTTCAGTGATAGTAAATGGGTCTCCTGCGAGGTATTTTACAGGTAATAGAGGAATTAGACAAGGGGACCCTCTTTCCCCTTATCTATTTGTTATAATTATGGGGGCCTAATCTATTCTCTTTGCAAAATACACCAACACCCACTCTATTCAACCTATGAGACGCGCAGGAAATATCTCCCATCTTCTATTTGCGGATGATTTGCTAGTGTTTTGCCGTGCTAATAAAAGATCATTTGAAGGGATTAAAAATTTACTGGCGGAATTTGGGGATTATTCGGGCCTTCAGGTAAATTGGGACAAATGTGCAGGCTTGTTCAACAAAGGAGCCAAAAATAAGACTTATTTGGCAGGTTATTTGGGCATCAAATTGGTCACTACCTTAACCACATACCTTGGTCTTTCCCTATCTTCTAAATATCCAAAGTCACCTATGTTCAGTAGATTGGTTGACAAGTGCAAGAAGAGATTGCTGGGATGGTCGTCATCCTTATTATCTATTTCTGGAAGAGTTGAGCTCGTTAGATCAGTCATCTATGGTATGATTGTTTTTTGGATGCAAGCTTTCCACTTACCATCCACTACGTTGCGGACTATCACCGCAATGTGCCAAAGATTCATTTTGGGTAACTCTAGAGCTTGGAGTTGGGAAGATATGTGTACTCCAAAAAATGAAGGGGGGGTCGGCATCAGATTACTGGAAGATATAAATATTGCAGCAAATATTAAACGCACCTGGCATTTTCTTACCTCGGGAGGACTATGGGCAAATCTTATGAAGAGCCATTATAATAGCTCGGACACTTTCTTCGCAGCTGAAAAGAATGTTTTGCAATCGGGCACCTGGAAAAATATGCTAAACAGTAGAAGTGCTTCCCAAAAATTAATAAAGAAGAAGGTGAAAGATGGGAGAACTACTTTATTCTGGCAGGATCATTGGCTTGAGTGTGGCCCCCTCAATCTCCTTGCGGATGTCCCTGCGAATTCAGCGAACAAGACAGTACATGATTATTGGGATGCGTCGGGAAGATGGATTGAAGATCCGGCACTTAATCAACTCAGGCCATGGCTGTGCAAGGTCCGGTTACAGGCTGGTCAAGACACTTGGTCGTGGGCTCCTGGAGGGGATTTTAGCTTTCGGCATGCTTGGGACGGGGTTCGCAAGCACATGCCGTCTTTCAAATTTCATAAACTGGTTTGGTTCTCCAATCACACTCCCAAATTTTCACTTACATTACTTCGAGCATTCAGAGGGAAACTTCTTACTAGGGATACAATCAGGAAGTAGGGACTAAATACTCCGGCATCTTGCGCATTATGCGATGCGAGCTTGGTTGAGACAGTGGGTCACCTCTTCTATGAATGCAAAATCTCCAGTTATATTCTACAAAGATCTCTGCTCAAGTTCCATATTACACAACATATTGATCCTGCTTTGATGGCGGTGGGGAGTTTTTTCCTTCGACATTATGGAGGTAAAAACGTGCTTAGCATCCTTGCGAAGAATGTACTTGCGACATCAGTCTGGCATATTTGGAGAGAGCGAAACAACAGGATTTTTGGGGGAAAGGAAAAAGGTGCCACAATTGTTTTTGAGGAGATAATGGCTGATATCAGACTTCTGATGAGGAACCATGAATCAACATCAGAAGACGAGAGAGAGGTTTTGTCCAATTGGTGGTGTACATCAAATGGATGAATATCAATGATGTCCTTTTTCTGTTTTGCTTTGAGCTGTATAGTATTTTTAGTCTGGGAAATTAATAGTAGAGAGTGACGACGCTTGTGCCCTATCCTCTCTCTATTGATACCTTAAGGCTAACTTGTAACACTATGTACAGTTCAATAAAGGATCAAACTAACTTTCCTATATATATATATATATATATATATATATATATATATATATATATATATATATATATAATGGCTATCTTACGCCATTTGAGAGCCACTCTCATACTCCCTCTCACATAAAGCACCCAAGTACAACCAAGTACAAGCCCATGTGGGCTTGTACTTGGGTGCTTTATGAGAGAGGGCGTATGAGAGAGGCTCTCATATGGCGTATGATAGCCATTATTCTCATACATGTGTGTGTGTGTGTGTGTGTGTGTGTGTGTAAAATGCGCCTGCACTCAAGCTCAGATGGAATTCCTGCGCACGACCCCTCCCTACCATCCGATTCGATCCGCGATCATGGTAATATCTGACCTTTTGGTGCAATTACCAAAATGCCCTTTAAGCGCTTTTCAACGCGCCTCTGTACTAAATTACCTTTAAGCCCTTTTGTACTAAAATACAATCGCCACCAATTCTTTTTGTTCTCTCCTGCGCAAAACACCGAAGTTGGAGTAGGTCCCCAGTTTTGCACTAGGTCTTCGAGTTCAACAGCCCACACCTAAGATCGCCCCCAAATCACGGCCACGCTCGTTGATTCCCCTCATACTCTCCGCCATCGAGGTAAGGATCGTCATCCCTAATTTGTTGAACATCTCATATTGCTCAACACGCACAATGGGATAAATATTTGAAGGGTTTTATGCGGTGAGTAAATTTCCAACATTTGGACAATTAGCGCAGGAAATTCCTCTCCGCGCACAACGGGCTAAATTTTTGTATCGTTTTGCATGGTGAGTAATATCCAAACTAGCGATTTGTTGCGACGGGAATTACTTTCCGTGCAAAACAATTCAAATATTTATCTCGTTGTGCGCGTTGAGCAATATGAGATGTCCATAACACTTAATGAAGCCACTCATATATCACAACAACATAGAGCGAATGGCATACATAATAATGTCCACCGCGCAAAATGGGTGATATGTTTGATTTTTTGATGTATATGATCTGTTCATCAAATATGATGGTAACAATTAGATCAGATTGAAAAAGAATAGCTATAATACGCAAGGTTTTAACAAGATTAGTAATAGTAGTGTGGTTTAAACAAACAATGTGATGATAATCTACTGCTACTTGGATAGACATATTTAGTAGTCATGTTGCGTCAATATTACTGATATTTTTACTTGTTTCTAATGTAGAAAATGAAAATCGAAGAGAGTGAACCCTTTGTGCATGATCAGGAGATGCCAAATGAGATTGAAGCTGAAAATGACAGTGCAAACAGCGTATATGAAGAGGATAGGCATAGTGATAATGAAAAAGGCAGCCCACATATTGGAATGACATTTCAAATAGAAGAAGATGCATATCAATGTTATAAAACATATGCAGCATTAAAAGGTTTTGCAACCCGAAAGGGATCTACGGGAAAGGGAAAAGATGGCAATACCACGAGGAGGAAGTATACGTGCAACAAAGAAGGGTATAAAAGCTTAAAAGATAAGAGGGAGATATGGAGGGACGTTAATCGAAGGAAAATGAGAGAGAAGGCCATAGGGCTTGAATGACAGTTTATAAAATCACCGATGGAGTGTGGCGAATAAACACCTTTGTTCATGATCATAATCATGAGTTGATAAAAAGCCCAGCGAAGATCCAGATGTTACGGTCACATAAAAGATCGCATATGGACGGAACATGTAGGAATTTAGTTGATCAGATGTGTGGCTGTGGAGTAGGACCTGTAAAGATTGCAAGGATTCTAAATGCCACGAGTAGTAGTAATGTCAATATTACTATGCAACAATGCATTGATCATGGGAGAGCAACAAGAAAGACCAACATTGGGCAGGAATGCATTAGAGTAATGGAACAATTTATTAAAAGGCGAGCTACAGACTCTCAGTTCTATTATGCTATTGAGCATGATGAAGAGAATGTATGTAGGAGTATATTTTGGGCTGATGGAAGGGCGAGGACATCATACAGCCAGTTTGGAAATGTTGTTGTATTTGATGTTACTTATAAGACAAATAGATTCATGTTGAATTTTGTACCTTTTACAGGTGTCAATCATCATAAACAGTCTATTTTATTTGGATGTGCTCTTCTTACAGATGAGAAGGAAGAATCCTTTGTGTGGTTATTTGGACAGTGGTTAACATGTATGTGGGATAAAGCACAGGAGCTATCATCACTGATCAAGACCCGCTAATATGCAATGCAATCAAAAGAGTTTTTCCAAATACAAAGCACAGGTATTGCATATGGCATATCAATCTGTACAAAGATGAGCATCTATGTTCATTGCGGTCTTCTTATAACCCTGAATTTGATGAGGACTATGCAAACTGGTGTAAGAACAGTCAAAATATTGAAGAAGCTGAGAATTATTGGGGCATCTTAATGGAGAAGTACCAAATGGAATTTCAGGAGCCAATGACAGAAAAACAAAAAAATGAAATGAAAGCCCGGAAGTGGTTGCAAACGATGCATGAGAAAGCACAGCATTGGATTAAGGCGTACCTACTGGATACTTTCTTTGCGGGTATGAAAGTGTTACTACGATAGAGATTGTTGTAAAAATATATGATCAAAATAAACTCAGCACATGGTATTCAATTCTTGTTCTGTGTGTAGGCATGGCGTCTAGCCAAAGGAGTGAAAGCATGAATGCATATTTTGATGGATACGTAAACTATATGACTCCAATTTACGAGTTCAATGATCAATATGATAAAGCCGTAAAATTTCAGCGAGACAAAGAGGAGAGAGAAGATACTTTTTGTATGCGGAATAAACAAGAATTTAGTGGCATGCATGAGTTAGAGGTTCATGCCACAAATGTATATACTAGAACCATATTTTCCATTTTTCAAATTCGTTTCAAAAATACTTTATACTGTCGGCATAAAAGGGTGAGCATGGATGGGGATATGACCACGTATAGAGTAACTATGCGGATTGATGGAAAGAGCTACGTGCATATAGTTTAATGCAATATATTTACGGGAATGTTCAGGTGTACGTGTGCAAGGGCTGTGACTGAAGGTTTGCTATGCACGCAAATTTTATATATCATGAAGCAAAAGTTTGATATGCAAGCCATCCCTGAGAGATATATTTTACCAAGGTGGAATCTAAATGCAAGACATAGCATCATGAGTATTGGGGCCTCTTTGACTAGCACAGTACATGGAGTGCGTCCAAATCAAATTACTCCACTTCAAGCCTGGAGACTTTGTTCATCATTCGATAAAGTCGTGGAGGAGGTTACAAGAGATCCCCTTCTGTATGATGACGTCTTTGGGTGGGAAAACAGTTTTTTGGACCAACATAATATGAATAATAAAGTGCAAACTGCTTCAGATCAAGAGCCAAGATCACAAGTGGGGTCCAGTGCACCTATCAAACAAGAAGTGGCTGTAAATGATGGCATTATGCATAATCCTGCAAAAGCAAGAACTAAAGGCCGACCACGAGTGGCGTCAAGGATTCCGTCTGGAATACAAGTCTCACAAGAACAAAGTCAAACAAGAACAAGGACTTGCAGTGTTTGTGCAGAAAAGGGTCATGACATGAGAACTTGTCGTATGAGCATAGCTGGTAGAAAGAAGGTATATTTGCTCAAAAGGTTACTATTTTTTATATACTAGTATAAATTATTTTAACATCATTGCTCCATATTCTCTGTAGGAAAAATCTTCGTCTGATGACTTAACAAGGCTTTGATATGAATGCTGACATTTTTATATACTATGTGTAACAATTTTGTATTAGCTTGGAAGAAATATACTACATGCATCTGTCACGGACATATCAGTATAAATGGGTTGTAAGTAAACTGATTCTTTTTAAAAATGGTCATCTGAAAACGGCAGCCTCCTATATTTTAGTCCAAAATGCAACCATCGTGGAGTTAAATTAATAGGGCTGGTGGTCTAAATTGAGCCTTAAAACACAAAGTCTTGATTATAAGCCTATGAGGATGATGCCTATCATTCGAGACCTATATCCGATGTTACGGATCTCATATCATATACTTTCTCTGTTGCTGTAGAACCTGACAATTGTCAAGAAAATTAATGGGATTAAGGAGTAAGAAGAAGAAGCAGAAGAGCTGAAGAGAATGAAGAGAATGAGGCATGTAGCTGTCCGCGATGAGTAATGGTGGGTAATTGTATACAGTTTAGCTCTGTGCGCACAACGTTTACAACTTTTACCCGTTGTGCGCGCTGAGCAAAACTTGGTAATTTTACAGGTTTCCTAATAAGGGCACACAACGTTCAATAATGTTACGGATGTGCGCGCTGAGTAATTTGGGTAATTGTAAACAGTTATGCTCCATGCGTACAACGGTTACTAACTTTGACGGTTATGCTCGTTGAGTAAATGTTGGTAATCGTAGACAGTTGTGCTCAGCTCGTACAACATTCAATGCTGTTGCCATTGGTGCGAGCTGAGTAATGGTGGGTACTTTAAGTTAGCATCACGTAATTTTGTAATGTGATGAAATTGTCCCAAATTTAATGACATTGTATTAAGGTATGTATTCCATCATGCTACAACATTTATGCATTCAAATGTACATAACACAACAAAGTAGAAACTACATCTAAACATTTTACAACATCACAGTTTTTGCTCGACTAAGCAATTCAAGCACTGGACTATACTAGGGATACATGGATTCCCACCATGAAAAAAATTTAAACTTTGTTTCCATTTGTGAGCAGCTCCATCAGCTGCATTAGCGTCACTTGCTACAACTATCTTGGCCATCCGTCCACTGTATGCGTTGAAGAAGAATTAATGATGAACACATAACAAAGCATAATTAAGTAAAAATATTGTACGGGTAGACTTAGAATAAGATAGAACATTTATTATCATCAAACAGTGATGTTTGCAACTAAGTATCAAAGAACATATACAAGCAGTGAAGTCTGCAATGAAGCGGGTGTGCATGGAAGGTGATAGCTTCAATGACGACGAACAAAACATATGAAGGAGCAAGGAACATCTTCGAATCAATATATATGTGATGTATTCAATTTCTGCATCACGTCACTAGCCGCTAGTATATTGTCCATCTTTGAGTGTTGAGGACGCAACAGTGATGAAGGAAAAAATAGAATGTGGTAGAGAAAATATCATATAATTAGAATCAGATAGAATAAGATGGAATAATATCATCAAAAAGTGTATTGGTTGACGAGTGCTTGTTGGAAGGGAAGCC
Source organism: Scilla litardierei (assembly GCA_030789695.1). Taxonomy (NCBI): domain Eukaryota; kingdom Viridiplantae; phylum Streptophyta; class Magnoliopsida; order Asparagales; family Asparagaceae; genus Scilla; species Scilla litardierei. The sequence continues at coordinate 184,468,820 of CM061141.1, read as the reverse complement.
ATTTATAGACGAATTTGGATGCCATTGGATGAGGATGAGACTACAGTAAAGTTACTGGGAGGCAACACAAGAGACCCCGTGAGTCTACATCAAATTGCTTGTGATTATACAGAAGAATGCCGATGAATCTACAGCATATTGAAAGCAGCCAGTGTTGTTCCCAATAATGTATGACCGTGGTGGTGCGCATTGAGCAAAATTGACAGCCTCAAACAAAATAGCTCAACGCGCATAACTGGCAAGAATATGGCCGTTGTGCACGGAGAGCAAATTATTTATGGTTTATCAAAACTGCTCAAAGCGCAAAACGGGCATATAGTTTGGCCGTTGTGTGCATTGAGCAATATGTATTTTGGATAACACAATTGTTCAATCGTCGTAAGTAAGAGTAATATTTCTCCAACAATTTTGTATACGTCACCACTCCTTTAAAGAATCTGGTGCTTTTTCTATTCGATGCATTAGCTGAAATTTTTTCTTGTATCATGGTTTTTTGATTGACACGCACATTAGTTAAAATCTGGAAAAATATTACATGACGTTGTATGCTTGGAGTTATTTTATTCAAATGTAACCTGGTTTTCATCGACGCTCACAACGGGGTATAATTTTACCTGTTTTCGTGTTGATTAATGTTAAGTCAAACATAAAATCTGTTACCCCACGTGCACAATCCGTAGTGCGCACTGAGTAATAAAAATCTCCGCTAACTTGTTTTAATACCACGCACAACGCGTTATAATTTAGGAAGATGTGCGTGCTGAATAAAATCTTATGTACATTCACGATCACTGTTTTGTAGACTCACGGGGTCTCTTCTGTAGACTCACGGTCACTCTACTGTAAACTCATCCTCATTCAAGGGCAGTCTAATTTGTCTATAAATGGCTTCCCTACCCACACGCCCTCTTCAACCTCTACACTTCGAGTGATGTTTATCAGACAAAGGAAGAAGTAACGCTACACTCGACTGTAGACTCATCCTCATCCAAGGACAGTCCAATTCGTCTATAAATGGCTTCCCTACCCACAAACCCTTTTCAACCACAACACTTCTAGTGATGTCAAAAGGCATCAGGACTGGTCAAATAGTTGTGTTGGCTCACACAAGGAGTAGCCCCTGACCGTATAACTGGCCAGCCCGCAAAGTCTTCTAAATCATCCCCGACGGTATAGCTGGCTCGCCCCGCAAGGGGGTGGACACCCGACCGTATAGCCGAGTAGCCCACGAGGGCAAAGTAAGCTCATTTCCGATGGTATAGTTCGCTCGGCTCGCGAAGGTTTGGCGACCGAGATAGCATTATTAAATGTGCTGAAACGTGATCTCTTTAAAACTGTATCTATGAAAACTGATTTATCTTGTATTTTAGTTCAAAATGCAGCTAGTGTGGCTTTGAATTCCTAGGTCTGCGGGTCCAAACTAAAACTTAATACCAAAAGTTTTAATTATGAGAGTATGAGGATGATGCCTATCATTCGAGAAATCTATATGCTGCTGCTGATCTCATATCTTATAATTTATCTGTTGCAGCACGTCACGCCAATTGTCAAGAAATCATTCGAGAAAATGTTTCCATTCAACAAAAATATCTCCAAGTACAACGAACAAAAAGCAGAAACAAAAAAGAGTTCGATCCACCTATGATGCAGGAGCTCGCGAAGAGGTGTCCCCATGTGATTCATCTTCTCCCGGACCAGTAGGGTGACCAGGGAAAAACCGGAGGTCGGGGAAGCATTCTTCGGACCTGCTCCTCGAACGCTATGAAACCATCCCGGAAGGACCTCTCGATCTTCCCAGCTAAAATGTCCGAGAACACCCGGAATCCCTCACGGATAGACTCCACGATCCTTAGAGCCAGGACATATCCATAACCCCTCTAGACCTCAGCTACGAGCCGAGCATGGCCCACTTCCCACAGGGAACCTATATCGGCCCAAAGAGCGCCTTTCTCCTTTCTATGCACCTCCCGGGCGAGGGACAATGCATCCTCAGCATACTTGGCCGATCTCTTAGCGACAGCCAGAGCCTCCATCAAACATCCCACCTCCGAGGTGAGCTCTGCAACTCTTAGTTTGAACTGTTGGGCCTCCTTGGCTGATTGCTTAGCCGCCTCAGCCCTCAGGCGCTCCTGCGCCAAGGCCGACACAAGACCATCTACCTTCTCTGAGAAGCGTTGCGCCTCTACAGCAAGCGTGGAAACCTGAGAGACCGAAGGGGTGAATGTCGCCCTCAACAAAATAGTCGTAGAAGAAGAAAGGGACCGACATGCTGGATATGCCATACCAGAGAGTCTGCCAGTTTCTCCCAATAAGGAACCCCCTCTAACAAGGAGCGGTCACTCGGAAGGACAGATCCATGCGCCAGCTAGACGGCCATGCCAGCTGGACCACTCTCACTCTTCTTATGCTTCCCCTCGAGACCTTCAGACCATAAGTGAGAGCGTCTCTTCATCTCCCTCTGATTCCCAGTTAACACACGGGAACCCTGCTTGACGGCCACCACGTCCCCCCTCCGAGGTCGAGACCGACGGGAGCATCAATCTGATCCGCAACGAATGGCGAAGGTACGGCCGTGCCCAAGGGTAGATGGGGAGGAACGCACACCTGCCTTGACACCCCAATCGATGGGTCACCCGTAGTAATGTCCTCCCCCACAGTACGACCAGGCCAATGGCCAGTGGAACTCCCCCGACCACCCGAATATCCTCGTCGCCGAGGGTTGAGTTGCTGAACGTCTTGACTGAAATCCCGACCCGCCATCTGAGCAAAAAAGATGAAAATTAGGGTAACGAGCAATGGGTAAAGCAGAATTTAAAAGGAGAAAGGCTTTATACAGAATGTCACTTCGAATCCAAGCCGTCAGAAGGGGACGCGTGTCAAAGTCTCACAGAAGGCGGCACTTCGAATCCCGCTCCCTAAGGGTGGGAGAATTCCAACTTCGTTCTACTGGCCTTCATTCAATGTGATTACCTAACTGAAGTGTACGTCAAATACACACGAATCGCATTCCCTCGGACCGAGTTGTCAAACCTCGAACGGCCCCGAGCGATGGCGGGCAGTTGATCCAACACACGCACAATGGGCTAAGACGGAAGGGGTCAATTCCCTGATCCAAGCCCATGGGCATTATCGAAATTAGGTACCAGCCCAAATTGTACCATAAAACCCCAAATTTTTATGCCCGTTGTGCACGTTGATAGTCCATTGTGCGATGATTAGGAAGTTTTGCTCATGGGTAATTGTAGAAAGGTTCGCTCAGGGCGCGCAACTTTCATTTCTGTTACCCATTGTACGCGCTGAGCAATTTTGTGTGGTTAATAATTTAGTGGCCAGGTGTAAATGCAAGCTGATATAAATAAAAGTATCACTTCTACAGAATAAAGAAATGAAATTGCATAGTGATACATGTGTTTTACTATATCATAATTGCAACCAACAGTACATTAAACCCCACGTTTTCGGGAAAGCATGGATAAATCATAAACACTAAACTAGTATCGACAAAGAAGCTTATAAACCCTATGAAGAAAATAAAACCTATGTCTGTACCTTTTTGATCTTTTCTACGGGATACGGATCGCAATCACGCACTGAGTAAAATAAAGACTGTTAACAATTACGCAACGCGCACAACGGCTAATAAATTTACCCGTGCACATATGAACGTGGAATGGAAAAATAAATAGTTGTGTGCGGTGAGCAATTGTGAGTTTTGAGTCGTTGTGTGCGGTGAGTAATTCTAGGGTTTGAGTCGTAGTGTGCACTGAGCAATTACCCCATGCCTTTTCTGGCGCCGTACCCGTGTATCCACATTGGCCCACGTGATTCGTTCTCGAGAAATAACGTGGATCGAGGCCGAATTATGAGTACTTTCATTTAATGGGGCACGACATTCTGATTTGATTCATGTCGCCAAAACTTCTCGCCTTCGGTTGATCTCAACCGTTGTTTTTGGCAAATTTCCGACACGTGACGATCATCGTGTACTATTCCAACACGTAATAAAAGAAACTGGAGTTGTGAAGCCAATGGCTTTTGCACTCCGCTCTCTGGTTAACTCGAGGAAATCTCATCTTCTTCTTATTTCTTCCAACAAACAAAAATGGCAGGAGGAGCATACAGAGAGTTTACTTCAGCGATGGTGAGGGCCAATGAAGAAGGCCGTAAGAGGAAGAGGGATGAGTAGGAAGAGGTGGAAGCAGAGGAAGCGGAGGAATCGGAGGAATCGGGGAACCTTAATCTGGAGTTGGGGGAGGCTGGATGCTCCTCAAGTCAAGCTCCTCGGTCTTTGAAGGCTACTCCTTATGATCCCCGAGTTGGAGCCGAATCGTCCTCCAGCACGCCATACGACGGGTGGCTATACGATGAAATTGTTCCTTCGGTCCCTTCCGTCGGCCCCATATCTCCAGAGTTCAGCCAGGTTCTGCTGTCGAACCGCATTTCGTCTGGCCATCATATGGAGATTCAGGGGGAGACATATCGGCCACCGTTCGTTGTGGGTAAGGACAAGTCGGACCTCCTGGACTTTGGTACGGGGGCTCGTCTGGCGGAGAATATCACTCTGCCAAGGGATTGCAATTTCATGAATGGGGTCGACCTTGAGACGATGGCCAACTACTTCATTCGCAGTGGCCTTCAGGTTCGTTGCCACTAGGCCTTCCAAATTTTTCTTCCCCTTCTGGTTTTGTTGATTATCACCATCTGCAAGTGACCATTTTCAGGGCAGGACTGCGCCGAAGGGCCCTCGAACTGATCGAGGGGCAGCGTCGACAGGCAGCTGCCGAGAACCAGGCTTCTGAGCTCAGAGCTCAGGTGACGAAGCTGCAGGAAGAATTGGGAAGGACCATGGACGCCAAGGGCGCATTGGATTGGGCAGCCTCAGAGGTGAAATCCAGCCTCGCCTCTGTGTCAAGCGCCAGGAAGCAGGCGGAAGCTCAGTGGGGTAGAGAGCGATCTCAACTCCGAGCTGATCTTGAGGCATCGAGGAAGGTGGTTACTGACCTTTAGACCAAGCTTCTCGAGAAGGGGCAAGAGATCGATGCTTTCAAAGCTCGGGCCACTGCCAAGATGGATAGGGTGGTGAGAGAGATAAAGGATCTGTTTACAGCCGATGATGCGTCGTCTTCCTAAATATTGCGAATCGTTACTTTTGTAAGACTGCTCTCGAGCGAGTCATATGTAATTGTGTAGAATTTAATGAAGGGAATTTTTTTAACAGACCCCGATTGAGAGCGTTACTTCCTCTCCCCCTGATTATCGGTCGATACACGGGAACCCTGCTCGACGGTCGACAGGGCCCCGTCACCGAGGACGAGGCTGGCAGGAGAATGACCTTCCGTATATGATCGCGATTAGTAATTGTGGGTAATTGTACACAGTTTTGCTCCGAGCGCATAACGGATTGTTAAATAACACCATTGTGCGCGATGAGCAAAATTTGGTAATTGTAGAAAGCGTTGCTTAGCACGCACAACGTTTATTTCTATTGCAAGTTGTGCGCACTGAGAAATTATGTGGGGTGATTAATTAGTGTCCAGGGGTAAATGGAAGCTGGTATAAATAAAAGTATCACTTCTAATAAATAAAAGTCAACAGACGAGGTCTCGGGAATATACAGAAGAGTCATCGTGTACCTCGGGTATTTACTGTATATATTACAAAGATGCTGTTCCCAATGATGATCCACTGACGTGGTGAGCGATGAGCAAAATTGTTGGCCTCGATCACATTTTACATGGATTCCGAATACGAGAAACTGATCAAAGTCATTATGAACCGCTCTTGCAAAATGGCATCAATCAATCGCTCCATCCGCGTTGACCATCGTCACTTGCATTAGTATCTTGGCCTTCAGTCCCCTGTATGAGTTGAAGAATAAGAAGTGAAGAAAAGAAAAAATTCATAATTAAGTAAATATATTGTATAATGAGATAGATCAGTTAGTATCGTAAATAATATTGCAACATCACATTTTGGCAGGGGTATGAAATTTACTCATGGGTTCCTTCGTCTGAGCACAGAGAGAAATGTGTATGCACAGGTTTTGGGCAGCTTGTGAAAAGTGAGAAAAGTAGCAAGGGACTTCAAATGCCAGTTTGAGCACTTCCGGATAGAAACTGGAATGGCTGGCAATATGTTCGAGACCGTGTATATGTGATGTCTCCAATTTATGCATCACGTCAATTGCAGGAATTGATTGATTGAATTCTATGTGAGGTGAGAACAAAAATGGATAAATTTAAAATCGATTGTTTGATTTCCCCACAACTACCAAATAACAGTGTATAAATGTAAAAGACTAAACAAATTTTCCAAATCCTACGAACTTCAACCACTTGTGGCAACTAATTACGAACAATAAATCAAATAAAAGAATGTAAACGTCTAGCTACCAACTTGACCTCTTCTTACTGAAAGCATGCATATGCCACTTGCGCAGGTGAGCAGTACTACCTTTAAGTAATGAACTTGGGATCTGCTTGGCTTATCATGCCACTACTCACTAGTATCTTGGCCTTATGTCACCTGTAGGCTGTATGCGTTGAAGAAGAATCAGTGATGAACACATACAAAACATAAATAAGTAAATATATTGTTTCATAATGAATATTGCAACATTATCGTGTGGCACTGGTATGAAACTCAATAATGGGGAACGGGTATGAAATTCTTCAGAGCATAGAGTGCCAGGTGGCTGAACATTGTCCGAGCAGCCAGGGGAAGGTGTCTGCACAGTTTGAGAGACGATCCCAACATGAAACCTTCAGGCAACTGGCAATGTAACGAAGCATTCGATAATCTCGGGTGCTTATGAAGGAGCAAAGAACATCTTCGAGTTCAAATATAAGTGATGTATTCAATTTCTGCATCACGTCACCTGCCTTTAGTATATTGGTCGTCTTTTGTGTTGTAGAGGAATCTTTCATGAACAACAACAAAACAGCAAGTTGAAAAAAAAAATATTTTTCAAGTAGAATTAGATAGAATCAGATAATGGAACTATCATCACAAAGTGTAGTGGCTGATGAGATCTTGTGGGTAGGGAAGCCATTTTTATAGATACTTGGACATGCACATAGATGAGGATGAGACTACAGAAGAGTTACTGTGAGCCTGTGAGGCTACAGAAGAGAACCAGTGTGTCAACAGTGAACGGCTCGTGTATATGCAGAAAGATGGATAGTGCTCGTGAATCTACAGCCGATTGATACCAGCCAGTTGATGTACCCAAGAATGGTTGACCTTTGTGGGGCCCCTAAAATAATTTCTCAACGCGAAGAACAGTCAAAAATAAATTTGGTTGGAAAACTCCTAATAAATAATACTATATGGGAAAACGTAGCTGACCTTATTTTACCTCGGCCTGATGGCTCGTTTAATGCTTTTGCATGCAGTAGTAACCCTCACACATTTGTAATTAATGCATCCGAGTAAGTGCACTTGCATTTAATGCATTAGACCAATTGGGTTTGCCCAACGCGCACTTCGGTCCAAATTTAAGCCCGTCGTACGCGTTGAGCAAAATTGGGTATGTTGGATAATTAGCATCCCGTTGTAAATGCAAGATGCTATGTATACTTTTGCCAGTAGTGCACGTTGAGTTATTGTGGTAATAGTGACAGTTTTGAACGCCTACAACATTCACTAATTGGGCCAGTTGTGCGCGGTGAGTAAGTATGGTTACTTTTAAGTTAGCATCACACAATTTAGTAATGTGCTGCAATAGTATCTAATTTAATGACATGTTATTAAGGTATGTATCCCATCAACGTATAACATTTAAGCGTTCAAATGTACATAACACAACAAAGTAGATACTACATCTAAACATTTTCCAACATCACATTTTGGAAATGGTATGTAATTCATGCAAGTGACTATTATATGAATACATGGATTCCCAGAAAGAAAAAAAATGTCAAGCACGATTCCATGTATGAGCAACTCCATCAGATCCATTAGCGTCACTTGCAGCAAGTATCTTGTCCATCTGTCATCTGTGTTGGCCTGTATGTGTCGAAGAAGAATCAGTGATCAACAAAAAGATAGCATAAATAAGTAAAATTTTTGTATAATTAGACTTAGATAGATTTAAGAGAGAACAGTTGTTATCATCAAGCACTTATGTATGCAATGAATCTGAACAGAACACACGAAGGGTCAAAGAATATCTGCAAGATGGGATGGACGAGAATGAAGCTGGTGTGGTTGCAAGAACATCTTCGCCTTCATGTGATGTTTGCAATGAAGATGAACAGATCAGGTGAAGAGGAGCAAAGAACATCTTTGCCTCCATATAAATGTGATGTATTCAATTTCTGCATCACGGCACTTGCCACTAGTATATTGGCCATCTTTGTGTGTTGTAGACGACGCACTCATGAACAACAACAAAAATACAAGTTTGAAGAAAAAACATTATATAAGAAGAATCAGAGAGAATCAAATAAAGGAACTTTTATCACGTAGGGTAGTGGTTGATGAGGTCTTGTGGGTATGGAAGCCATTTACAGATGAGTTGGACTAACCATGGATGAGGATGAGACCACCGTAGAGTAACTGTGAGGCTACAGAAGAGAGCACGTGAGTGCTCGTGACTATATAGCAGATGGATACCAGCCAGATGTTGTTCCAAATAGTTTTGACTGCAGTGGTGTGCGATGAGAAAAATTGCTTGAACCTATACCTTTTTACTCAACGCGCACAACGGGCAAAAGAAACATCTGGTTTCGATTAGTAAAGAGCAAAATCTATAATATCCAATAGCAATATTTCTCAAATGTATATCTTTTTGCTCACCGTGCACAACGGGTCATACTGTAATAAATCACAGTATTGTATATATGTTTGCTTAGTGCTCACAGAGGTCACTACTTTTGCACGTAGGGCGGGCTGATTAACTTTGAGTAATGGAATACAGTTTTGCTCATACGACAAGTTCTCCTGTCGTGAACCTTTTCTCCACAAACATTGCAGTTATGAGCAGCTCCATTAGCGCACACCATCGTCACTTGCCGCATGTATCTTGGCCATCTGTCAACCGTATTTGTTGAACAATAGTCAGTGATGAACACAAAAAACATAATAGAAACGAATATATTTTATAATTAGAATCGGAAATAATCAGATAGAGCAATTAGTATCATAAAGAATATTGCAACTTCACATTTTGGCACTGTTATGAAATTCAATAATGGCACTCGTAAGAAATTCTTCTGAGCATAGAGAGAAATGAGGCTGCATAGATTCCGAGCAGATTGCTCAGTTTGAGAGATGATATCTTGTTGGCACCTTCAGGCTAATGGCAATTTTATAAAACATTCCATAACCTCGGGTGCTTCTTCTGAAGGAGCAAATAACATCTTTGATTCCATATAAATGTGATGTATTCAATTTCAACATCACGTCAATTGCCGCAAGTATATTGGCTGGTTGGATGGCCATCTTTGTGTGTCGTAGACAAAGCATTCATTATTAAGAACAAAAATTTAGCATGTTAAAGAAAAATTATTGTATAGGTAGAATCAAATAGAATCATATAGAACACTGTCATCAAGAAGTGTAGTGGTTGATGATGTCTAGTGGGTAGGGAATCAATTTATATAGACGAATTGGACTGGGTATGGTCCGTATGGATGAGACTACAGTAGAGTTACTATGGGCTACAAAGATAAGAGCTCGTGAATATACAAAAGATTGCTCGTAAATCTACAGCTGGGTGATACCAGCCAGATGTTGTACCCAATAATGGTTTGCCATTGCGGTGCGCGTTGGGGAAAATTGGTAGCATATAAAAATTATCTCAACTCGTAGAATGGGAAAAATTACATTTGGTTGGGATTAGCAAAGAGCAAAATCTATAATTTACATTTTTCAACTGATTTGAATTCTATGGCTGATTAGGTCTAGCAAAGAGTGGCTGTGATTTTTTGATTTTGGGGAATGGAGGGAATCCCTCCGAGGGATGAGATGTGGTTTGAGAGAGTATAGAGGGGGGAATACATTTGGTTGGAAACCACTTAATAAATAATCCCGTATGGAAAAATGCAGCTGATCATCTTTGACTATTTAGACTTACCTGGCGGCTGGCCTGAAGGCACGCGTTTAATGCAGAAGACATTTGCACTTAAATGCAGAAGAGTAGTTTCACTTGCGTTTAGACCAATTTATGTTTGCTCAACGCGCACATCAGAACAAATAAATGTCCCTTTTGCACCTTGAGCAATTTTGGTTGGTGGTTAATTAGTGACCAGTTGTAAATGCAGTCTGCTATATATATAACTACAAGAAATAAACCGATTTGACCCGTTTTCCACACGTTGCGTATGAAGTGCAAAGTTGTAAATGCAGCCTAATATATATACAGCGTAGCCTAGCTGTCTTACTCTCTAAAAAGTAAGATAAGTGTTGTCTTTTCACTTATATGTCTTGGAAGTTGGAATTTTGACTTACAAACAAACGATAATTCAAGAAATGGACGTGTATGGTAAACTATGTATTTTGGTTACAGCCTTTACAGGCTGTCTTGACCTTGTCTTGTGTGTCTTGGAACTGCCGAACCGAAGATATGGACAAAAGTAAGAAGATATTCTTGCCAACTGAAAACCCATTAAGAGTCCCGTTACAGTCATCGCATTATATTTGCTGCAATGTTGAATTATTAATTTCGCATTTCTGGCCATTTATTTTCCCCGATTTGGTGTTTTTTCTTAATTATTGTGATTTTTTATTGAACGTTGTGCGCGCTGAGTAATCATTCGTTACGACCGTTTTGCTCAACGAGCACAGCCGGGGTGTAATTTGATCAGTTGTGTGCGCTGAATTATACTTCCAAAATGCATACATTTACATACCGCACACAACGGGTCGTATTTTAATAAAGCAAAGAAATGTACATATTTTTGCTCAGTGCTCGCAACGTTACCTATTTTTGCCCATAGGACGGGATGATTAATTGTGGGTAATGGATCATGTAATACAGTTTTGCTCAGCACGCACAACAAACATGGCATCTGACTGTTGTTTTAGATGATCTATTGTGTTTAATTGCATATAGTTTGGCTCTGTGTGCAAAAAGGTCACACCTACATCCAGTTGTGTGATCTGAGTAATTGTGGATAACCAGTTACGATTTTGATCAGCGCGCACAGCGGTCAAACAAATCGATGTGACCGGTGTGCATGCTGAGTAATTGTATGCACACGTAAATAGTTTATCACAACATTTAGCATGAAGGTCACAACTTTTGCCCATTGTGCGCGCTGGGTAATTTATAGTTCGGTGAATAGTTTTTGCACAGTAATATCAATGTCGGACATTGATTTAAGTAAGCATCAATTTATTATCACCTATATCAATTTTGTATTGTCCTGTAATTGTATCAAATTAAATGACATAGTATTAAGATCTGAATTCCAACATACTACAATATTTATGCATTATAATGTACATTACACAACAAAGTTGAAACTACAGCTAAACATTTTGCAACTTCACATTTTGGAACTTGTATAAAATTTAATCACATGAATGTCCTAATGGTACATTGATTCCCTATACGAAAAACTTTTCAAAGTAATGCTGAACAGCTCAAGCAAGATGTCATTTATGATCTACTCCAATAGAGTGCACCATCATCACTTGCTGCACGTATCGTGGCTATCTGTGTCACGCCCCGCCGCGTGTCGGTGCGACAAGCCGCGGTATTGAATACCAAGAGTAAATGTATACACCAAACATTTCGCAGGCCACTGCATCGCTGAGGAAACACAGGCAATAATAATATGTTCTGAAAGTAACCTCTCATGGCCCTCCCACCAGTCTCTGGCCTGATGGGTCAATTGGCGCCTCACCAACTCCACCCAACCGTTTCGGGGAAACTGACACATCGTCATATCCCTATTTGGATCGTGGATGTAGACGCAGTGCTCTGAACTCCTCGCAGACAAAGCGCTCATAGAAACCGACACCTCGAGGCTACTATCCCTTCCCGAGATGGATCGTGGACGTAGCGCTATGAACTCGTTGTCCCTGTATGCGATTGTTTGACGTTGTTCGCCCAGCTACGAGCATATACAGAAGCGCACCACCATCAGCGCGTGTCCCTGTATGGGTTGAAGAAGCATCAGTTATGAACGCAAAAAGGCATAATTAAGTAAAAATAGGGTATACAGACTTGCAACTTTACGTTTTCGCACTGGAATAAAAATAAATCAAGGTTACTTCTTCTCAGAAGTATGCTGCCTCTGTAGAACATATGAAGGAGCAAATAACATCTTCCAGTACATAACATGCGATGGCTTTAATTTCTTCATCACGTCAATTTCCGGTAGTATATTGGACATCCTTGTGTGTTGAAGACGAAGCAGTGATGAACAACGGGATAAATTTAGCATGATGAAGAAAAAATATTGTATAAGTAGAAGCAGAAAGAATCAGATAGAATTCTATCATCAAGAAGTGTAGTGGTTGATGAGGTCTAGTAGGAAGGTATGCCATTTATAGACGAAATTGGCCTGGCCCATTGATGAGGATGAGACAATAGAGGAGTGATATTGAATATACAGACGAGTGAATCTACAACAGATTGTTACCAGACAGATGTTGTTCCCAAGAATGTTAGACCATTGTGGTGCGCATTCAGCAAAATTGGTTGCCTCTAACAAAATTGCTCAACGCGCAAAACGGGTAAAAATATGGCAGTTGTGCGGGTTGAGCAAAATATTTATGTTTATACAATTTACTCATAATTCCATTTAGAGTGATGTTACAAAATGGGACACCATCAAATCCAACAGCATGACACATAAGTATCATTCACATAGATATATGTTGTCTTATTCTGTAAACAGTAAGATATGTGTTGTCTTATCACTTAAATGTCTTTACACCCATCAATCAACTGACTATCTGCGCATTATATGTGCTTCAATATTGATTTGTTTATTTGGCATGTCAGTTTGAACATTAATTCTCCCCTGATTTTGTGTTTTTTCTTAATTATTGTGATTTTTTATTGAACATTGGGCACGCTGAGAAATTATTACTTACGATAGTTTTGCTAAATGCGCACGGCTGGTGAAGTTTTAGCAGTTGTGCGAGCTGAATTATATTTCCGAAAGTTATACCTTTTTACACACCATGCAGAACGGGTCATATTAAACAAATCAAAGATAAGTATATATATTTGTTGTCTTATTCTGTAAACAGTAAGATATGTGTTGTCTTTTCACTTATATAGCTTTACACCCATAGATTAACTGACCTTCTGCGCATTATATTTGCTTCAATGTTGATTTATTTATTTGGCTTGTCAGTCTGAACATTAATTCTCCGGCGGTTTTGTGTTTGTTCCTACTTATTTTGATTTTTTATTGAACGTTGTGTGCGCTGAGAAATTATTAGTGACGACAGTTTTGCTAAATGCGCACGGCTGGGTGAAAATTTTCAATTGTGCGAGCTGAATTATATTTTCGAAAGGTATACCTATTTACACTCCGCGCAGAACGGTTCATATTAAATCGATCAAAGATAAGTATATATATTTGCTCAGTGCTCGCAACGGTCACTACTGTTGGCCGTAGGATGGGATGATTAATTGTGCCCTTATTGTGGGTACTGGATTATGTAATACAGTTTTGCTCAGCATGCATAACGGTCATGGCATCTGATGTTTGGTTGCGATGAATTATTGTCGTTTTATTGCATATAGTTTTGCTCCGAACGCAAAAAGGTCACAATTACGTGCAGTTGTGTGATCTGAGTAATTGTGGATAACCAGATATGGTTATGCTCACAGCCCACACAACGGTCAAACAAATGATGTGACCGTTGTGCGCGCTGAGTAATTGTGTGCAAACGTAAATGTTTTATCACAACGTATATCATGACGGTCACAACGTATGCCCATTATGCGCGCTGGGTAATTCATATTTCGGTAAAAAGTTTTTTACTTGGTAATTTCAATGTCGGACATTGATTCAAGTAAGCATCAATGTATATATCACATATATCAATTGCGTAATGTCATGCAATTGTATCAAATTAAATGAAATTGTATTAAGGTCTGAATTTTATCCTACTATAACATTTATACGTTATAATGTACATAACACAACAAATTTGAAACTACATTTCGTACATTATGATATAAAACACCAAAGAATATCTACCCACAATCACTCTTCTCCTTTAATGATCAAAACTACATTATAAGACAAGAGAAAGGCTGGTGCCCCAAAGGCCCGTCCACCTCAAAAACCTGGAGGTGGAGGTGGTGGTGGAGGTGGTGGAGGTAGTGATGGTGGGGCAACAGTACGGATGTCTCTAGGAGAAGGCACCAGATTCTCCATCTTCTCTTGTATGTTCGAATTTATGAGTATCATAGTGTCGAAGTCGCTACGCAGAAGTGAGATCGCCAGATTGGTGTTGGAGAGATTTGTTTCAATTTCTCCTAATCTATGAGTAAAGTTCACCGGCTGATGGGAGGAAGATGATGGAGCAGATGCAAAACTTACATTGCCTGTGACTATATCCTTAAGCTGCGGTGTTCATCAGTAAGTAAAGAGACAGAAGTACCAAGCGCTGCGAGTTTGCTATGGAGGTTATGCAGAACAGAGTCCTGACGACGAGACATCCCAACCATAAAGCAGAGGCTGTTACTGAAGTCTCGAGTAGAGCTTTTTCAGCCGAAGATGGAACTGATGAACCTGCCTGTGCAGGAGGAAACCCAGGAGGAGGCAATAGCACATGTGTTCACCTTGCGTTGGACCAAGTGAAAGCACATCCCGATGCATATCATCACGAAGAATGGGTCTATTGGCCGGGGGAATGGGATCATCGTGTTCAAGTGACGTTGCATCATCATCACTTATTCTCCAAGAGTCAGAAGAATCTGACTCAAGAGATCGTTTTGGCGGCATGACGAAACCCTAGTACAAAATGCGAGAGTGTTGAGATAAAGAAGAAAACGGAACGACAGACTAAAGGGCAGAGGAATGAAATTTTCCGCAAAACCCCTAGTCTACTTAATCCATATATATATACCGATTGGTTATCTTAATCTCAGCCGTATGATTACATAGGGAAGTGGAATTGACAAAAACGATCTCATCAGACGGCTGGAGTAAAGCATCTGCTCGGCTGGGAAAACATTCGTAAAGAAGGGCTAACACGGAAACCGAGGTTCTACTGAAAAACACCCTAGAGTGGGGTGAATAGGGTGTGTGGCACAAATTTAATTATAATCACAAACACAGAGATAATTAGACACAGATTTTTTTAACGGAGTGGCTCCCCACCAAAACTCTGACCCCAAGACCTATGAGGATTTCACTTAATAAAACCGATCACACTTACCGTAGTGATCTTACGGGTAGTGATCTTACCGTACAGTTCAAGAGTTAAAGCGCAGAGATAGCTTTAGAGTAAAGCTATTCTTAATACAATCTCACAACTATAACAGATTCAAATAGCTTTAATACTACAGTGAAAAATCAGAGAGATATCACCGTGATGAAGTTTGTGAGATCGTGATCGCGTGGGCGTAAACGGTTCGCTGATCCGATGTCTGGATTGGAAGATATAGTCTTCGGAAGATGATTGCGCGAATCTGAATTCTGTAGTGGCTGATCTGTACAAAAACGCCCGAACTGTGTATAATTCTGAGAACTGAGCAACTGTTGCAAAGGGCATGAAGATGTGGTCGTGTGGGCGCAAACGGCTCGTCGATCTGACGTCTGGATCAGGAGATATGAGCGTACGAAGTCGGATGCGCGATCAAGACAGATTTGTAGACGTTGAAAGCTTGAACTTGCTTGAAGAACCCCTTGCCGTAAGCACCTCTTGTGATGATGTTCCGCAAGTCCTCTGTCTATTTTATGGCCTTCTCTATGCACGCAAAGAAAGAACACACCAGAATTCCCAGGCCGAAAGAAAAAAGAAGAGCACAGAAATTTTCAGGCCGAAAGAAAAAAAGGAGAGCACAGAAATTTTCTTTTAAAATTGTTTAAAAAGAGAATATCCAAGATCACACGTTTATGTGTGTTCCACTTCTGTTTGTTCAAATGAGTGGAGAGATAAGAGCAAAAAAATAATTCACTTGTGTTTGTTCAAATGAGTGGAGAGATAAGATCAAAAAATAATTCGGCCAGTTAATTGTGTATGGACATAGTGCACAATTTTTTGTTTGACAGGAGATGCACACACAAAATTATTATCTTAAGAAAATGGCAACATCTAAAAGAGTTTATAATCATGATTAAGAAAAGAACAGAACTTTCCTTTGCTATGATTTCGTTTTGCGTGGTTATGGATAAGACTTTTTGAGTTAAAGGATGCGGCAGGATACAGATTGTTTTTCTGTTTTGATTTTGATGTTTGTCACTCCATTTAGATGAGCATCTCTTGAGATTTAAAAAAAAGACTCCCCTGGGAAAAGGATAATGACATATAGATATGTTTGAATGGGAGACTTCGGTTGAAGTTTTTGATGAGTATTTGCATGGTGCTTGGATAAGGGCATATCGAATTTGAATATGAATTGAGATTCTTCCTATCAATGAAGATACATGTTGAATTTCCTTTTTGCACCGTTTTCTTCGTATAGTCTTCCTCTTGCAAATAAAATTTATTTTGCGCGTTTGTCCCTGGAATCACTTAATGATAAACGTTAGTCACACATGACTTGTTTTTCATCATCAAAATTAAATCGTACGACCTAGTTAGTAGACTAACTAAGCCAACAATCTCCCCCTTTTTGATGATGGCAAACAAGTCTGGAAAAATTGAGAAATGATATTATAGAGCAAGTCATATAGTGCACATGATTATAAACATCATACAACGCTCCCCCTATCGATGTGCTCTCATGAAAAGTTGTGACAAGCTCCCCCTCAAAATGTGCACCTCTTTCTTGTTCATTATTTCTCGCATTTTTCTACATTTTTCTACTCTCCCCCTTTTGCCATCAATCGAAAAGATCACAAAAATAAATTGAAGAGGTTAAGAATGAGACATGAAACAAGTTTAATATAACGAAGAAACAAGAAATTGATGACGATGCTCATATTAATGCGTTTTCCCCACGAACTTAAAGTATAACAGCTGTCATGAGCATTGAAAGCATACGGGCGTTGTAAGAAATCTAACAGGAAGATGTTGTATTATGAAACACTTTGACAACATGAAGGGTGCTTAGAAACTTAAGAGATGAAAATATAAGATTATCTAATACATTTTGTGAGCCTTCGTTGCTATGGAATAATCAATAAGTAATGTGTAGGGAGACACCAAACAAGGGATACCATGATGTTAAATTTCGGGTCCTTTGGAATTGAGATGCACTAAGTGGTTACTTCATCTACCATATTTCATATGCATTGCTCAACAAACCCCCAAAATCCGGTTACTAGCCGTCGGTATTAAATGCAATATATTTGAAGATGTTTTGCTATTCCTTTTTCTTTTTCTTTTTCCCTTTTTTAAATGATCATTGCAATTTTTTTTAAAATTACAATGTTGGTGTCTCAGAATAGTGACGCATGAAGGCATCGACATACTCGACTCCTACTAAATAATTTTCCATAGAGATTTAAGCGAACAAAATAGTAAGTATAAAATATAAATTCAAAAACGTTAGAATCTAAACACTTGGAATTGTCTCCATAGTTTATAAGACTCAATCAATCTATTTGATTCGTACAATTTGGCATACTTACGAGTTTCACTATTTCATTAATAATTCAAGCATGGGGATTTTAAAATAATATGGTGCATCATCATCAAATACATTTTAATGTTTCTAAGATGTCTAACAAGGTTCATATCAAATTCTCAACCAAAATCAATAATAGTGATGACGATCATGCATGCACATACCAAGAATGACCACACCCACATTAAGATGAAATAGTGTGTGGCTTAGGTACAATAAGTAAGCATGTGTATGTGCATGGATATGCATGCTAATGCTCAATTAGTGACATAATCCCCAACTCCCTTGGAATGAAGCAAAATTGTTTTTGGTTTAAGGGTTTGGTGAAAATGTCCGCTAATTGTTTTTCTGTATCAATATATCCTAAAGAGATATCTTTCTTATCAACGTGATCTCTAAGGAAGTGATGACGAATATCAATATGTTTTGTCCTAGAGTGTAGAATAGGATTTTTAGATAGATTTATAGCACTCTTGTTGTCACACCAAATGGTTGTAGGTTGGAAAGTAAGATAGTACTCTCTGAGGGTTTGTCTCATCCATAGAATTTGAGCACAACAACAACCTGCTGAAACATATTCGGCTTTGGTTGTACTCAATGATATGGAGTTTTTCTTCTTGGAGAACCATGAAACAAGAGACATACCTAGTAGAGCATTCCTTTAAAATATCCTACAAGCTCAAATCCGCATATTTTAAAGGAATGCTCTACAAACAAGAGAGTGGAACAAGCCCGTGGTACTCTTACGATCGGTCTTACTTCCTGCAAAATCCGCATCACAATATCCTACAAGCTCAAATGATGTGGAACAAGGATACCATAAACCAAAATCTAAGGTTCCTTTAAAATATCAAATTATTCGTTTAACATAAGAATGATGTGACTCTTTTGGACAAGATTGAAACCTAGCACATAAACATACACTGGACATTATATCAGGCCTACTAGCTGTCAAGTATAATAGGCTACCAATCATACCTCGGTACAAGTGTTCATCCACTTTCTTTCCCTTTTCGTCTTTATCCATCGTTGCCGTCGTTGACATAGGAGTAGAGCATTCCTTAGCATTTTCAAGTCCAAACTTCTTCACTAACTCCTTTGCATATTTTGCTTGATTGATGAAAATTCCGTCCTCACATTGTTTGATTTGCAAACCAAGCATGAATGTAAGTTCACCCATCAGGCTCATCTCAAATTCCCTAGACATACATGTAGCAAATTCCTCACACAGTAGATTGTTAGTAGCACCAAAAACGATATCATCAACATATATTTGTACTACAAGTAGATCTTTATTTTGATGTGTAACAAATAGGGTTTTATCCGCCTTTCCCATGGAAAAATTATTTTCAAGAAAAAATTTACTAAGTCGCTCATACCAAGCTCTAGGAGCATGTTTGAGCCCATCTAAAGCACGTTTAAGCTTGAAAACATAGTCCGGGTGGATGGAGTCTTCAAACCAAGGAGGTTGTTTGACATAGACTTCCTCAGATAAAACTCCATTCAAAAAGGCACTCTTGACGTCCATTTGAAAGAGTTTGAATTTCATGAAACTAGCAAATGCTAAAAGCATCCTAATTGCTTCCAATCTGGCGACGGGAGCAAATGTTTCATCAAAATCAATCCCTTCCTCTTGGTTATAACCTTGTGCAACTAATCTTGCTTTATTACGCACAACATGTCCCATTTCGTCAAGTTTGTTTCTAAATACCCATTTAGTGCCTATAATTGTTTGATTTTTTGGTTTAGGAACAAGTTTCCAAACTTGATTCCTATCAAATTGTGACAATTCCTCCTGCATTGCCATAATCCAATAGGAATCTTCAAAAGCACTATCAAAATTTTTAGGCTCCAAAATGGATATAAATGCAAAGTTAACCATCAAATAAAAGCGACTTCTAGTACGTATACCTTCCGTCGTGTCTCCAAGGATTTGATTCTTTGGATGATCCTTCTTAAAGCGCCAATCCTTAGGGAGATCTTGTGATGACGTAGTAGCTTCTGCTTCTTTTGGTACACCATCATTGTTGTTCTCTTGATCATTGGAATTGCTAGTGTTTATCTCCAGTCCATCCAAGCCACCTGTAATATCTGTAGATTCTGCAGCACTAGAAGACTCATTAATAGCACTTTTCTCGTCAAATTTCACATGCACAGTTTCTTGAATAGTAAGAGTTCTTTTGTTAAATACTCGATAAGATTTGCTATGTGGTGAGTAGCCAACAAAAATACCCTCATCGGATTTAGCATCAAATTTATCCAGATTTTCGCCAACTTTCAGAATATAGCACTTGCATCCAAATGGTTTTAAATGTGATAAGTTGGGAGTCAACTCTCTATAAAGCTCATAAGGTGTTTTCTTCAAAATGGGTCTAATGGACACACGATTTAAAATATAGCAAGAAGTATGTATAGCTTCAGCTCAAAAATATAAAGGCAATTTGTAATCATGAATCATGGTCCTAGCCATTTCTTGCAAAGTACGGTTTTTCCTCTCAACCACCCCATTTTGTTGTGGTGTCCTCGGGGCGGAAAAATTATGTGAATAACCTTTTGAAATGCAAAAATCATCAAATCTAGTATTAACAAATTCTCCTCAATGATCACTTCTAACTTTGACAATTGAAAAACCTTTTTCATTTTCAACCTTTTTACAAAACATTTTGAAAACATCAAAAGTTTCACGTTTGTGTGTCAAAAAATAAACCCAGGTGAAACGTGAAAAGTCATCGACAATAACAAAGCAATAATGCATACCACCTAAACTAGCAACCTTTGTGGGTCCAAATAAATCCAAATGTATCAGTTGCAATGGCTTAGAAGTAGTTACAATGTTTTAAGGATAGAAACTACTTTTGTGTTGTTTACCTAGTTGACATGCATCACAAAGCTTATCCCGATCAAAGATAATTTGAGGTAAACCTCTCACTAGTTTTTTTCGAGCAAGCTTTGAGATTAGGTCCATACCGGCATGGCCTAATCTTCGATGCCAAAGCCAACTAGTCTCATGTGATGTAACTAAACATTTTAGATTATTTGAATCACTAAGTTTGATAGTATAGATGTTATTATAAGATGTACCCTTGAAAAGAATATCATCACCTTTTAAAATATATACGTTGTCATTTTCGAAATGAACCTTAAGGCCTATAGAGCATAGCTGACTCAAACTTAACAAGTTATGTGCTAAACCATCAACAAGATTAACATTTTCAATGACCACAAGAGGATGCTTACCAATGTTACCTTTACCCAAGATTTTGCAATTCTTTCAATCTCCAAGAATATTTGTCCCTCCATCTTTCCTTGATAGCGGCGTGAAGAGGGATTCGTTGCCCGTCATGTGATTCGAGCAACCGCTATCAAGGTACCAAATGCTGTCATTTTCCACTTGAAGATGCACCTGTAAAAGAAGATGCACCCTTTGGTAACCAAATTTTGGATCCACAATTGTTAGTACACTGCTTTGGAACCTATATGAAATATGCAGGATAATATCTGGCTAAGCAATCATACATAACATGCCCATTTTTATTGCAATAAAAACATGTAACATTGAAATGCTTATTAGTAGATGACATATGATTTTTGTGCATGCAATATTCAAAGCTCATGTCTCTTGCAAAATTCTTTTCAATGATCTTCCTAGTTTTTTCCTTAGGTTGTTTTTTCTGAAAGCCAAGACCATGTTTAGTAGATTGTTCATTTAGCCCATTTATCATCTTATTAAAGCTTTCTTGGCTATTTGTGAATTTCTTTAATGTCAAGCTAAGATTTTGATTTTCATTCTCAAGTTCACTAATCTTAGTCTCATATCTTTTTTCTTTTTCACTAGTTTCAGAATCGATGGCTATGTGTTTTCCTTTTATTAAATTAGAATTTTCTTTTTCAAGCTCTTCCAATTTTTCTTCATAGCTAGCCACTTTTAGGTTCAATAATTTTATTTCAGAATCTATAGAACAAAGAATACTAATTTTATCTTTTAATTATTTAGCAAGATTAACATGGTCAAACTCTAACATAGCCAATTTTTTATTAGTATTTTCTAGCTCTAAGGTTTTTGTTTCTAGTTGGGTTTCATCAAAATTATATATTATTTCCTTTTGTTCTTTCTACTTAACAAATAGCTCATCTCTCTCTATTGTCATGCTCCCTAGTTCATCTTTTAATGAATCACGAACTTTTTTTAGTTTAAGGAATTTAGGATCCATTTCTTGAAGGAGTTCTATAAGAAATTCATAAGCTTCCTCCATGCTAGAAAACACATCATCACTAATATTAATTTCATCATCAAAGCTTTGAACAAGAGAGCTAATTTTTACCTTTTCGTTTGCAGCCATAAAGCAAGTTCCAGTGTTGTCGTTCCAGTCATCATCTGAGGAGAACTCTTCTGCGTCACTTTCTCCCCACGTAGCCACCATTCCTCGCTTTGATGTTCTCTTTTCTCCATCACCAGTCTTTTCCTTTCCTTTTCCTTTAAGAAGTGGACATTCTGCTTTCATGTGCCCTCTCTTGTTGCATCTGAAACACTGATGTGCAGAACTTTCTCCATCATTTTCTTCATTTTTCTTGGTTCCCCAAATGCTTCCCGTCCTTCTTTTGTTATTTTTCATGAATTTCACAAATTTCCTTGTAACAAGAGCCATGCTTTCATCATCTGATTCATTCATCTCCTCCTTGAGCATTTTGGAGATTTGAAAAGCTAAGTTCTTTTCCTTTGTTTCCTCCTTCTTAGGTTTCTCTTCCATCTTTGGTGCGCTGTCATTGGCCATCTTCAATTGAACCTCATAAGCCATTAATTTTCCCATTAACTTCTCGAAACTGATATCTGCCAAATCATGTGATTCTTCGTCCGTCCTCTTTTGAATCCAATCGCCAGATAAGGAGTATAAAATCTTTCCGACCAGATCTTCCTCTGGGATGTCCTTCCCTAAGGATTTCAGTGGATTGACGATATCTGCAAAACAAGAAAACATAGCATCAATAGACTCATTAGGCATCATAGCAAAATTTTCATATTTCTGTAATAACATTCTAATACGAGTTTTATTAACTTCACTAGTTCCCTCATGAGTAACTTCAAGTCTCGTCCAAATATCCTTAGCAGTAGAACAAGAACTAATGCAGTTAAATTCAGTTTTACTAAGACCACAATACAAGATGCTCATGGCCTTAAAGTTTAGGTTTTCTAACCGATCATTTTCTTTTTGCTGCTCAGGAGTGGGTTTATCAAATAGTGTAAATCCTTCACTGATTATTTTCCATAATGCCATATCGATACCTTTGATGGGTATGGACATACGTTGTTTCCAATAACTATAGTCCATACCATCAAATAGAGGTGATCTAAGATACGACTGTCCTTCTCTTTGATTGTGCGTGTCATATGAGTATGTGTGCGGAATTTGTGCCATAGGATCGAAATTCCCCTAGACTTTGAGTCTAAAAGGAATCCCGCTCTGATACCAATTGAAAAACACCCTAGAGGGGGGTGAATAGGGTGTGTGGCACAAATTGAATTATAATCACAAAAACAGAGATAATCAGACACAGATATTTTTAACGGAGTGGCTCCCCGCCAAAACTCCGACCCCAAGACCTATGAGAATTTCACTTAATAAAACCGATCACACTTACGGGTAGTGATCTTACCGTACAGTTCAAGAGTTAAAGCGCAGAGATAGCTTCAGAGTAAAGCTATTCTTAATACAATCTCACAACTAAAACAGATTCAAATAGCTTTAATACTGAAGTGAAAAATCAGAGATATATCACCGTGATGAATTTTTTGAGATCGTGATCGCGTGGGTGCAAACGGTTCGCTGATCCGATGTCTGGATTGGAAGATATAGTCTTCGGAAGATGATTGCGCGAATCTGAATTCTGCAGTGGCTGATCTGTAGAAAAACGCCCGAATTGTATATAATTCTGAGAACTGTGCAAAGGAGTCTATCATTTTGCGAAGGGCATGAAGATGTGGTCGCGTGGGTGCAAACGGCTCGTCGATCCGACGTCTGGATCAGGAGATATGAGAGTACGAAGTCGGATGCGTGATCAAGACAGATTCGTAGACGTTGAAAGCTTGAACTTGCTTGAATAACCCCTTGCCGTAAGCACCTTTTGTGATGATGTTCCACAAGTCCTCTGTCTATTTTACGGCCTTCTCTATGCACGCAAAGAAAGAACACACCAGAATTCCCCGGCCGAAAGAAAAAAGAAGAGCACAGAAATTTTCAGGCCGAAAGAAAAAAAGGAGAGCACAGAAATTTTCTTTTAAAATTGTTTAAAAAGAGAATGGCCAAGATCACACGTTTATGTGTGTTCCACTGTTTGTTCAAATGAGTGGAGAGATAAGAGCAAAAAATAATTCACTTCTGTTTGTTCAAATGAGTGGAGAGATAAGATCAAAAAATAATTCGGCCAGTTAATTGTGTATGGCGATAGTGCACAATTTTTTGTTTGACAGGAGATGCACACACAAAATTATTATCTTAAGAAAATGGTAGCATCTAAAAGAGTTTATAATCATGATTAAGAAAAGAACAGAACTTTCCTTTGCTATGATTTCATTTTACGTGGTAATGGATAAGACTTTTTGAGTTAAAGGATGCGGCAGGATACAGATTGTTTTTCGGTGATTTTGATGTTTGTCACTCCATTTAGATGAGCATCTCTTGAGATTTAAAAAAAAGACTCCCCTGGGAAAAGGATAATGACATATAGATATGTTTGAATGGGAGACTTCGGTTGAAGTTTTTGATGAGTATTTGCATGGTGCTTGGATAAGGGCATATCGAATTTGAATATGAATTAAGATTCTTCCTATCAATGAAGATACATGTTGAATTTCCTTTTTGCACCATTTTCCTCGTATAGTCTTCCTCTTGCAAATAAAATTTATTTTGCACGTTTGTCCCTGGAATCACTTAATGATAAACGTTAGTCACACATGACTTGTTTGTCATCATCAAAATTAAATCGTACGACCTAGTTAGTATACTAAATAAGCCAACATCTACTTGACTCATTCCCCATACGTGAATATTGTTGAGAAGAAAGCAGATAGCATTTAATGTCTCCTATATTTCATACCTCCGAAATGAGATTGTACGATGTGGAGGTTGTACTTTCCATCTTTACGTGGCATACCTATTCCGTCTTGCAACCAATCTATAAATATCTATTGTATTAGTGGCCACTGCACGTTCATTCCAGCCTTACATGGCTTGGTAACCGATCTATTACATCGGGGTCCAACTTTACGGCATTAATTCTCTCTATTGACACGGATTCATGTTTATCAGGCGGGAAATGATATAATGGAGCCGGTGCAAGACACACGCAATGTGTAAACCACATGAAAAGTAAATGCCCATGATGTGCCCATTCCTTCCAGCCTTACGTAGCTTGGCACCCGATCTTTTACATCGGGCTCCACCTTTACAGCAGTAATCCTCTCTATTGACAGGGAATCATGTTTATCAATCTACAACTGCTATAATGGAGCCGGTGCAAGACACAAGCGGTGTGTAAACCACATGAAAAGTAAATGCCCCTGATGTGCCCGTTCTTTCTAGCCTTACGTGGCTTGGCACCCGATCTTTTACATCGGGCTCCACCTTTACGGCAGTAATCCTCTCTATTGACAGGAAATCATGTTTATCAGTCGTCAACTGATATAATGGATCCGGTGTAAGGCCCAAGCGATGAGTAACCCACATGGAACGTAAATGCCGATGCGGTGCCCTTTCTTTCCAGCCTTACGTGGCTTGGTACCCGATCTTTGACATCGGGCTCCAACTTTACGGAAGTAATCGTCTCTATTGACAAGGAATCATGTTTATCAGTCGGTAACTGATATAATGGATCCAGTGCAAGACACAAGCGATGTGTAAACCACATGACAATAGTAAATTCCCATGTGGTGCCCTTACTTTCCAGCCTAACATGGCTTGGCACCCGATCTTTTACATCGGGCTCCACCTTTACAGCAGTAATCCTCCCTATTGACAGGGAATCATGTTTATGAGTCGGCAACTGCTATAATTGAGCCGGTGCAAGACACAAGCGGTATGTAAACCACATGGAAAGTAAATGCCCATGATGTGCCCGTTCTTTTTAGCCTTACGTGGCTTGTCACCTAATCTTTTGCATCGGGCTCTACATTTACGGCTGTAATCCTCTCTATTGACAGGGAATCATGTTTATCAGGCGGCAACCGATATAATGTATCCGGTGCAATGCCCAAGCGGTGTGTAACCCACATGGAACGTAAATGCCCATGCTGTACCCTTTCTTTCCAGCCTTACGTTGCTTGGCACCCGATCTTTGACATCGGGCTCCACCTTTACGGCAGTAATTCTCTCTATTGACATAGATTCATGTTTATCAGGCGGGAACTGATATAATGGATTTGGTGCAAGACACAAGCGGTGTGTAAACCACTTGACGATAGTAAATGCCCATGATGTGCCCTTTCTTTCCAGGCTTACGTGGCTTGGCACCCAATCTTTTACATCGGGCTCCACCTTTACGGCAGTAATCCTCTCTATTGACAGGGAATCATTTTTATCGGTCGGTAACTGCTGTAATGGAGCCGATGCAAGACACAAGTGGTTTGTAAACCAAATGGAAATTAAATACACATGATGTGCCCGTTCTTTCCAGCCTTACGTGGCTTGGCACCCGATCTTTTACATCGGGCTCCACCTTTACGGCAGTAAATCTCTTTATTGACAGGGAATCATTTTTATCAGGCGGCAACCGATATAATGGATCAGGTGCAAGGCCCAAGCGGTGTGTAACCAACATGGAATGTAAATGCCCATGCGGTGCCCTTTCTTTCCAGCCTTACGTGGCTTGGCACCCGATCTTTGACATCGGGCTCCACCTTTACGGCAGTAATTCACTCTATTGACAGGGATTCATGTTTATCAGGCGAGAACTGATATAATGGATCCGGTGCAAGACAAAAGCGGTGTGTAAACCACGTGGAATGTAAATACTCATGATGTGCCCGTTCTTTCCAGCCTTACATGGCTTGGCACCCGATCTTTGACATCGGGCTCCACCTTTACGGCAGTAATTCTCTCTATTGATAGGGATTCATGTTTATCAGGCGAGAACTGATATAATGGATCCGGTACAAGACAAAAGCGGTATGTAAACCACTTGATGATAGTGAATGCCCATGATGTGCCCGTTCTTTCCAGCCTTACGTTTTTTGGCACCCGATCTTTTACATCGGGGTCCACCTTTACGGCAGTAATCCTGTCTATTGACCGGGAATCATGTTTATCAGTCAGCAACTGCTATAATGGAGCCGGTGCAAGACACAAGTGGTGTGTAAACCACATGGAAAGTAAATGCCCATGAAGTGCCCGTTCTTTCTAGCCTTACGTGGCTTGGCACCCGATCTTTTACATCGGGCTCCACCTTTACGGCAGTAATCCTCTCTATTGACAGGGAATCATGTTAATCAGGCGGCAACTGATATAATTGATCCGGTGCAAGGCCCAAGCGGTGTGTAACCCACATGGAACGTAAATGCCCATGCGGTGCCCTTTCTTTCCAGCCTTACGTGGCTTGGCACCCGATCTTTGACATCGGGCTCCACCTTTACGGCAGTAATTCTCTCTATTGACAAGGAATCATGTTTATCAGTCGACAACTGATATAAGAGATCCGGTGCAAGACACAAGCGGTGTGTAAACCACATGACGATGGTAAATGCCCATACGGTGCCCTTTCTTTTCTGCCTTACATGGCTTGGCACCCGATCTTTTACATCGGGCTCCACCTTTACGGCAGTAATCCTCTCTATTGACAGGGAATCATCTTTATGAGTCGACAACTGCTATAATGGAGCCGGTGCAAGACACAAGCGGTATGTAAACCACATGAAAAGTAAATGCCCATGATGTGCCCGTTCTTTCCAGCCTTACGTGGCTTTTCATCCAATCTTTTACATCGGGCTCTACCTTTACGGCAGTAATCCTCTCTATTGACAGTGAATCATGTTTATCTAGCGGCAACCGATGTAATGGATCCGGTGCATGGCCCTAGCGGTGTGTAACCCAGACGGAACGTAAATGCCCATGCGGTGCCCTTTCTTTCCAGCCTTATGTGGCTTGGCACCCGATCTTTGACATCGGGCTCCACCTTTACGGCAGTAATTCTCTCTATTGACAAAGATTCATGTTTATCAGGCGGGAACTGATATAATGGATCCGGTGCAAGACACAAGCGGTGTGTAAACCACATGGAACGTAAATGCTCTAGATGTGCCCGTTCTTTCCAGCCTTACGTGGCTTGGCACCCGATCGTTTACATCGGGCTCCACCTTTACCGCAGTAATCCTCTCTATTTGACAAGGAATCATGTTTATCAGGTGGGAACTGATATAATGGATCCGGTGCAAGGCACAAGCAGATCATACTGGATATATTTGGTAACTTAGATAAATTAGGGCCAAGATCCGATGAAGGAATTTTTGTTGGATATCCCACACGTAGCAAAGCCTACTTGATAAACAACAAAACTCTTCAACGATCGAGGCGTCAGCTACACGTAGAATTTTATGAAGATTTTGATTCCCCTCATGTTATTGATGATAGTCTAGATGTTATAATGTGATTCTCTTAGTAACGTTAAAATTAATGATTCTTTTATTGAGACTAAAACTACTAATGAGATTGTTGAAGATGTTCCAAGTGATGCCGGAATTCCCAAAGCTTACCTAACCGTTTACAAGCATCCTCATGACCAAATTATTGGAGATATTGGTGTGGGTGTTCGAATGATATCTAGAATTGAAGAATTCTCTCATTGCGCATTTGTCTCTACCATTGAGCCAAAGAACATCCAATAAGCATGTGAGTATAGCTCTTGGATAGTGGCAATGGAAGAAGAGCTCATGCAATTTGAGAGAAATGAAGTTTGAGAGCTTATTCCTCTTCCAAGTGGTCACCAAGTTATTGGGACCAAGTGGATCTTCAAGAACAAGACAGATGAGAACGAGGTCATCACAAGGAACAAAGCAAGGTTAGTAGCTCAAGGCTATCGGCAAGAAGAAGGTATCGATTTTGAAGAATCCATTGCCCCCGCAGCTAGATTAGAAGCTATTAGATTGCTTTTAACTTTTGCATCTCATAAAAATTTTAAATTATTTCAAATGGATGTTAAAAGTGCATTTTTAAATGGTATTGTTAATGAAGAAGTGTGTGTTTCTCAACCACCCGATTTCATACCTGAAAAATTTGTAGGCAATGTTTTCAAACTCAAGAAAGCGATATATGGGTTGAGACAAGCTCCTAGAGCTTGATATGATCGACTCAAGATGTTTCTTGTGAATTTAGGTTTTAAAATGGGTGAAGTTAATTCAACACTTTTCATTATGGATTATGAAAATGACATACTATTGATTCAAGAAAATGAAGGATGTGACATACATACATCAAACCAAGTACACATGGGAGCTAATTAAGCGATTCGGGATGGAATCGTCTTCAAGCAAAAAGACTCCCATGAGTACGATAACCCAACTACATAAGGATAAGAACGGAAAAGATGTAGACGTTCGTCTGTATCGAGGTATGATTGGTAGCTTGCTCTATTTAACTGCTAGTAGGCCCGATATCATGTTTTCTGTTTGCTTTTGTGCTAGATATCAAGCTGGACCTAAGGAGTCACACTTGATTGCGGTTAAACGAATCTTTCGTTATCTCAATCATTCACTAGATTATGGGTTACTTTACCCTAAATCTAGCACATATGAGGCGGATCTCATATAGTGATGCCGACTTTACCGGATGCAAATCCGATAGGAAGAGTACTAGTGGCACTTGCCATTTTCTAGGAAATTCCCTAGTTTCTTGGTTCTCCAAGAAACAGAGCTCCGTATCATTGTCCACGACTGAAGCGGAATATATTGTCGCGGGTCTTCAATGTGCACAAGTTTTTTGGATGAGACAGACTCTTAAGGACAATGGTGTCAATTGTGATACTTGCCCTATTATGGTTGATAACCAAAGTGCTATATGTCTTTCCAAGAATCTGGTACATCACTCCCGTACCAAACACATAGATGTGAGACACCACTTTATCAATGATCATGTTGCTAAGAAGGACATCATATTAGAGTACATTGAAACCCAAAAACAAATCACTGACATCTTCACAAAACCTCTTAAAGAAGATTCATTTGTGAGGTTGCGTGAAGAATTAGGGTGAATCTGAAATTTAGGACTTCAACTTACTTGTTATATCATCGTTTGAACTCTTATCATCATGTTGCATCTCTTCATTTGTTATATCATTTATTGGTTTTAAGAAAGGCTATTGAGATTTCATTGTTTTCATGGGTTTTCGGACTGTTTTAAGAGATTTGAGTAATAAATGATTTATCTTTTGATGTTAATTTTGTGATGAGTTTTGTGTTAGAGTATAGGTCCTAGGGTGAGTGTGCCTATCCTCTGGATTTTGACCTTACCGTGCATTTTTTGGACCAGGACAGACGACTGTCTTTCCTTCGACAGTCGACTGCCCTACTCTATCTTCTCTTTCGGCAGACTGTGTCGTTTGCCCAGGCGACTGATGACAACATTACAGTCCACTGTTAGATCAACAGGCGACTGCATTTTAGTCATCAGGCGCCTGTCCATTTCGTCAGTAGTCTCTGTTTATATCATCGACTTTATTATTTCTCAGTTAGTCGACTGATGAGTATAATACAGTCGACTGTCGCCTGTACAGTCGACTGTCTCCTGTACATTCGACTGTATGTTACCCAACAGTCGACTGTCTGTCAACCTTAGCTCATCTCATATTATTTCAACCAGTCGACTGACTACTGTTCATCAGTCGACTGTCTCCTAATGTGGCGGTTCGTTCTTTTGATCTAAGCTGTCGATTTTTCGATCCAACGGCCCAGATTCATTTGCCCCTTCGATATATCACCGAGATCCTTCGTTTCGACCGAACAGTTTCTCTCTCATCCGATTGAAAAATCATTTTGTTTCCCCTTTCGAACTCTCAGTCGATCACTCCGCCGGCCTTTTCCGTCATCTTCTCTCTTTGATCTGTCGATTGATTCTCTCTCCTTCGACTGCTTGCTCAATTGACTCTCGGTAGTCGATCGGCGAGTCTACGTTATCTTCCCCTTTCGTTTATCAACGCTTGTGTAACCTAGATTCTGTCTCTTGATTTTCGTGGATCCTACTGGTCCTTCGTCGTCTGGAGAAACCTTGAACATCTATCTTGCTGATCCCTCTCCTCCACCTGCTGAGCAGCTACCCTCTTCGCCTCCATCGTCTGGCGAGCTCTTGGAAATCCTGGTTGGTGACCCTATTCCCTCAGCAAATGTCGCTGAACCCGCTTCTCAGCCAGCCGATCAACCTCCCCATACACCTCCGTCTGTACCTCTAGAGGATTACCTTCTCGCTCAATTGTGTGACCGTGTCACTTCAATTAAGAACTGTGCTACCTCTTTGGATCAGAAGCTCACTTTCCTTCTCGAGCTTCAGTACAAGTCTTTCGTGCTTCATGGGTTCCCCATTCCTGTCGAACATCAGGCCATGTTTCCGCCGTCGGAGAATATTGACCATGTTTCTGTCCCCCCTCCTCCAGGCTATGTGCATGTTCCTTCTAATGCCCTGACCCCTGTTCATGCTCAAGCGGAAACCTCTGCCGCGGGTGCGTCGTCATCCTAGTTGAAGGCTCGAGCTTGCCCTACCCGTCGCTCCGCCAGTTAGATGTTTCGCCAGTCTGTTCGTCCCTCAGATCCATCAGTCATCCACATTGACTGATGCTGCTGTTGCTGTTTTGGACACTCAACTAGAATTTTTTTGTTTGTTTTGGTTAGGGTTGAGCAGTTCAATGTTGTATGTATGATGATTATTTTGGATAGTGATGGAATATGGATGAATGATGTATTTTGTTCGGTTTAATGCACATGGTGATGTGCATGCTTTCTGTACCCATGTGATCTTCTATATATATATATATAAATATATGAACTTGCAGCTTCGTTGTTCGGTTTCACACATTGTATACTTGTTGATCATATATGTGGGAATTTTGTGATATGGTCTCCATGTATGCTATATTCTATATGCGTTGTGATTTGAGACGTTAGTTTTCCTTTGTGTATCTCAATGTTGATATTGGACTCTCATTCCTCTTATTAACTAAGTTTATACTGTGGTTTTATGATTTTATTGATTTATATATCTTTAGACTCTTATTTAGCACGATTGTTGTTGTTATTTTACTCCCGCCTTTTGGATAATGCCATAGGGGGAGAGAAATAAACAGACAGATTCATAATTAATGTGCTAAGTATAGTCTACTAAACAGACATACAAAAACTAGATGTAGGTTGCTACACCTTTTTTTATACATCGGAGGTTGCTACATTGACTCTCCGAATTTGGATGGCACTGTAGCAAACCGGCAAAATGTTACAAGTTTTCTAGGGCTGTTGATGGAGGGAAAACGCCATATTTGGCGTGTTGCAGTGTGGTTGGAGATGATATAACCGGCCATTCGGTTTAGCCTTTTATGGAGTTGTCGAATATGGCGTAATTAGACGTTAACTAAATATGGAAAAAATACCTAATTAACGGTCACATCATCTATCATATTTAGTTAAAATATCCCCTACCAACCACTTTCAATAGGGTTGCATAGTGGGGTCGAGAATATCTTGTGGGGCCCGCTAAACTATATGTGTACCTTCGCGTTGGAATGTTGTTAACTGGGCAAGTTGCAGTAGGTTTCGCGTCTTTCGACTGTGCGTTGAAAAATTTTATCGTTATTCCTCTGTGGGGTCCACTTTCACTTGTTACCATCGTGTTTCCATTAATAAGACGAATATATATATATATATATATATATATATATATAATGGCAATTGAGTTATTGATTTGACGAGATGGATGAGGTGAGATGTTGGTGGGACCACAAACCAGAATTCAAGGGATCATCCATCTGCCGAATTTGCTGATAATTTGTTTGCGAAAATTTTTTCTCGTAAGCGCCATATCAGCGAATATTTGTATCCATTATGACAAGTAAAACATTTATTCGTATAATAAATCACCTCACACAACTGTATACAGTAATGCCAGTTGTTCGCGATGAGTAAAATTCGTATAATAAATCAAATCGGTCACCGAGCACAACGATCCAAATTTACGCACATAATGCGCGTGACTAAATTATGTTTGCTCACCGCGCACAACGGTTCAAATTTTGGCCCGTTGTGCGCGTTGAGTAATTAAGGCTCCGTTTATTTATACTTTTAATAATAAACGGAAGAGCGAGAGAGATGGCCACCCAAAATGCCGGACCGGGCCAAAAATTTGAGTTACCGCCAAATTCGGAGTATTACTGTAGCAAACCGCAAAAAACCCCCTCGAAGGACCCATAAAACCCCTCCATGCGTCCGGTCAAGTGGGGGATATATATCCCGCCAAATTTGGGGATATATCAACATTCGTGTTGATTTGTGCCTTCACTGTAGATATGGCTAAGAAATCGTGTCAGTGGGACGAAGAAACTTTGCAAGGTCAGTCTTCAGGGGAAGAAGAGATGGTGACGTAGATTTAATCGTTCCCTTCACGACATGGGGGATGTGCGGCTGCAGTTGCCTGAGACTCCTCCAAGGGATACGTGGCCATGGGGAGGTCTCGTTCCGGCAGGGTATGTCCCCCCCCGGCGTACGAGGGGGCATTGCTGTTGAATCTACCCACTGACGTTCCATCGGAAGGTACTAGGGGGAACCGTCACCGACCCTTCTTCCCCGTCTGGGACGGCGAGTCTGCATTGGTGGATAGGGGGT
Organism: Scilla litardierei; assembly: GCA_030789695.1. NCBI lineage: Eukaryota > Viridiplantae > Streptophyta > Magnoliopsida > Asparagales > Asparagaceae > Scilla > Scilla litardierei. Next base: position 184,435,266 of record CM061141.1, on the reverse strand, counting down.
AGCTAGTCGGCTGGTGGAGAACTCCATCATTCCCACTGACCAAAGTGTCCTGGGTCAAATTGAAGGCTCGCCAACTCAGTCGTTTATGGCAGTTACCTGGTTAACTACTAATGTCTTCTCTTTGTGCTGTTGCCTTACTCTTACTTATCCATGATTCCCTGCAGACATCATTGGTCGGGGCGGAATTGCGTCGCAGAGTGATACAATTGTTGATTGCCGAGCAGAAAAAGGCGGTTTCATTCGAATCTCAACATAAGGATTTGAAGGAGCAGCTGATGAAAGAGAGGGACCACAGATCTCAGGCGGAGTGGGAGGTTGCGAAAGCTAAAGATCGGGCGGCCTCAATGTCAGCGGTTCGGAAGATCTCCGAAGAGCGATGGTACGTAGAGAAGAGCAGTCTCCTGGCTCGTATAGCCGAGTTGGAGAGAAACTCGCTTCCTCCAAACTCGATTGAAGACGTGAGGCATTAGGCTGAGGCGAGGAAGTGTCAGCGATCTAGTCGGGATTTCGGTGGAGGATCGGTCCAAACGTAGGATGGTTTCGCTACCAATGAGCCCTCCAGCGAGGCGTCTATGTGAATCATGGCATCTTAGTACACCAAATGTTTTTGGTAGTTTTATATTTTGAGAGGTGAACATGTGATGGGGTATGCGTTTATAATGAACCCCGAACATTCAATTGGTAATGAACACCGTCTGGTGCTGTCTTTTACCGCTTGTTAGTAAAAATATCTGTGTGCCAACCATTACCGATCTGCGTACACCGATTGCTTAATTTCTTGTGTCTATTAAAACATTAGCATACATCCATCACAGAAATGGACATGGATGGTGTGAAATATCGAAGTTGCCCGGGAATATATACTTAGTGCACGTGAAGTGTGTTGGAATTGAGCTTTGACCGGCGCCCCGTTTACAGTATGGGCGCGGTGTCGTTTTACCGCAAGTGCACGGTTAGTGTAGGGTGCAGGTTTATCGAACACAGGGAGGTGGATGGCTTGAGTGGCTACTAGCCTCGCCTAGGTCGCGTGCTAGCTACGCGGATGATAAGGGTGAAGTGTAGAAATAACGAGAAGAAACGAAAAAGACACGAAATGAATCCCCGCTAACATGGGCTAGAGCATTCATGACACTTGGCATTTGACTTGATCCAGGGTGAGACATTGCCCCAAAAGGTGGTACCTAGCGTCCATGGCCTGATATTCCGGTCGGTGCCAAGCACGCTAGGCCTACCCGGTTCCGGACGGTGGGCACTCCCGTGTCCATAAACACCTTCCGCAACCGGGAGCATTAAGGCCACAATGATATCTCCCAACACTTCGTCCAAGCCGCTCCCGCGTGCGAGGACTCGATGTCTACGCGGGGGGCGTGAGCTATGGCTAGGGAGTCAACCGCCAAGTTTATTCCCCCTCGGCCCGACGGTCAAGGGCGGTCTTTTTCCCGCCGATGACAATGAAACACCCCCGCGTAACCCTAATGGCCAAATAGGTCAAATGTGATTTCTAGCAATACATCGAAGCGGATCTTGACAGAACAAGCACCGGACCTCAATCCCCAACACATCTAGTGTGTTGCCGTACGAATTGGACCCAGATTGCTAGAAATCCCCATTGACACATTTCATCGAACACGTGCCATGCAATCAAGTCTAATGTAAATTCCCAAGCAACAATCCTACCCTAACCCGTATTAGGGTTCATCAATACTACTCCATGATGAAAGACATATAAACAAACAACACAAAACACACACAAACATTCATCATGAAGCAAAAGAAATACAACACAAAAAATGGAGAACAAGAGAAAGAAATACTTATCTTGAGTGAATCGTTGATCCCTTACAAGACTTATTGAACAAAATACCTAATCTAAAACTAACCTAGAACTCCCAAGAGAAGGGGGGCAAAAGCCCTAAAAAACTGAGAAGAGCCTTCCTTTCAGTCGGCCAACTTCGAGTATTTATAGCCCCACTTCGAAACCCTAGTGGTTCGGGTCCAAACCCGCAGGAAAAGCGCCACCCGATCGGTTGACAAGTCAACCGATCGGGTGATCTGTTACAAATAGCAAACAGAAAACGGCGGAGCTTCACCCGGTCAGATGAACCGGTCGGTTGAGTTTTTGGGGTGACCGGTTGGATCTTGGAGCTGTCGGTTGAAGCGATCGGTTGGACGCCCGTGTCTTCAGCTCATCTTCTTCAGCTACAGATGAACCGATCGGGTGAGAGTCACCCGATCGGTTGGCACTTTGCTTCGAGAAAACAGAGAACAGCCCCCGCTGAACCGGTCAGCGAACCAGTCGGGTGACTTCTTTGTGAGCTGCGGCAGAGACCGGGTGGTGCACGCGTGCATCACCCGATCGGTTGGAGATGACCAACCGACCGGGTGAGGGGCTGAAAGATGAATTCTTTGGCGTTTGACCCCCTGGATCACGTGTGACTCCTCCCGTTGCTCCGGAGACTTGAGATATCATCGTTAAACGTCCCATACACGGTCAATCTCCTACAAACACGGATAAACTAAGAAAAGTGAAAGAAAACGGGAAAATACACGAAAACAGATAAGAGATGGCAGAAAAACACGAAGAAACAGAAAAGAAAACGTGCGTGAATATATGAAATATAAACGCACGTCAAAATCCCCCAAGCTGAATTCTTCCTCGTCCTCGAGGAAGACGAGTGAGAGTATGAGCTCGGAAGGGAAAAATGGAGAGGAAGAAAGAAAAAGAAAACTTTATATCCTAGATCACTCGTTAGGGCCAACAAAATCAAAAATGACACACCAAGCAAGCAAACGCCACATCACATCACTAAACCAAGGAATACGAGTCCAGACGAGTGCCATGGGCCCACGCGGTGAAGCGCGAGTGAGTGCGGTCGTATGCTAGCAGATAGTGTCACTATCTACGATGTGCAATAAAGCTCCATATACACGTACCCAAAGAAAGACCCAAATATCGATTCGAATCGAATAAAGCGGTGAATATATAGCTCAAGCATGCATGAGAATAGAGCAAGAATCGAAACATATCATGCGTCATGGACTCCACAACTAGGGTTAAGGAAATCACCACACTAAAGCCTAGATAATTGCTAAAAAGTTCCTAAGCCAAGTGTTTTCGAAAACGATGGGGGTTGAGATGATGTGGAGTAGAACACTCGGTGCAAATTCTCGCCTTCCCTTATTTCTCGACAAGTAGGAAAAAATATTCACACTGGAAATTTTTGGGTTTTGGGTATTTGTATTTTTTTTTCTTTTCTTTTCATTTCTCATATTTTGGTTTTTTTTTCTTTTCTTTTCTCCTTTTTTGGATTTTTGGGAATTGGGATATTTACATGTGTACTCTCCCAAGTGGAAGAACGGTACACGACGAGGGGATTTGCACCAAGTAAAATAAAAATGAAATCGGATTCTAAACACTTGGGCAAAGGAGATATTTCTTGCTAATCAGAGCATAGGCTAAATGGGTTATCCTAGTCCTTGTTTGTGGAATCCCGACACATGCGAATTGAAACATACGATATAAACATATAACATGCATATAGAAGCAGACAGTAGAAGCAAATACCGCATATTCAAATCGAAGCATGACAATCTAGGGGTCAACCAAGGATAGGTATATAAAACAAAATCACAAAGTAGAAGCACACCAAATGCTAGTCACGACACACGACTCTCAAGAAAGCTAAGTGGACCCACGATGCATGAAATGCAAGAGGACTCGGTATCCTAGGGTTAGTGAATGTGATTATCGAAGCTGTGCAAGGTGCGCGTGTGATTTTTGTGGCAATTCATCATAGGGTTCATCTCTAGGAGAAAGAGATAAAAAGAAGAAAAGAAAAAGAAAAAGAAAAACACGGAGAAAAACGACTCAAATAACGAAGAGAAAGGGACAAATGACGCACGAGGTGCGACTCCCCCAAGCTAAAACTTGCATTGTCCTCAATGCAATAGTTGTGAATACGGGAGGGAAATGAAAATGGGGGGGGAGTAGTGCACCGACACAAAAAATGAAAAACACGAAAAACACATGAGCGAAACTAAAAAATAAGACACACGAAAACATGCACACAAATCGATTTCCCCCAAGCTGAACATGACAATACTAGCAAAATGATATGATCAATGTGATGCAGAAATATGCTAGGGGAAAATCGGAAAAGAAAGAAATCAGAATGCAGGAGAGACAGTCTGCTCGTTCTCCTCTGAAGAGGATGTGGGGTGAAATGATAGAAGGGCACGACATGAAGGGTTATTATGATGCAAAAGCAAATCCTAGATACGCTCCCCTCGCTAATGAGAGGAGACGAGATTATTCAAATCTAAACTAGAAAGCGATAAATTTTTACAC
>CM061141.1:184331545-184430418 GCA_030789695.1 Scilla litardierei | reverse complement strand
TTTCCTCCGCGAAAGTGATCCCTGTTATACAAAAAGCCTTCGGGCGTTTCGGATGCTTTCCTCCGCGAAAGTGATCCCTGTTATACAAAAAGCCTTCGGGCGTTTCGGATGCTTTCCTCCGCGAAAGTGATCCCTGTTATACAAAAAGCCTTCGGGCGTTTCGGATGCTTTCCTCCGCGAAAGTGATCCCTGTTATACAAAAAGCCTTCGGGCGTTTCGGATGCTTTCCTCCGCGAAAGTGATCCCTGTTATACAAAAAGCCTTCGGGCGTTTCGGATGCTTTCCTAGCGGAAGTGATCCCTGTTACACTAAAAGCATTCGGGCGTTTCGGATGTTTCCCTAGCAGAAATGATCCCTGTAAATCTTGTCCTGAGTTCCTGGGTTTGGGGTTGGGTTGAGCGTGCGCACGGTAAGAGGATCTGATCCCCCTCAAACCGTAAGGCGTGAACCCTTTCGTGTCTCACTTGTCCTGTCTTGTCTTGTCCCGTCACGTCCCGTCTTGTCTTGACACCTGTAGGTTAGTCCCGTAGTTGGTAGCACACGCTACGACAACTACCTGTCCCGTTTTACTTTCCTGTTGCGTTACTTCATGTCGTGTTACCCTGTTATAACCACAGCATGCTAATCAACCAGTAAACTGTTGTGTAAAAGAACCTCAGCATGTTAATCAACCAGTAAACCGTTGTTTAAAGTTCGGTACACTTGCAGTAAAGTCTAACCCTTCTTGTAGACTTTACCTGACGTACAGTTCCTTTTTCTTGGGTGCTGTACGTCAGGTGTTCAGCCAGAGTTCGAGGACGAGGCAGTCTCGCTGGAGTACGAGGAGCCGAGGACGCCGACCCAGAGCATGTGCCTGACAGGGACCAGACCTTGATGTCTTTTCAGTCGACACTTTCAGAGGTTATTGCTTTTAGTTTGTCTTTTTGGTAGTTGTTGCCATGCTTAGGCTTCTTTTAGATTTGTACTCGCTGGATATTATTTCTCCATATTAATGAATGTCTTTTCCTTTCTGTACTTTTGTTGTTCCTAAACTTTATAAATGCAAGAACCTGGAAAAAAATTCAAAAATGGTACCCCTACAGACGCTTATTGGGTCCGAGCTTCTCAGCTCTGGCCTAAGCGGGCCTTTGTCACGCTTCGCCTCCGTCCATTTTGGGAAGCGGGGCGTGACATTATTAGTCAGCAACTGCTATAATGGAGCTGGTGCAAGACACAAGCGGTGTGTAAACGACATAGAAACTAAATGCCCATGATGTGCCCGTTCTTTCCAGCCTTACGTGGCTTGGCACCCGATCTTTTACATCGGGCTCCACCTTTACGGTAGTAATCCTCTCTATTGACAGGGAATAATGTTTTTCAGGCGGCAACTGATATAATGGATCTAGTGCAAGGCCCAAGCGGTGTGTAACCCACATGGAACGTAAATGCCCATGCGGTGCCCTTTCTTTCCAGCCTTACGTGGCTTGGAACCCGATCTTTTACATCGGGCTCCACCTTTACGGCAGTAATTCTCTATATTGACTGGGATTCATGTTTATCAGGCGGGAACTGATATAATGGATCAGGTGCAAGATACAAGCGGTGTGTAAACCACATGAAATGTAAATGCTCATGATGTGCCCGTTCTTTTCAGCCTTACGTGGCTTGGCACCCGATCTTTTACATCGGGCTCCACCTTTACGACAGTAATTCTCTCTATTGACAGGGATTCATGTTTATCAGGAGAGAACTGATATAATGGATGCGGTACAAGACATAAGCGGTATGTAAACCACTTGACGATAGTGAATGCCCATGATGTACACGTCCTTTCCAGCCTTACGTGGCTTGGCACCTGATCTTTTACATCGAGCTCCACCTTTACGGCAGTATTCCTCTCTATTGACAGTGAATCATGTTTATTAGTCAGCAACTGCTATAATGGAGCTGGTGCAAGACACAAGCGGTGTGTAAACAACATAGAAAGTAAATGCCCATGATGTGCCCGTTCTTTCCTGCCTTACGTGTCTTGGCACCCGATCTTTTACATCGGGCTCCACCTTTACGGTAGTAATCTTCTCTATTGACAGGGAATCATGTTTTTAGGCGGAAATTGCTATAATGGATCTAGTGCAAGGCCCAAGAGGTGTGTAACCCACATGGAACGTAAATGCCCATGCGGTGCCCTTTCTTTCCAGCCTTACGTGGCTTGGCACCCGATCTTTGACATCGGGCTCCACCTTTACGGTAGTAATTCTCTGTATTGACAAGGAATCATGTTTATCAGTTGGTAACTGATATAATAGATCCGGTGCAAGACACAAGAGGTGTGTAAACCACATGACGATAGTAAATGACCTTGCGGTGCCCTTTCTTTGTAGCCTTACATGGCTTGGCACCCGATCTTTTACATCGTGCTCCACCTTTACGGCAGTAAGCCTCTCTCTTGACAGGGAATCATGTTTATGAGTCGGCAACTGCTATAATGGAGTAGGTGCACGACACAAGCGGTATGTAAACCACATGGAAAGTAAATGCCCATGATGTGCCCGTTCTTTCCAGCCTTACGTGGCTTGTCACCCAATCTTTTACATCGGGCTCTACCTTTACGGCAGTAATCCTCTCTATTGACAGGGAATCATGTTTATCTGGCGGCAACCGATATAATGGATCCGGTGCAGGGCCCAAGCGATGTGTAACCCAGATGGAATGTAAATGCCCATGCAGTGCCCTTTCTTTCCAGCCTTACGTGGCTTGGTAACCGATCTTTGACATCGGGCTCCACCTTTACGGGAGTAAATCTCTCTATTGACAGAGATTCATGTTTATCAGGCGGGAACTGATATAATGGAACCGGTGCAAGACACAAGCGGTGTGTAAACCACATGAAACGTAAATGCTCATGATGTGACCGTTCTTTCCAGTCTTACATGGCTTGGCACCTGATCTTCTACATCGAGCTCCACCATTACGGCAGTAATCCTATCTATTTGACAAGGAATCATGTTTATCAGGCGGCAACTGATATAATGGATCCGGTGCAAGGCACAAGCGGATCATACTGGATATATTTGGTAACTTAGATAAATTTGGGCCTAGATCCGAAGAAGGAATTTTTGTTGGATATCCCACCCGTAGCAAAGCCTACTTGATAAACAACAAAACTATTCAACGATCGAGGCGTCACTACATGCAGAATTTTATGAAGATTTTGATTCCCCTCATGTTATTGATGATAGTGTAGATGCTATAATGTGATTTTCTTAGTGACGTTAAAATTAATGATTCTTTTATTGAGACTAAAACTACTAATGAGATTGTTGAAGATGCTCCAAGTGATGCAAGAATTCCTAAAGCTTACCCAACCGTTTGCAAGCATCCGCATGACCAAATTATTGGAGATACTGATGTGGGTGTTCGAACGATATCTAGAATTGAAGAATTCTCTCATTGCGCATTTGTCTCTACCGTTGAGCCAAAGAACATCCAATAAGCTTGTGAGTATAGCTCTTGGATAGTGGCAATGGAAGAAGAGCTCATGCAATTTGAGAGAAATGAAGTTTGAGAGCTTGTTCCTCTTCCAAGTGGTCACCAAGTTATTGGGACCAAGTGGATCTTCAAGAACAAGACAGATGAGAATGAGGTCATCACAAGGAACAAAGCAAGGTTAGTAGCTCAAGGCTGTCGACAGGAAGAATGTATCGATTTTGAAGAATCCATTGCCCCCGCAGCTAGAGTAGAAGCTATTAGATTACTTTTAACTTTTGCATCTCATAAAAATTTTAAATTATTTCAAATGGATGTTAAAAGTGTATTTTTAAATGGAATTGTTAATGAAGAAGTGTATGTATCTCAACCACCCAATTTCATACATGAAAAATTTGTAGGCCATGTTTTCAAACTCAAGAAAGCGATATATGGGTTGAGACAAGCTCCTAGAGCTTGATATGATCGACTCAAGACCTTTCTTGTGAATTTAGGTTTTAAAATGGGTGAAGTTGATTCAACACTTTTCATTAAGGATTATGAAAATGACATACTATTGATTCAAGAAAATGAAGGATGTGACATACATACATCAAACCAAGTACACATGAGAGCTAATTAAGCGATTCGGGATGGAATCGTCTTCAAGCAAAAAGACTCCCATGAGTACGACAACCCAACTACATAATGATGAGAATGGAAAAGATGTAGACGTTCGTCTGTATCGATGTATGATTGGTAGCTTGCTCTATTTAACTGCTAGTAGGCCCGATATCATGTTTTCTATATGCTTGTGTGCTAGATATCAAGCTGGACCAAAGGAGTCACACTTGATTGCGGTTAAACGAATCTTTCGTTATCTCAATCATTCACTAGATTATGGGTTACTTTACCCTAAATCTAGCACATATGAGGCAGATCTCATATAGTGATGCCGACTTTGCCGGATGCAAATCCGATAGGAAGAGTGCTAGTGGCACTTGCCTTTTTCTAGTAAATTCCCTAGTTTCTTGGTTCTCCAAGAAACAGAACTCAGTATCATTGTCCACGACTGAAGCGGAATATATTGTCGTGGGTCTTCAATGTGCACAAGTTTTTTGGATGAGACACACTCTTAAGGACTATGGTGTCAATTGTGATACTTGCCCTATTATGGTTGATAACCAAAGTGCTATATGTCTTTTCAAGAATCCAGTACAACACTCCCGTACCAAACACATAGATGTGATACACCACTTTATCAATGATCATGTAGCTAAGAAGGACATCATATTAGATTACATTGAAACCCAAAAACAAATCGCCGACATCTTCACAAAACCTCTTAAAGAAGATTCATTTGTGAGGTTGCGTGAAGAATTAGGGTGAATCTGAAATTTAGGACTTCAACTTACTTTTTATATCATCATTTGAACTATTATCATCATGTTGCCTCTCTTCATTTGATATATCATATATTGGTTTTAAGAAAAGCTATTGAGATTTCGTTGTTTTCATGGGTTTTCGGACTGTTTTAAGAGATTTGAGTAATAAATGATTTATCTTTTGATATTGATTTTGTGATGAGTTTTGTGTTAGAGTATAGGTCCTAGGGTGAGTGTGCATATCATCTGGATTTTGACCTTACTGTGCATTTTTGGACCAGGACAGACGACTGTCTTTCCTTCGACAGTCGACTGCCCTACTCTATGGCTGTGTCGTTCGCCCAGGCGACTGATGATGACATTACAGTTCACCGTTGGATCAACAGTCGACTGCATTTTAGTCATCAGGTGCCTGTCCATTTTGTCCGCAGTCTCTGTTTATATCATCGACTTTATTGTTTATCAGTTAGTCGACTGATGAGTATAATACAGTCGCATGTCGCCTGTACAGGTGACTATATGTTACCCAACAGTCGACTGTCTGTCAACCTTAGCTCATCTCATATTATTTCAACCAGTCGACTGACTACTGTTCATCAGTCGACTGTCTCCTAATGTGGCAGTTCGTTCTTTTGATCTGAGCCGTCGATTTTTCGATCCAATGGCCCAGATTCATTTGCCCCTTCGATATATTACCGAGATCCTTCGTTTCGACCGAACATTTTCTCTCTCATCCGATTGAAAAATCATTTCGTTTCCCCTTTCGAACTCTCAGTCGATCACTCCGCCGGTGTTTTCTGTCATCTTCTCTCTTCGATCTGTCGATTGATTCTCTCTCCTTCGACTGCTTGCTCAATTGACTCTCGTCAGTCGATCGACGAGTCTATGGTATCTTCCCCTTTCGTTTATCAACACTTGTGTAGCCTAGATTCTGTCTCTTGGTTTTTATGGATCCTACTGGTCTTTCGTCGTCTGGAGAAACCTTGAACATCTATCGTGCTGATCCCTCTCCTCCACCTGCTGAGCAGCTACCCTCTTCGCCTTCATCGTTTGGAGAGTTCTTGGAAATCTTGGTTGGTGACCCTATTCCCTCAGCAAATGTCGCTGAACCCGCTTCTCAGCCAGCCGATCAACCTCCCCATACACCTCCGTCTGTACCTCTAGAGGATTTCCTTCTCGCTCAATTGTGTGACTGTGTCACTTCAATTGAGAACTGTGCTGCCTCTATGGATCAGAAGCTCACTCTCCTTCTCGAGCTTCAGTACAAGTCTTTCGTGCTTCATTGGTTCCCCATTCCTGCCGAACATCAAGCCATGTTTCCACCGTCGGAGAATATTGACCATGTTTCTGTCCCCCCTCCTCCAGGCTATGTGCATGTTCCTTCTGATGTCCTGACCCCCATTCATGCTCAAGCGGAAACCTCTGCCGCGGGTGCGTCGTCATCCTAGAAGAAGGCTCGAGCTTGCCCTACCCGTCGCTCCGCCAGAATGATGTTTCGACAGTCTGTTCGTCCCTCAGATCCATCAGTCATCCATATTGACTGATGCTACTGTTGCTGTTTTGGACACTCAACTAGAATTTTTTTTGTTTGTTTTGGTTAGGGTTGAGCAGTTCAATGTTGTATGTTTGATGATTATTTTGGATAGTGATGGTATATGGATGAATAATGTATTTTGTTCGGTTTGATGCACATGGTGATGTTTATGCTTTCTGTACCCATGTTATCTTCTATATCTATATATATATGAACTTGCAGCTTCGTTGTTCGGTTTAACACATTGTATACTTGTTGATCATATATGTGTGAATTTTGTGATATGGTCTCCATGTATGCTATATTTTATTTGTGTTGTGATTTGAGACGTTAGTTTTCCTTCGTGTATCTCAATGTTGATATTGGACTCTCATTCCTCTTACCAACAAAGTTTATACTGTGGCTTTATGATTTTTATTGATTTATATATCTTTAGACTCTTATTTAGCACGATTGTTGTTGTTAATTTACTCCCGCATTTTGGATAATGCCATAGGGGAAGAGAAATAAACAGACAGATTCATAATTAATGTGCTAAGTATAGTCTACTAAACAGACATACAAAAACTGGATGTAGGTTGCTACACTTTTTTTATACATCGGAGGTTGCTACAATGACTCTCCAAATTTGGATGGCACTGTAGCAAACCGGCAAAATGTTACAAGTTTTGCAGTGCTGTTGATGGAGGGAAAACGCCATATTTGGCGTGTTGCAGTGTGGTTGGAGATGATATAACCGGCCATTCGGTTTAGTCTTGTATGGAGTTGTTGAATATGGCGTAATTAGACGTTAACTAAATATGGGAAAAAATACCTAATTAACTGTCACATCATCTATCATATTTAGTTAAAATATCCCCCACCAACCACTTTCAATGGGGATGCATAGTGGGGTCGAGATATCTTGTGGGGCCCGTTAAACTATATGTGTACCTTCGAATTGGAATGTTGTTAACTGGGCAAGTTGTAGTAGGTTTCGCGTCTTTTGACTGTGCTTTGAAAAATTCTATCGTTATTCCTCTGTGGGGTCCACTTTCACTTGTTATCATCGTGTTTCCATTAATAAGACGAAAATATATAAATAAATAAAATGCAATTGAGTTATTGATTTGACGAGATGGATGAGGTGAGATGTTGGTGGGACCATAAACCAGAATTCAAGGGATCATCCATCTGCCGAATTTGCTGATAATTTGTTTGAGAAATTTTTTTCTCGTAAGCGTCATATCAGCGAATATTTGTATCCATTGTGACAAGTAAAATATTTATTCGTATAATAAATCACCTCACACAACTGTATACAGTAATACCATTTGTTCGCGATGAGTAAAATTCGTATAATAAATCAAATCGGTCACCGAGCACAACGATCCAAATTTACGCACATAATGCGAGTGACTAAATTATGTTTGCTCACCGCGCACAACGGTTCAAATTTTGGCCCGTTGTGCTCGTTGAGTAATTAAGTCTCCGTTTATTTATACTTTTAATAACAAATGGAAGAGCGAGAGAGATGGCCACCCAAAATGCCGGACCCGGCCAAAAATTTTATTTACCGCCAAATTCAGAGTATTACTGTAGCAGACAGCAAAAAACCCCCTCGAAGGCCCCATAAAACCCCTCCTTGCATCCGGTCAAGTGGGGGATATATATCCCGCCAAATTTGGGGATATATCAACATTCGTGTTGATTTGTGCCTTCACTGCAGATATGGCTGAGAAATCGTGTCAGTGGGACGAAGAAACTTTACAAGGTCAGTCTTCAGTGGAAGAAGAGACGGTGATGTAGATTTAACCGTTCCCTTCACGACATGGGGGATGTGCGGCCGCAGCTGCCTGAGACTCCTCTAAGGGATACGTGGCCATGGGGAGGTCTCGTTCCGGCAGGCTATGTCCCCCCCGGAGTACGAGGGGGCATTGCTGTTGAATCCGCCCACTGACGTTCCATCGGAAGGTACTAGGGGGAACCGTCACCGACCCTTCTTCCCCGTCTGGGACGGCGAGTCTGCATTGGTGGATAGGGGGTAGCCAGTCGGCTGGTGGAGAACTCCATCCTTCCCATTGACCAAAGTGTCCTGGGTCAAATTGAAGGCTCGCCAACTCAGTCGTTTATGGCAGTGACTTGGTTAACTACTAATGTCTTCTCTTTGTGATGTTGCCTTACTCTTACTTATCCATGATTCCATGCAGACATCATTGGTCGGGGCGGAATTGCGTCGCAGAGTGGTACAATTGTTGATTGCCGAGCGGAAAAAGGCGGTTTCATTCGAATCTCAACTTAAGGATTTGAAGGAGCAGCTGATGAAAGAGAGGGACCGCAGATCTCAGGCGGAGTGGGAGGTTGCGAAAGCTAAAGATCGGGCGGCCTCAATGTCAGCGGTTCGGAAGAGCTCCGAATAGCGATGGTACATAGAGAAGAGTAGTCTCCTGGCTTGTATAGTCGAGTTGGAGAGAAACTCGCTTCCTCCAAACTCGATTGAAGACGTTAGGCATGAGGCTGAGGCGAGGAAGCGCCAGCGATCTGGTCGGGATTCCGGTGGAGGATTGGTCCCAACGTAGGATGGTTTGGCTACCAATGAGCCCTCCAGCGAGGCGTCTATGTGAATCGTGGCATCTTAGTACACCAAATTTTTTTGGTAGTTTTATATTTTCAGAGGTGAACATGTGATGGGGTATGCGTTCGTAATGAACTGCGAACATTCAATTGGTAATGAACACCGTCTGGTGCTGTCTTTTACCGCTTGTTAGTAAAAATATCTGTGTGCCAACCATTAGCGATCTTAGTACACCGATTGCATAATTTCTTGTGTCTATTAAAACATAGCATACATCCATCACAGAAATGAACATGGATGGTGTGAAATATCGAAGTTGCCCGGGAATATACTTAGTGCACGTGAAATGCGTTGGAATTGAGCTTAGCATCACAGTGTACCAGATATACAATTTTTTCTCAGTGCGCACACCGGCCACTCCTTTTACCTGATGTGTATGGATGAATCTGATTTGTCAGTGTGTTTCATTGGAGTCATTTTCTACAGCATTCACATAGCCTCTACATGCATCGACATTATTACGTATAGAGTTTTCCTTTAAACGAACTTTGGCTATTGGACTTATGCCATAAATTCAAGAAGACCAATCATCAAGGAGACCAAGATTCAAGAATACGAAGAGGTAGAAATCACTTCATGCAACATAAATACCACCTTTAATGCAATATACCATAGGTCTTCATTAACATACCAAAGCACACAATTATTCAACCAACTCTTAGCATTCTTTTTATGGCCTTTGTGCACAGTGAGCAAATTATTAATGCTGTAAAATAAAATGCTCAAAGCACACAACTGGCAAAATTACGCCAGTCGTGCGAATTTAGCAATTTTGTATCACATAACATAATGTTCAACCCGCACAACAAGCAAACCCATTATGGCGGGTTGAGTTCCCGTTGTGCAGAAATCCTATAAATTTTGTACACAAATCCCAAAAATTTCAGTATATACTTAAATTATAAGCTCGGACACTACATTAGCACAAAATTATACATTCAATCACCTGATGATATAGGATGTACAGTGGGATATTTGCCTACATCGTTACTGATTAATTTCTCGAATTGTCGCATCCTCTCTTCAAGGCCTTCCTCCCATCCTTTGGCCGCAGGAAGGTGGTTATCCTTCCAATGCCATATTACCGGTGGGATCGGGTTTCTATCTTTAAGTTGAATCTTTACAAAGTGATTATTATTTACAAAACCTATGGTGAAGGGACCACGTTTCGTACCTTGGTCTGGTCCTGATCTTAACGGAAAAATGAATGATAGTGTTGCATTGACAGCAGATGTATTACACAGTTATAACAACTTGAGATTATATGTCCAACTTCTGGGAATGTCATCCAATATTGCTTCGGGGGGTGGTCATCTATATAGTTAATTGAGTCTTTCTGTTCTTGTGCAATTTCCTCACCCATCACCTTTCTGAACACATCATAGTGGTCACGCAGCTCTTCAAGCAAGTGTCTTTTGACCACCATCCACTGGTCCTCTCCCATGCCTAGATGTGAAGATAAAGCCATGTAACCACAGTTCCCATCTGCCTTCACATCTGTGATGTTCGATATATATTTGGTGATTGCAGCGAGGAATTGCTCAATATAAGGTATGCCTCCTTCAACGGCTCTACTTAATTAGCTGCATAATGTGCTGCTGCAAATGAAGATGTAGCAGAAACGACAGAAATACTGCCAGATGGCACGGATTTGATAGTTGGTTTCTTTCTAGCACGTTGAGGAGGAATTGGAGCAGACGTATTTTTGAGCCTTTGGGACCGTCTCGGCTAGACACAGCCGACGCTTTCTTGTTTCGATGAGACTTCAATTGGAATTGGAGCAGAGCAACTAACCGCATCGGCTAAGACATGATCAAAATGAGCTGGTTCAATGTAGATGGATGTATCTGCATTTGGCAAATTATTATCCCATTTCTTCTTCCATTGAACAGGACATTAACTTGCGGCTCTATAATCAGATTTGTCGACGGGGTAGCTAGCTCCTTCAACTTAATTATCAACTCCTACTTCCTCGTCCCATCAAGTTGAACATAGAGCTTGTGTATGCGCTCTAATTCAGCATGTATAAGCCCATCTTCTTCAGACATCAATTCCGTCTCAGCCTCCATGTCTAGCTGCTTCTAATGAGCATTTACGGCATCTAAGGGAATGTGGCGATTTTTCCTTGTGAATTCACCAATATTATTGGCACATGGTACTCCATAAATCATTCTTGCTAGACAATCACCTGCGCATTGGTCCGTTTCCATAGAGTCAGATTTATCAGCTTCCACAGAAATTATCTTCAACACCGCAGCGGATGTAAATCCTATCAGCTCCCTAAACAAGAACCCATGCACATTATGTTGCAACTGTAGGAATATGATGCCCTCGAGGCCATTTATTCCTGTGTGAATAGCACAAACATCTTGTTCGAAATAACAGTAAGCTGTTTGGTAATAATTTATCTAAGTTATATTGTAATTAGATGTCGACTTAGGTAAAGTCCTGAGACTTTATGCAAGGTCAAACGGATATCGAGATGAGTATCTCGATCATGGAGAAACGTTTGACCGTCTGTAGCATAAGTCTAAAATGGTTCGTGGTCATAGATGTTTCGAGACAAGGATATCAAAACATCGGACAGACCATTGTGTCTTAGTCTTCACCGTTTAGCGGTGGCGATGATCTCATGATCGCTTGACTTGGCGAAGTCGAAGACGAGACACAGGTGCTCATTGGAGTGAGTTCACTGAACGATCCACTAGAGTTATCATATGGTTATATTGACCAATCTGTCAGTGATAACTCTGAGTGATGATAGGATAGTTGGTCTTTTGACTTGAGGTCATTTTGACGGACCTGTGCGTGAACGGTGCCACTTAGATCAACTGACCTAGCTTCGAGGCAAGGCCTGTCGAAAGGTCTTTTGATTGGGTGTCACTTGAAACGTACGAGGCGAGTAATGACCAAGAGAGGATTCGTCTCTCCCGGTCAATGGGAGTTAGTGTCGTAGAGTTAGTTCGGTCTTTAGTAAAAACTCTGCGCAGAGTATGTTGGAAGAAGTCCAACATTAATTGACTAAAGATCGATAGAAACTAACCGGAGTCAAGTTATTGGGGTTGACAATTTGACCGTACCCCAGACTTGATCTACACGACACAGTTTAGACGAAAAGACTATAACTACGGAATTCATCACGGAAACAGTCAGGTGGTCCCGACAATACTCATGTCAATGAGTCAACCACATAATGATGATTCCTGAAGCAGGGACGGCAACCACTGCTCGTGGTCACTGCCGTATAGGGCTTCGAGCCCAACCTGTTGTAAGGGTCAGGCTGTAGGGTCTCACACAGAGTGCAACGCTTCGTCTAGTAATAGGTAGAAATTAGTTAGGGAGAATATTTGCATTTGATGCAAAAGAAGAGATAATTGCATTTGATGCAATATGATAATTTAAGCTTAGATAGGGACTATTTTGCATTTGATGCAAAGGCAATTAAATATGTATTAAATTGTTTAATACAATATTTAATAAAATAAACGCAAGAAAAAGTTCACGGGTAAGACGGGAATGTCCCGGTCTAAACCCAGGTTCGAACGGCGTCCAAATCGGACGCCGGATGATCAAGTTAAAGCCAAAAAGCCCAAAGTATCAGACCCAGGCAGAACAGGCTGCCTGGGCTAGCCCAGGCGCTGCCTGGGCTAAGCCCAGGCTCGGCCTGGGCTAGCCAGGCACAAGCCTGGGCTAAGCCCAGGCTCGGCCTGGGCTAGCCCAGGCGCCTGGGCATAGCCCAGGCCCGCCTGGGCTCTGCCCAGGCGCGGGCCTGGGCAAGCCCAGGCCCGCCTGGGCTCTGCCCAGCGCCTGGGCAGAGCCCAGGCGCGGACCTGGGCTCGCCCAGGCGGCTGGACGAGCCCAGGCGCGACCTGGGCTCTGCCCAGGCGCGATTTGGGCAGTTTTGGCATGTGTGGGGCCCACCCATGGGCCCCACCTCTAGGGTTTTGAACCCTAAGTGTGCTGAATCTTTTGAGGGCTCGTTTTTGTGAAAAACTAGCCTAGGGCTGATCTTTGGACACTCGATTGGAGGGTCAAACGAACTCCGATTGACGAACCGTTTTTTCCTATGCGTTCACCGTTGAACGCTTATCGTATTGATAGGTTGTATCAATCCTGAAGCTCAACGGTGAGTGTGTTAAAATTCACGGAAGTTTGCACTTTGTGAAGTGCAAACTAACTTAATTTTAAATTAACTCATTGTTTAGTCCCACATCGGATTTTGAGAAAAGGGGAGAGTCCGCCGCCTATATAAATAGGGGTCTCCCCCCTTTCTCAAAACTCGTCCCAAGCTCTAGATCTGAGCGGCTCTCGTAAATGTTGGAGCACGCTCGGATCTAAGCTTAAATAAATATTTCTCTATCTCCCTAAATTTCTACCTTACTCCTGCGGGCTCTAGCAAAGCCACAAAGGAGTTCGGATTCTGGATCCGAAATCTTGGCGGAGGTTTCACTCGCGTGAAACTTTCTTCGGCGGTTGGTTGGCTCGGCGGCACGGGGATTGATCGCCTCGGGATGCGGAGCGGTTCGAGGAGCGGTTCGGGGAGCGGTTCAAGGAGCGGCTCGGCGTGGGACGGGAGCAGCTCGGAAGACGGCGCGGAACATCTCGCCTGCTCCAGGGCTGAGATTCCGGGTATGTGGTTAAAGTATTTTATTAGCATTAGTTTAGTTTAATCGCAGTAGGCTAGATCCTTCTTGGGATGGTCAGACCCATCCCAAGTCGGCATAGATCTTGGCATAGGGTCTTGGACCTTAGGGCCAAGTTAAAAATGTTTTAACTTGCATGTTAATTAAGATTAACTGTTTTTCTTCCGCTGCTTTTGATTTTCCTGTCTATGTTCCGTCCGACTTAGGACGGGACTAGAGTTTTTATGCCCTAAGGGAACGTCCAATACCCAACAGTGGTATCAGAGCCTAGGTTTGCGTAGCGATCTAGGTACTGCGATTTTATTAAACGTGTTTAATGCTTTTAAATACTTTTTTAATTTAAAATGTTTTTAAAATTATGAGATAAATTTTAAAAATGTTTTAGATGTTCTAAAATTTTCCTTTGAAATTTTTTGAACATGGAAATTTTTAAAATGACGTTTTAAAATTTATGTGATAACTTTTAAAACTAATTTTTTTTAAAAAGTTTAAAATTTATTTTGGATGCCTAAAAATTTTTTATATGATAAATTTTTAAGCATGAAAATTTTAAAATGATGATTTTAAGTTTATGTAAAATTGATTTTAAGGCTTTAAATGTTTATGCGATAAATTTTTAAACGTAGCATGCAAATTAGTGATTTTAAAATTAAGTTTTTTTTATGAGATAAAAATAAAATAATTTCAAAATCATATTTTAAATTTAATTGTTAAATTTATGTTTGCATGCAGAAATAGTTTATGCGATAAACTTAGTATATTTAAATGTTAAATAGTTGTGCACTATCTTTATGCGATAAATTAGTGTAGCTTTATTTTTTATGGCTTGTTAATCTTGTCCCTTATTTGATAACACAAGACAACCTCTTAGGTTAGCCATTAAAAATGATTAAAATTTATTACCTGAATTTTAATGACATGCTATGCTTTAATAAATCATTAACAACAATATTAAGACCTAATTCCTGATTAGGGTAGTCCTTTAAATGAATTTTAAATTCTAATTGTTATAATTAATTTTCATTAAAGGACTTCGCTTCTAGCGTTGTTAATAAAATTTATTAAAATCCTAATAACGATTAGGGTAGCACGTGAACCTTATAGTTGATAAGGACTTAATAAAAGTTATTAAACAAATCCTAAAAATTTTGAATTTAAGGATTCAACTAGTTGATAGGATTAATTAGTTGTTAATAAAAGCTGTTTAGTCTATGGCATACATACAAAAATGACAAGCTTCATTCAATGGACCATGATCCAGTCAATGTGCTTGGCTAAGAGTTCTGGGTCAACCCTTGCTAGTCCAAGGGGTAGTGATCCTGGCTTAGTCAATTCCCTGGCTGAGTTCCGCTGGACCGCAATGTCGCGAATCATGATTGTATGACACCCTGGACTATATCTAAGTCAAATACGTTAATGATCTTTTTCAAGATTAGCCGTAGCCCTCCTTGTTTTAGGGGTTAGCAACTATAGGGCCCGTGTTATAGTTGTTGAGATACACTCAAGCTGTGCCATGGCAACCCTGTAGAAACCAACTCCTTAAATACATAAGATGAAATCTTGACTAACCCTAACCGTCGTCTCGTACCCCGAGCGTCGGCGTAAGTTAAGTCAACGATGTAGTCTGCCTAGATGTAGTCTAAGACCTGACCCAAACCGACGTGTCGTGCATACACCGAGCTGCGGGGCAAGTCAGGCTAGACATGAAAACAAGGGTCCGACTAGACTAGACATGGTGATTTGGATGAGCACACTCATGATCACGAATGGCTAGGGGCAAAAACCGATTAAGAGAGTCATATCCGATATGATCGATGAAGAGTCATCTTCCGATCGCAGAGTCAATCAACTTGTTGAGCTACACTCAAGGTTGTTTAGACTCAAGGTGATTGGAACTCTTACCCATTAATTTTAATTCGATTAAATCGTTCGTTATTAAGCTTTAAAACGTTCGTAAATTTAGTGGGAGGATATAGATAGATAAAAGCCAATCTACCTATATTTAATATTGAACATATGCTAAAACTAGGGCAAGACTATGTTTACCGAAAGAATCAATTGATAATATTGGAATTAGTTAATTGGTCAAAAAGTTGATTAATTGAATATCAAGTTAAATTCTAATTGATAGAATTAAACTATATTCTAGTTGACAAATTAAATGACCTTCTAAAGAACAGACTTAAGAAATATGATTTCATTAAGTTCTGTGTCCAACAAATAAATTAACGCTACATGTCACTCGTCTCTATAGGAGGCAGCTTGAACATATAGGACATTCAAAGTATGTTTCTCCCTACAACTTATCGAGCTACCCTCAAGGTTGTATGGACAAACAATTTTGATCCGCAAAGTTCGAGAATTCGATTAAACTGTTTGAGTCGAATACGAGTGCATGAGCGATGCAAGACTATGTATCCCAACCGGATCTTGAGACAAGCAACTTCTTGAGCTACACTCAAGATTGCAAAGCTCAAGCGTTTGGATACATAAGTTGCTTGCATAGCTATTTATTTATGTTGATATCTAAATGTGATTTAGAAAAGGAAGAAGGCACTTCGGAAAGTCAATTGAGAAAGTTAGTAGAGGCATAAGTAGGAGGAAATGAAAATGTGACATATTTTGATGTCACGATTTCAAAATAAATTGTTATACAAAAGACGTTTAACACATTTTGACGAATGTCGTCACATTGCTTCTGAAGTAATGTTTTGTGTTAAGTAATTTGTAAATAACTATATATATATTAAATGTTAATATATAAATACACAAGATAGTAGCAAACTTATATGGTAAAATTAGACTAGGCCGTATCAAGAGATTAAGCTTCACAAGTCACATAAAGAGGGGTCTGACCTCTCGTATTATGAAGTCTACGGACACTTGTGAGTCTTAGCCTCTTAGATACAATGGCCGAAACTCATCTGTGAGACAGTGGGAGAATGAGTTGTCGAACTCAGTCTAGTACATACTGATGTACCAGAGTCTAGATTAACCGAAATAAGTTATTCGTAAGTTTTATTAAGACACGTGTTCTTGATGAAACACAAGTCTGATAAAATAAAGAAACGAAATGACTAAAGTATTTAACTGATTCGATTAGATCGAATGGTCAAATACTTAGCTAAATAAAATCTTGTGTAATTAAAAGAAAATGTGATTTTCTCTCAGATCAAGTCTGTTAACACATCGGTGTGTTAAAAGGTATGAATCACACTTAATTAGATTTAGTGTGATCCATTGTAAGTGACTCTGAGCTAAGTCCTCCCTCTGGGTTAAGTCCCAAATAGTAATGCCTAGGTTTTGATAAAGTTCTATGAGAACATTATCAATAAGATATTCATTAAATCAAACATGAGGAAGTTGTATATTTACTCGAATTTCGTAAGACGAAAAGTCGAGTTAAGACATCATAACTAATGATGACTTAGTCAACTTTTAGGATGAAATCCGGAGTAGTAACTCCGATTTAAAACTTGATGCAGGTCCGTGTGCGTAAATAAATTTGAGAATTTAGTTTACGTGCCCAAGGAAAATGTTTCCTCACTTTCTGCAAGTAAATCTTTAAAGTTAAAAGATTGGTGCAGAAAGGGAAATAGTGAAGTACAATAATGTTGGACGAGAACGGTTTTCATCCTAATTTCTTTAAAACGGATTATGATGAAACCGGTTTCACCAACAGATGTGTACAGATCTACACGGACCAAACTCGATGTAAACGCTCAAGTTGACCATGAAAATTTGAGCATTCACTTATAAGTTCGTTTTTTCTAAATATGATTTAGACAAACCAACTTATATGAATTGGCCAGATAGTTTTCAAGGTCAGTGGGAGCGTATAAATTACATGCGAATCATCAAAGGGATGGAACATACATTTTGACAAAGTAATCAAAAGGTTTGATACTTTATCAAGAATAGATATGAGCCATTTAAAATGACCAATTACTAATTATCGTAAGGTACGATAAACTGGATAAGATCCAAGTAAAATAAAATATTATGGATTCCGACAGACCAAATAAATTATTTGAATGAGATTCAAATGGTTGGTCTAACAGAAACATAGAAACCCCTTAAGTCTATAGTGTAGACGGTTTTAGCAGATCCACTCACGAAGGCTCTACCACATGAAGTCGGGAAAACTTATGTGTAAAAACGATATTAGATATCGAGATAAATGGGCCTGAGTGCAAGTGGGAGATGTAGGAATATGATGCCCTCGAGGCCATTTATTCCTGTGTGAATAGCACAAACATCTTGTTCGAAATAACAGTAAGCTGTTTGGTAATAATTTATCTAAGTTATATTGTAATTAGATGTCGACTTAGGTAAAGTCCTGAGACTTTATGCAAGGTCAAACGGATATCGAGATGAGTATCTCGATCATGGAGAAACGTTTGACCGTCTGTAGCATAAGTCTAAAATGGTTCGTGGTCATAGATGTTTCGAGACAAGGATATCAAAACATCGGACAGACCATTGTGTCTTAGTCTTCACCGTTTAGCGGTGGCGATGATCTCATGATCGCTTGACTTGGCGAAGTCGAAGACGAGACACAGGTGCTCATTGGAGTGAGTTCACTGAACGATCCACTAGAGTTATCATATGGTTATATTGACCAATCTGTCAGTGATAACTCTGAGTGATGATAGGATAGTTGGTCTTTTGACTTGAGGTCATTTTGACGGACCTGTGCGTGAACGGTGCCACTTAGATCAACTGACCTAGCTTCGAGGCAAGGCCTGTCGAAAGGTCTTTTGATTGGGTGTCACTTGAAACGTACGAGGCGAGTAATGACCAAGAGAGGATTCGTCTCTCCCGGTCAATGGGAGTTAGTGTCGTAGAGTTAGTTCGGTCTTTAGTAAAAACTCTGCGCAGAGTATGTTGGAAGAAGTCCAACATTAATTGACTAAAGATCGATAGAAACTAACCGGAGTCAAGTTATTGGGGTTGACAATTTGACCGTACCCCAGACTTGATCTACACGACACAGTTTAGACGAAAAGACTATAACTACGGAATTCATCACGGAAACAGTCAGGTGGTCCCGACAATACTCATGTCAATGAGTCAACCACATAATGATGATTCCTGAAGCAGGGACGGCAACCACTGCTCGTGGTCACTGCCGTATAGGGCTTCGAGCCCAACCTGTTGTAAGGGTCAGGCTGTAGGGTCTCACACAGAGTGCAACGCTTCGTCTAGTAATAGGTAGAAATTAGTTAGGGAGAATATTTGCATTTGATGCAAAAGAAGAGATAATTGCATTTGATGCAATATGATAATTTAAGCTTAGATAGGGACTATTTTGCATTTGATGCAAAGGCAATTAAATATGTATTAAATTGTTTAATACAATATTTAATAAAATAAACGCAAGAAAAAGTTCACGGGTAAGACGGGAATGTCCCGGTCTAAACCCAGGTTCGAACGGCGTCCAAATCGGACGCCGGATGATCAAGTTAAAGCCAAAAAGCCCAAAGTATCAGACCCAGGCAGAACAGGCTGCCTGGGCTAGCCCAGGCGCTGCCTGGGCTAAGCCCAGGCTCGGCCTGGGCTAGCCAGGCACAAGCCTGGGCTAAGCCCAGGCTCGGCCTGGGCTAGCCCAGGCGCCTGGGCATAGCCCAGGCCCGCCTGGGCTCTGCCCAGGCGCGGGCCTGGGCAAGCCCAGGCCCGCCTGGGCTCTGCCCAGCGCCTGGGCAGAGCCCAGGCGCGGACCTGGGCTCGCCCAGGCGGCTAGACGAGCCCAGGCGCGACCTGGGCTCTGCCCAGGCGCGATTTGGGCAGTTTTGGCATGTGTGGGGCCCACCCATGGGCCCCACCTCTAGGGTTTTGAACCCTAAGTGTGCTGAATCTTTTGACGGCTCGTTTTTGTGAAAAACTAGCCTAGGGCTGATCTTTGGACACTCGATTGGAGGGTCAAACGAACTCCGATTGACGAACCGTTTTTTCCTATGCGTTCACCGTTGAACGCTTATCGTATTGATAGGTTGTATCAATCCTGAAGCTCAATGGTGAGTGAGTTAAAATTCACGGAAGTTTGCACTTTGTGAAGTGCAAACTAACTTAATTTTAAATTAACTCATTGTTTAGTCCCACATCGGATTTTGAGAAAAGGGGAGAGTCCGCCGCCTATATAAATAGGGGTCTCCCCCCTTTCTCAAAACTCGTCCCAAGCTCTAGATCTGAGCGGCTCTCGTAAATGTTGGAGCACGCTCGGATCTAAGCTTAAATAAATATTTCTCTATCTCCCTAAATTTCTACCTTACTCCTGCGGGCTCTAGCAAAGCCACAAAGGAGTTCGGATTCTGGATCCGAAATCTTGGCGGAGGTTTCACTCGCGTGAAACTTTCTTCGGCGGTTGGTTGGCTCGGCGGCACGGGGATTGATCGCCTCGGGATGCGGAGCGGTTCGAGGAGCGGTTCGGGGAGCGGTTCAAGGAGCGGCTCGGCGTGGGACGGGAGCAGCTCGGAAGACGGCGCGGAACATCTCGCCTGCTCCAGGGCTGAGATTCCGGGTATGTGGTTAAAGTATTTTATTAGCATTAGTTTAGTTTAATCGCAGTAGGCTAGATCCTTCTTGGGATGGTCAGACCCATCCCAAGTCGGCATAGATCTTGGCATAGGGTCTTGGACCTTAGGGCCAAGTTAAAAATGTTTTAACTTGCATGTTAATTAAGATTAACTGTTTTTCTTC
Source organism: Scilla litardierei (assembly GCA_030789695.1). Lineage (NCBI taxonomy): Eukaryota > Viridiplantae > Streptophyta > Magnoliopsida > Asparagales > Asparagaceae > Scilla > Scilla litardierei. The sequence goes on along the minus strand of CM061141.1, from coordinate 184,410,099 downwards.
CGCTGCTTTTGATTTTCCTGTCTATGTTCCGTCCGACTTAGGACGGGACTAGAGTTTTTATGCCCTAAGGGAACGTCCAATACCCAACAGCAACATGATCTTAGATTTCTCGAATGAGGCCTTGATCTCGATATGCTGCCCCACTAATGATTCATGTATGGTTGGCCGAGAAGCAGAGAAACTGCAGGTCGATGAACCCAATGCCTTTTTAAGCTTAAAATGGTCAGTCTGGGCTCTTCTGGCATGCGCTCTGTTGGTACTGACATTTCCAAAGTGCATTTTGATGTCTGTCCATACAGAAATAAACTTCTCCTTGTACTTGTCCAGCCAAGATGTCTTCACATAGCTCACGGCCCTTATGTAATCTTTGTACTCTGTCTCCAATGCCTTCAGTTTTGCAACATACTCCTCCTCCTCGCGTGCCCCCACCAATAAATTCCAGCTAGAGATGAAACCTAACCATTTTTCTTGATCTTCAAAAGAGGGCTGGCAATTTTTGGAAATATTTTTGGATATGTGCATTCTACATAATTGGTGCACCGCAGATGGAAATACATAGCCAATGGTATTCATAGGTGATGGCTCTAGTGCTGTCAAAATTACACGTGGCATCATGTATCCATGTAGCAATGAGCTCAACTTCTCCAAGGCCCACAAGTAGTTATCCTCACGTATGGACTCCGTGTAACAAAATGCAGCAGCAAACTGAATATCTGTGAACGTCACCCCATATATCTCCATCAATGGTGGCATGTTACGGTTGGTCTTCAATGCACGGTCCATAACCAGAATCTCTAGAAATTTTCGTAATAAATCAACCAACTGTGGATGTGCCCAAAATATATTCATCACTGCATTTGTCTCTTCGTCCACTTCATGAAACACAATGTAATTACGTTATGTCACTAGATTAATGAGTAGCTGCATATCTGCTCTCCAGGCCATTTCCCCTGCCTTCATCCTCTGTCAGGTTTTATATATAGTGTTGATTGTGGTAGATGTTGCATTATCATTTTCCTTCATGTATTTCAAGATTTCCTTTGGCCTAAGCAATATATTTGACAAGTCTCTCACTGTGGCCATCCCTCCTCCTAACCTCATCTCATCTGGATGTTGCTCGATGTACATTGCATGTTTATGGTTGTGATTTCCACGTACAACTGTCAAAATCCACTTATCTGTTGCCACACCATTAGCCCTCAAGTAGAAGGGACATGAACGCTTCTTGCTTCGAGTTGATTTTTTGGCCGATATATCCGGCCTGTGTGGCCTATATGTCCCTCTTCTTTCACAATAAAAATAATAAGTTGGGACCCTATTGCCCTTTGTACTCATATTTGATGATTTTGTAACAAGCATATTCCCGGTTTTCATACCGACCGCTTTTACCCATTTACTAAGCTATTCTATGCTGGCGAAAATTTTATTTGTTGTGAACTGATTTGTATAATCTTCATTAACCTCTGATCCTTCGACAATAGGCTGAATTAAGTACCACATACCAACATAGTCACTAAATGTTTTCCTTTATTTTCTAGTAAATTAGTCAGTTAACAAAGCGAAATATTTTCTAACCTTTGCTTCTTTGTCTGCTTCATCACAGATCCCATCAATGTGTACCGTGTCCACCTCAATCTTCGTAATTTCTACACAATCATGTACCAAAAGTACATTGCAGCAATCAATTTCTGAAATTATTAATAAATACCAAATTAATTAGCATCAATTAATGGCTTACCAACTTTACGATGCAATGCGTCCGCAGTCAACTATTTTAGGGCACCCCAACCCAATGACACAAATCTTTTACTCTGCCTTAAGGATCTTCGTTTGATATAAGCAGGAACTCTTATAGTCTATATAGATCTCAGCAAATTAGAATAATTTCTGTTGATCAAACCCTATCTCGTTAGCTTTTTTCACCTTAGGTCACAAAACTGATCGCATATAGAAGCTGTTATGATGCCTTTGTATATACGGATGAGTAAAAATATTGGTTCTTATTGTAAATTATTCATCACGAACAATGGGATGGCAAAAATGTAAAAGTTCTCCTCTATGAACCGTCTAGTTGTTTGCTCACCGCACACAACCACGCAAAACTCAGAATTGCTCACCGCACACAACCATTAAAAACTCGGAATTGCTCACCGCACACAACCACTCAAAACTCAGAATTTCTCAGCGCACAGGCGCACACAACCGCTCAAAACTCTGAATTGCTCATCGTACACAACCACTCAAAACTCGAAATTGCTCACCGCACACAACCACTCAAAATCGGAATTGTTCACCGCATACAACCTCTCAAAGCTCAGAATTGCCACCGCTCACAACCACTTGAAATTCAGAATTGCTCACCTCACACAACCATTTTGATCAAGTCCACGTGCACATGTGGACGGGTTATTTGCTAGTAATATTTCAAACTAGACTTGTTTATTCAACCAGCACAACATGTAAATTATTGTAGACCCGATATGACCCGATGGAACCCGAAATTGCCCCGTGATACCTTATGCTCGCAGCGAATTAACAGCCAATTCCACAAATTGCTCACGGCGGAATATCAAACAGATAGTTTTTTCAAAGATTTCTCAAGTCGTCCAGACCGAATTCCAAAAGATTTGATTTTTAATTTCATGGCTCGAAGGATACATCACTTAGTCAACTACTGCGATCAAACAAAGATTTGAATCGAGAGCAATCGATTTAGGGGTATTTGACCTAAATTTTTCGAAATCGACTCTTTGGTAAGTATATACGTTTAAGTACAGTTTATTTGCCTTTCTTATTTTGATTTTACATGCATTCATCCACAGTTGAGATTGATGGAGTTGGTACAAAAATCCAAGGTAATATTGATTTATCTTCTCGGTAATAATGCATTAAATCTTTGAGGATCAGGTTATGAATTGTTTGATACAGGATAATATGGATTTTACAAACGACTTTACCACCAATCAACTGTTCAAGGATAGAAAAGAGCTGTTTCAGTGGATACAGAATGTCGGGTTAAGACATGGGCATGTGATTGTTACACTTTTGGGGAGATTAAGTAAAACAGCCAAAGGGCATCATGATGTGTACTTTACATGTGAAAGAAGCGGTGAGTATAGGGAACACCTTAAGCTCAAAAAGACCAACATGCCCGTTAAAACCAAGAAGTTTTCATGTCCTTTCTCATTGCGTGGTTATATGGTGGGTGTGGGCGTTTTGGAGTGGAAATTAACAGTCGTTTGTGGCAAGCACAACCATGAAGCAGCTAAATATGTCGATGGCCATTCCGATGAAGGGACGTTGCAGGGAATGGAGATGGAAACAGTGTGTGACTTGGCAAATAGCAAGGTTCGGCCAGCTGAAATTTTGAAAGTACTGAAGGCAAATAAAAACTTCAGTGCATCCTCAATCAAAGCAATTTATAATGCACGAAACCGGTTACAACAGGGGAAGAAGGTTGGTATTGTAAAACTGTTGAAGAAGTTAGCATCAGCTGATAAAATTGTGGGTGATGAGCATGTGAAGGCTGTGAATAACGAGGTGGAGGATCAGAAAGTGGGGGAGGATCAGAAGGTGGGGGAGGCGTTTTCGGAGAATGCAGTGCCTGCTGAGTTGTAGGAGGAGGATCATACTAGGAAGATGGGTGGGGAGGATGATAAGGTGGATCGTAATGAGGTAGAGCAAACTGCTGAGAAGGAGGAGGATGCGAATGCAGTGGCTAAGGCCTTTGAGAAGGAGCATGAGGTTCTACGCTTGCAAATTTCTACACTGGTTGCGGTTGCTAAGCAGCATGCTGAGATGATGGATACGTCTACATTGATGTATAAGCCGGGTAAGGGAAGAAGTAGACCGTTATGGAAACATACAATAAAGAAGCCGAAACAATCAATTTCACATGATGATAGCAATGAGGACTTGGCTGCCGACATAATAATAACTTATTGGAACGCTTTTCCTGAGTGTCTACGACCCTTATAGTGCACGTAGTAGATGTGAAAGCAGATGGAAACTGTGGGTATAGGGCTGTGGCAGCTCAATTGGGCCTGGATGAGGATGAATGGAGGCAGGCCAAATATGACTTGCGAGAAGAGATGCAGAACCACAACGGCTTGTACCGTCAACTTATGGGTGCCGTGGAATTTAAAAAGAATGTAGTGGCACTGGGCCATTTGTTAGACCGTCCAAAAGCTAAATGGTGGCTGCAGATGCTAGAAATGGCACATGTCATTGCCTTATGCTACGACTGTGTAGTACATATTCTTGCACCTCATCAGTGTGTGACATATTTTCCTTTAAGAACTCCTCCAGTATCCCTATCATCCAGACGCCACATAACGTTGGGTCATGTGAATAATAATCACTTCGTTATTGTTAAACTTTCCCCAGATGGTCCTGTCCCTCCGACTTCAGGTATGTGGCTAAGATACCGTTTCGATGTGTCAGACGGATGGCTGGCTGCTTATTAGGATAGGATGCATCAATTCCAGTCACTAGTATTTGGTCACGATATTGCAACCGTTGACGTTATTGAAATATTGTAGGATAAAACGTTGTATCATTTTAATATGGATTGTTTATTTCATATTGACAGATTGATAGCATGAAATTTTATCATGTCTGCCTAAATATGCAAATGTTATCATCTGTATGCCGTGCTGTGGTGTATCGTATCTATAAGTTATGCTCAACGATAGACCTACTAATCAAGTTTTCCTCATACTAACTATTTAGTGAACTGGTACAAACTGATATATACTAGATTTTGTATGCATAATAACACAAGCAATCTATCCAGTATTTCTTAAGGCTGTTAATTAATACAAATTATGATAGTTATAACGTTGATATTATATTATTTTTACAAGTATCAATAATTTTGTTAACATCGGCATAAGAATATGAGTAATCCAATAGAATATATATTAAAACCAAAATTCATGCACAATTGAGTGGGTTAAGGGGTAGTAAAATTTCTCACTGCGGACAACGACATGTTGACCGGCGCCCCGTTTACGGTTTAGGCGCGGTGTCGTTTTACCGCAAGTGCACGGTTAGTGTAGGGTGCGGGTTTATCGAACTCAGGGAGGTGGATGGCTTGAAGGGCTACTAGCCTCGCCTAGGTTTTGTGCTAGCTACGCGGACAATGTGGGTGGAAGTGTAGAAATAAAAGAAATAAATAAAAAGACACGAAATGAATCCCCGCTAACACGGGCTAGAGCATTCATGACACTTGGCATTTGACTTGACCCAGGGTGAGACATTGCCCCAAAAGGTCGTACCTAGCGTCCATGGCCCGATATTCCGGTCGGTGCCCCGTACGCTAGGCCTACCCGGTTTCAAACGGTGGGCATTCCCATGTCCATTAACACCTTCCGCAACCGGGAGCATTAATGCCACAATGATAACTCCCAACACTTCGTCCGAGCCATTCCCATGCGCGAGGACTCGATGTCAACGCTAGGGGCGTGAGCAGTGGCTAGGGAGTCAACCTCCAAGTTTATTCCCACTTTGCCCGATGGTCAGAGGCGGTCTTTTTCCCGCCAATGACAATGAAACACCCCCGCGTAACCCTAATGGCCAAATAAGTCAATGTGATTTCTAGCAATACATCGAAGCGGATCTTGACTGGACAAGACACCGGAACCCAATCCCCAACACAACTAGTGGGTTGCCGTACGAATTGGACTCAGATTGCTAGACATCCCCATTAACACATTTCATCGAACACATGCCATGCAATCAAGTCAACGTAGTTTTCCAAGCATCAATCCTATCCTAACCCGTATTAGGGTTCATCAAGAGCTACTCAATGGTGAAGAACATAAAAGAAAGCAATAAAAATGACAAACACACATTCACCATTGAGCAAAATGAAAACAATATAAAACAATGGAAAATAAGATAAATAAATATTTATCTTGAGTTTGAATCTTCAATCCAATACAAGATTTACTGATCAAAAGACCTAATCTAAACTAACCTAAGCCCCCCAGCAAAGGGGCTCAAAAAGCCCTAAAAATAGAAAAAGATCCCCCTCAAGTCAGCCAACATCGTGTATTTATAGCCCCCCTCCGAAACCCTAACGGTTCGGGTATAAAACCGCAGAAATATCGCCACCCGATCGGTTGAAGAGTCAACCGATCGGGTGAGAGCTTTGAAGATCTTCAACCGGGCGCTGAGGCGAGCGGGTGGCGTGACCGGGTCGTTGTTTGAGGAATTGTGTCTACAGATGAACCGATCGGGTGATATGTGATCGCGCACCGGATACACGTCATGGGACAGCGACACTGTAGTCTTACCGCAAGCGCACGGTGTAGCGGCGAGGGGGTATCGAACATAGGGAGGCCTAATGACAGTGTCTTCTTCAGTCAACCTGGCTATAGGAAAAGTCGAGAAATGTTCGCAGTAATGCGGCCACAGTCGTTCAATTATATAAAAGAAATAACAAATTAATAAAGACGCCTAGGGGTAGGGAATCCCCGCCACTTGCCGTATCTCATCACTGTGATTCGTAGGTTTCACAATTGCTAGACTTGAAATTCGGATGAACTAGTTGCAACTAAATGTAGAACCAAGCTCATGCTCTCGTGCTATTGCCAGTCTATAGCAAACCTAGGGTAGGGTCCAATCTCTTGCAAACCCTAACCTAGGCAAACTAGCGTGAAGAACAACATCATCGTTCAATCGTATCTCGAGCCCACTCTCGTGCAAACTCGAGCAACGACCTAGGTTGGGATGGTTCCTACCCGTCCAATCTCTTGCAAACGGGTATTGGTATAGAATTAAAATCGAAAACCCTAGTTTCGGTCCAATCTCTTGCAAACCGATTCCGAAGAAATTCAATTACAACCCAATACGAATTTCTAGGGCTTCCTATCGAGTTGGGATCCAATCTCTTGCAAATCCCAATCGGTATGAATCCCTAGCTATTCGTATTATAGCAATCCCAAACTAACCCTAATCAATTCTAGCAATAATTTCACCAATTCATCACAAATTAGAAATAGGGTTCGTAGGGTTCATCCCTATGCCCTAAGACGATAGAACTACTCACAATTCATAATAAAATGCAATAGAAATTCACAATCAAAATCAATAGAATTCATAGCAATATTCAAAATATCAATAAAAATGGAGTTTTTGAGGGAGAGAGAGACAAACCAATGAAGAACAAAATAGCATCAAACAAATTATCACTTTTCGCTTCTCCCTAAAAGCTAAATCTAATTCCTAAAAAGTAATCAAAAAAGGCTGCAAAAAGTTCTGAAAAAGCTCTGTAAACTAGGTTTAAAACTGGGGTTAAATACCCCCCAAAATCGCCCAAAAAATCCTGACGAAAATGCCCCTGCGCAGCCTCAAAATCGCAGTTTACGCTACAGGCAGCGCGGCTCACTCGGCCGAGTGACAAATGTCACTCGGCCGAGTGAGAGACCCTGACGGAATCCAGAGAGTTGGGGGTCTTGGGGGTCGTCTCCTCGGTAGTCACTCGGCCGAGTGACTTTTCTTCCCTCGGCCGATGGGCATTCTTCACTCGGGCGGACGGTCATTCGTCACTCGGCCGAGTCGGTCTTTGGGGCTGACTGACGGATTCCAGAGAGTTGGACGTTTTGGTTGCCGTCGTCTTGGCTCCACTCGGGTATGGGGTGACTCGGTGCTCGGCCGAGTGGTCTGGCTATGCTCGGCCGAGTGCACGCTGATATTAGCTCTGTTGCGTGTCCGATCTGGCCGGCCGAGCGGGCTGTCTATGCTCGGCCGAGTGACTCCTTCACTCGGCCGAGTGGCATGCTGAAAATGCCCATTCTTCGTATTTTTGCCTCCTCGTCGCTCCTACGACGTTCTTTCTTCTTCCACTCCTCTCCAATCGCAGAATACCCCTCAAGAGAGTCGTCGGTGACACTCCGGAGTGGGTGCATCTCAGAATCACTCCAAATCGCTCCAAATCTCCTGAAATACGACAAAAACAACAAATCGTGAAAAGCATCGTAATATTGTCGAATAAACGTGAAAAACATGATTTGAGCGATCTAAATGGCATGCAAACATGCAGAAAAAAGGTGTAAAATACGGAGTGATCAAAATCCCCCAAGCTTACCTCTTACTCGTCCTCGAGGAAGATGAGTAAAAAGCGAACCTGGTGGATAAAGATAAAGAAAACGGCGGAAAGGCGGAAAACAGAAAACGAAAAAAAAAATAGAAAACGAAGAGGGAAGTTGCTAGAACATTTTTCTCAGGACGTGGGTTTTGCTTACTTATATAGCATGCATCGAATATAAAACACATGTCAAAGACTTTTATTTCGATATCATAGTATAAATGTGCATTTGAAATAGAAAACCCAGAGAATATCAATATAGCATGAAAAATGGAATAATTCTAAGATTAACATCGTCCAAAGCATCTAAAGCGGTATACAATATCGTAGATCGCACACTTTTCAATTGAATGCTTTCTATAAGGAGTATAAGAGATATCACACGATAGAGCAGTAAGAATAGAAAAATTGTGGTTTTTATGAAATGAATGCTAAGCGTAGATTTCTGTATTTCGTGAAACTTTAGCAATCTCACCGAGTATAAAATATTACTTAGCCTAGGTTGTCATGCACCGTCAGGTAGTCACTCTCTCACACATCATTGGATTCTCTCCCCCAAGCTTATTTATAAGCGTGGAGGCATATACAAAACAATATTTACATCCCCGTTTCTTATGAAGATCCAAAAGTAAAAGAAAACAAAAATAAAAGCAAAGGAGGGAAGAAAGAGAGAAAGGATATGAGATGTGATCGTTTTCGAACTTCTTTTCTCTTTTCTTCTCTTATTCTCAAATCTTTTTCTTTTTCTTTTTCTCTCTCTTTTTTTTGAATATCATATATACACAAATGATCCCAAATCAAAGAGAAGGATATACAAGTATTTTTTTCTTTGGGTTTTGGGGGAAATTGGAGCATGTGATTTAATAACGGGGGAATGCCAATAATAGAATTGCTAAGGGGAGATTCACCAATGAATATAAAATAGAGAAATAATGTTCAAGATATGTGGAGAAAGAAATAAATGTATCTCTCAGTTCACTCTATAGGACGTGCATGACAACTTCAGCAGGGTAATATAATCTACTCAGTTTGATCTCAAAAAGTAAACTAATCCAGATTTATCAATGCTAGCAAACATTCAATCAACCTGAAATGAAGCGTACAAATCATGCAATAAGAAGTGATATGAGAAAAGAAAGCCGTACTCCAGACATAAGCATCAATGCGTGAATCTTGGTGTGTTTTCTACGATAGCATACATATGAATCATCAGACATCAGCTAATAATAGAATTTCATCCACTTTCATACATCAAAAGAGAATGGGTTACTATTTCTAAATGCAAAGCAGGACATAGCATATTATATCAGAAATAAAAAGCTATGATACGACAAATATAGCATGCATATAGAGAAAGGCTAACACCACGTCATCATCATCACAGAAAATTCATCTCTAGCAAAAGATGAAAGAAATAAAGATAAACGAAAAACAAAGATATTTACAATGCATCACACAAGGAAAATAAGAAAAACTTGATGCATGGTAAAAAAATGAAGAAAAAAACGTGATGAAAAATGGGTGCAAAAGGGGAAAAAACGTGGAAAACTAAAAATAAAGGTGATAAAAGCGGAAAGCGTGAGAACTCACTCCCCCAAGCTAAAGTGCGCAGTGTCCTCAATGTGTGAAGTGTGGCACACCGAGAGACATGTAATGGGTGGGGGGTGGGTGCATGCATGATAAAAAGAAATAAAAATAACAAAATGAAAATATGATGCAGATGTGATGCATGCAAGGATAAGAGTGATGCAGATATGTGTATCTCACCAAAAATACTCTCCCTCTCTCCCAAAAAGGATATAGAATGATATGATCAAAATGGGGACAAAAATAGTGAGGGGAGGAGGGGTGGGCAAAAATCATCAGGACTAAGCAGAGAATGGGCAGCATAACGACAAAAAATATCGATAAAATCAAGGGTGTGCCTAAACTGGTGGTGCTGCACCATCTCCGTCCTATTGCGGAGGTGGAGGGGGTGGTGGTGGTGGCGGGGTAACAGTCTGCTGGGTGGGTGGTAGTGGTCGTGGCAGTCGCTCGAGAATCTGGGTCAGGCAAAAGTGAATGAAGGGGAGTAGCTCAAGGAGGTACTGCATGGCGGTGACTATGGAAGACAGAGCCCTAAAATCGCCCCTGAGTCCACTCACCGCCCCCTCAAGAGCACGAACGCTCTGAACTAAGGCGTCAGGGGGTGGTGGAGCGAATGGACAGACAGGTCTAGGCTGAGCAGGTTGGGGCTGTCGGACACGGGCGGTGTAAACAATCGGGCCAGCAGGCATGTGTGGAAAGGGGGCTGTCCTCACTAGTGGATGCACAGCCTCAGTACGAGGCTGGGACACATACTGGCGTGAGGTGGAAGCAGCAGCAGTGGAAGTGGAAGACAAAATCAGCGACGTGGCAGCAAGAGAGGTCAGTGACACAGACGTGGGAACAGATGTCATGACACTCTCGGATAAGACGGCTACGGTGGAGACAGAGGGGTCGACCGCTGGGGAGGAAGTGAATGGACCAAAAGGTGATACCCCAGCGGACAACAAGCTAGACAGGGACCGTACAACATCAGGAAAGGAAGACTCGTCGCTCTCAACTATAGAAGGTGGACGCTCGGGTAGCAAAGAGGTGAGGGGCTCAACCGACAAGGGCACAGCAGTGGTGGGGGTGGTGGTAGGTGTGGTGGGCGTGGAGGACGACTCAGCAAGTGTACTCCCGACACTGGCAGAAGTGGGGACAGAAGTGTCGGGAGCGACAGAAAGTGCAGGCTCAGGCTGAGGGAACACAGGGTCTACAGGTGCAGGGGGTGCCTGCTCAGCCTCCTCGGCCTCAAGCACGTAGGCGGCGGGGATCAGGAGATCCATCGTCGGAAGACAGTCCTCATGTGCCGGTCCTATGTGTGTCCAAGCGGGGCTTGGGAGGATCATGTAGTCAGTACCGAAGGGACGGTGCAGCCATACCAGTGTCGCTGGCCATGCGAACGAAGCATCTTCATCCGGGCCATGACGTCTATCAAAAGTGAAGTGGGGCCTGAAGGTCGACGCAGGTCGGCTGGAAGGTCCTCGCCGGTCATCAGGGCTAGCAGGGTGATCAGGCCTCCGCAACATATCGGGGAGCGAGCGCCCACCGATACTATGATGCGGTCCAAAAACCAGCTAGCGACGTCAATCTCAACGGCGGGGACCATCGCAACACCATCCCTATCCAGAACTCTGGGGAGAGTCATCGCGTAGAGCATATAGAGCTCAGGCGTAGACATCGTCCCAGGCTCGTACCTCGCTAGAAAGGTGGTCGCCATAAGGCGTTGTGCTATGCAGAGGCAGGGGTGGACTATGGCTGAGGCCTTGGCTCTACTATGGTCAAAGGCATGTGGTAAACCCGTGATCCTGGCCCAAAAGGCATGGGAATCAAAAGATGGGGGAGGGATGTGTGTGGGGGCGTAGGCTCGGTCGGGCGCGGGGACTGCGGGCCACTGAAAGAATGCTCTAAGCATATCGAGAGTGATCTGACACTCTCGATCCATGAGTCTAAAGGAGCATCCCTCAGCGGTCCGGGCGATCGAGCTAAGTACATCGAGTGTCAGACGGACGTAGGTGTTCACCGACACTGACAAAAAATCTCGCCAACACATGTTGTCGTACAATGTGAGCATACCCTCAAGTACCCCCAGACGGTCTAGGTCTGCTAAATGAGCGAACCTGGAGGGTACTATCGGGCGCTGGGTGATACGCTCAAATCGGACGCACTGTGTGTCGTCTCTGAACGTGATGCCCAGCGGCCCGACGGCTGGAGCCAGTGGTGGCTGTGCGTGAACGGCATCGGCTGGAAGTGGCTGCAGATGGATGGGGTCGGCTGGAAGTGGCTATGTGGGGTGAGGTGGTGAAGGTGGAGGGGAGTCCTCCCTAGCGTGGGAGGGGTCGGTCTCATCCATCCGCTTCCACTTGGCGGAAGTTCCCCGAGTGCGTGGCCGTATACGGGGGGGAATGTGTGCCCCGAGTGCTCACCCAACTAACGAAAAATACGACGTGCTAAAAAAATGGAACGAAGGTACCTGAACACGCTGCGAGATCAAAACAGCAGATAAGTGCGGAGACGCCGCCTCCACGAAGCCAATAGCACGTCCAAAAGCTCCCCTAAGCTCCCCCAAGATAGCATGCGCATCAAACAATGATATCAGCGTATAAAATTCAAAATACATGGGGGAGATGGGGTATAACAGATAAGTAAAGAAGTCGATTTGAGTTAGGGGCTGAACGGGTACTCGGATCGTCAAAAATGGGGAGAAAAAGAGATTTTACGAGAAATAGGGGATCACCGGAGCTTGGCTGATGGCGAGGAGGGTCGCCGGTGGTCGCCGGTGGTCAGGCGATGCGTCGTCGACAGTGGTGTGGCGAGCGGCGGCGGCGGCGAGGTGAATCGGGCGAGGGATGGGCTGTCGCGGGCGAGGGAAGTCAAAAGATCGCGGGGCTCGGGTGTGAATTAGATTTTGGGCGTTTCGAAAATCGCGCCGACCCCGTAGCTAATTATATAGGGGTAGTTACGACTCGGCCGAGTGACTATGTTCTCGGTCGAGTGACGTAACGAAAAATGAGTTTTAAATTTCTCTCAGCCACTTACGACTCGGCCGAGTGGCTTTGCCACCCTCGGCCGAGTGGAAAAAGTCCATTCGGCTGAGTGGCATAAGCTACTCGGAAATTTTCGCCCTATGAGGGTATCAGTTTCACTCGGTCGAGTGAATAAATATACTCGGCCGAGTGGCGGTTTATACTGAAATCACAAAAAAGACAGAGAGTTGGGTACAACAGACTTCCCTCGTTGGTGCGCCACTCGGGCGGACGGCTTTCTTTGCTCGGTCGAGTGACTATGGTACTCGGCCGAGTGAGGCTCTGTTTCCTACTTCGGGGCTCCGTTTTGGCTCTACTCTCTGTTTTTCTTCCTCCAGGTGGTTTCTTCCTCCTCCTAAGCCTCGAGCGCATTCCTGGAGTGCTCTTCATCTCCTCGATCATCCTCCATATGATAGATATTCTTTCCTCCTCCTCCTGTCAAAGAAAATAGGACCCGTTGTCACAATTTTTCAGGCAAGAGACTCAAAAACACTAATAAAGTCTAAAACAAAAATAAAACCTAAAATAGAAATAATGCGATAACCGTCGGGTTGCCTCCCGACAAGCGCTCGTTTAAAGTCTTGAGTTCGACCCCTTTAAATTTTCAATTTAGCGCGGAATGTGGGGTGCATATGAGATGCACCCGTCGAATTTGCCTGGAAGACCGCTCGGATTTGGATCATGGTGGTGTGTGGTCTTCCTCAGCGCCCCTTCATCACGGGCAATGTTGGGGGTGGCTCCCCCAAGCTAGAGCTTGTTCCGGTCTTCGACTTTGTCGGTGACACCGATTGTCGTATCGGTGGGGCTTTCTTCGGAGTCCTCAACTTCGAGAGCTTGCAGAGCTCCCGTATTCTTGTGACATCAGCATCGCCATCATCAATCGCCATGGAGATATCGGGGGAGTGCTCCATCTTCTCTTCCTCGGCCAAATCTAGGCCTTCTTCGAAACTATCTTCGTGGGGTGCGCCGATGGAGTGGGGGATCGCCTCTTCAATGACCTCATCAAGGAGGTCCATGTAATCTAGCTCCTCATGATACGGAATGTGCTTCATTGCCGTCGGTATATGGAGCTCCACTTCGATGTTGCCGACGTTCAAGGTAAGAGTCCCCTCCCGCACATCGACGATGACACCGGCGGTGGCAAGGAATGGGCGTCCAAGTATGAGCGATGTATCGCCCTCCTCCTTGATGTCCATTATCACAAAGTCGCATGGCAAACATATGCCTCCCGAAACTTGGAGTGGGATGTCCTTTGCGATCCCAACCGGCCTTGTAATCAGACCGTCCGCTAGTTGAATCCGCATGTCGGTAGACTTTAAATATGTGCCGGTATTCAACCTCTGGAACATGGAGAGAGGCATGAGGCAAACACTAGCCCCCAAATCTACCAATGCTTTTTGTAGGGGGACGCCGCCTAGAGTGCAAGGAATCTGGAAACTCCCTGGATCTTTAAATTTGGCGGGCTCCTTTTCCCTCTTTGTGAACCAAGTCCCTTCCTCCGCGAGCATGATCTTCTCCTTCCTCTTCCTTCTCGTGATCAAGTCCTTTAAGAACTTGGCGTAAGATGGGATTTCCACTATAGCATCGATGAAGTGGATATTGAGGCTCACCCCTCTCAAATACTCAAGAAACTTGGTTAGCCGTTTCTCCATCTTGGCTCTAGCTAGCCATTGAGGGAAGGGCACCGGTGGCATAAATCGGCGCTCATCAATAAGCTCCTCCATTCTAGATTTCACTTCCCCTTGTGGCTCCTTCTCTTTTTCAACTTCAATTGTCGGCTCGCTCTCTTGTAGATTCTCCACCACGGGTTCCATGATTTGAGTCATGGGGGGTGGTATCCTTTACTCCTCTTGTTGTAACCGTAACGACCGCATTGATATGGCCGGTGTTGTCCCGTAGATTCGGCTCGGGTTGAGCCGGCAATTTTTGGTTGTTTCTATTGAGCAAAGCAAGTTGCTCCCCAATTTGAGCGACGACGGTGGCGAGAGAATCTTGTCCCTCCTTCAACGTGGCGTTAATCTTTCTTTGTTCCGCCATAAACTCCTCCACCTTAGCTTCAAAATCTGGACGTTGTTGAGCTTGCGGAGGGTTGGGATTTCTCCACCCTTGATTATACTTGGGTGCCCTATAAGGTCCCACTTGTTGCCTCGGTGGAAAGTTTTGTTGCGGTGGCCCCCTTGGTGGATAATTCGGTTGTGGTGGTGGAGCTCGATCTTGAGGAGGTTGTTGTTGCGGGGGGTTCAATGTACCATCATTATTAGCATAAGAAAAACCCGGATGGTTTCTAGCGGCCGGATTGGCCAAATATCCGGAATTCCCCGCGACATATTGAATTTGCTCCAACGCTCCTTCTCCATGCTCTCCTCCTACATACATGGCTTGGGATTGGTCTTGCAAATCGCTCATATGATTTGTCGGCGTGGATGTAGGAGGGGCTCCTTGAGGCTCCGTAATGAATTTCTCCAACCTCTCCACCACCTTATGGAGAGAGGCAAACTTGCTAGCAAGCTCCGCCATGGCCTTGGCCTCATAAATACTCGTGGGCTTCAAGAAGGATGAAGAATGTCCTCGTTCGTCCCTCCATTGTTGGTTGTTGGAGGCCATCTCCTCTAGCAAGGCCTTAGCTTCATCGGGAGTCTTTGACAAAATGGCTCCATTTGCGGAGGCATCAATAATCTGCTTCGTGCCCGGTTGGAGTCCATTGTAGAAACTGTGGACAAGCTCCCAATCCTCAATGCTATGATGGGGGCATTGATGTTGCAAGTCCTTGAAGCGCTCCCATGCTTCATAGAGAGTCTCTTGTGGTCCTTGCTTGAAGGACATAAGAGCACTTCTTATCTTCACCGTCTTGGAGGGCGGGTAAAATTTGTCGACGAAGGCACTCGCCAATTCATCCCAAGTGGTGAAGATTCCTTCAGCTTGCGTCCTCAACCAATATAAGGCATTGTCCTTGAGTGTGAAAGGTAGAGGCGCAGTTTGATAGCATCTACGGAGATGCCCGGCATTTGGAAGGTGGCACATTTTGATAGGAAGAGCTGGATGTGGTAATGAGGGTTTTCATGGGAGTTCCCATGAAAAGGATCTTGTTGCATAAGAACCACCAATCCGGTCTTCAACTCGAAATTTTTGTCGGCCGCCAACTCCGACATGGCTATGGATGAGGTCGTGGAAGAAGTCTTAGGCCGAAGCCTATCTCTTATGGAAATAATCCTCTCCATTCGCTTCGCCAATTCTTCGGGTGTCTCAGGATGGGTCATAAAATTTCCTTCCGTAACGGGTCTCCTCTCCGCTCGGATCCTCCTCAATGCACGCTCGATCTCCGGATCGTATAGTATTTCTTCGGGGTTCGTCGAGGATCTCGTGTACATGCAAGGGAAAACAGAGTTTCAAAGAAATAGTTAGCACAACGGAAGGGCAAAATAAAATAAAAAAATGATAGAACAAAAAGAAAGAAATAGCTAGGTTATAAGAATCAAACACTTTAGCTCCCCAGCAACGGCGCCAAAAACTTGATCGCGCCCCGGATACACGTCCCGGGACAGCGACACTGTAGTCTTACCATAAGCGCACGGTGTAGCGGCGAGCGGGTATCGAACACAGGGAGGCCTAATGACAGTGTCTTCTTCAGTCAACCTGGCTATAGGAAAATTCGAGAAATGTTCGTAGTAATGCGGTCACAGTCGTTCAATTATATAAAAGAAATAAGAAATTAATAAAGACGCCTAGGGGTAGGGAATCCCCGCTACTTGCCGTATCTCATCATTGTGATTCGTAGGTTTCACAATTGCTAGACTTGAAATTCGGATGAACTAGTTGCAACTAAATGTAGAACCAAGCTCATGCTCTCGTGCTATTGCCGGTCTATAGCAAACCTAGGGTAGGGTCCAATCTCTTGCAAACCCTAACCTAGGCAAACTAGCGTGAAGAACAACATCATCGTTCAATCGTATCTCGAGCCCACTCTCGTGCAAACTCGAGCTACGACCTAGGTTGGGATGGTTCCTACCTGTCCAATATCTTGCAAACGGGTATTGGTATAGAATTACAATCGAAAACCCTAGTTTCAGTCCAATCTCTTGCAAAACGATTCCGGAGAAATTCAATTGCAACCCAATTCGAATTTCTAGGGCTTCCTATCGAGTTGGGATCCAATCTCTTGCAAATCACAATCTGTATGAATCCCTAGCTATTCGTATTATAGCAATCCCAAACTAACCCTAATCAATTCTAGCAATAATTTCACCAATTCATCACAAATTAGAAATAGGGTTCGTAGGGTTCATCCCTACGCCCTAAGACGATAGACCTACTCACAATTCATAATAAAATGCAATAAAAATTCACAATCAAAATCAATATAATTCATAGCAATATTCAAAATATCAATAAAAATGGAGTTTTTGAGGGAGAGAGAGAGAGAGACAAACCAATGAAGAAAAAAATAGCATCCAACAAATTATCACTTTTCTCTTCTCCCTAAAAGCTAAATTTAATTCCTAAAAAGTAATCAAAAAAGGCTGCAAAAAGTTCTGAAAAAGCTCTCTAAACTAGGTTAAAAACTGGGGTTAAATACCCCCCAAAATCGCCCAAAAAATCCTGACGAAAATGCCCCTGCGCAGCCTCAAAATCGCAGTTTACGCTACAGGGCGATGGGCGTTCTTCCCTCGGCCGATGGGTGTTCTTCACTCGGGCGGACGGTCGTTCGTCACTCGGCCGAGTCGGTCTTTGGGGCTGACTGACGGATTCCAGAGAGTTTGATGTTTTGGTTGCCGTCGTCTTAGCTCCACTCAGGCGAGGGGTGACTCGGTGCTCGGCCGAGTGGTCTGGCTATGCTCGGCCGAGTGCACGCTGATATTAGCTCTGTTGCGTGTCCGATCTAGCCGGCCGAGCGGGCTGTCTATGCTCGGCCGAGTGACTCCTTCACTCGGACGAGTGGCATGCTGAAAATTCCCATTCTTCGTATTTTTGCCTCCTCGTCGCTCCTACGACGTTCTTTCTTCTTCCACTCCTCTCCAATCGCAGAATACCCCTCAAGAGAGTCGTCGGTGACACTCTGGAGTGGGTGCATCTCAGAATCACTCCAAATCGCTCCAAATCTCCTGAAATACGACAAAAACAACAAATCATGAAAAGCATCGCAATATTGTCGAATAAACGTGAAAAACACGATTTGAGCGATCTAAATGGCATGCAAACTTGCAGAAAAAAAGGTGTAAAATACGGAGTGATCAATATGTCACCCGATCGGTTGGAATTACGCTCCATTTGGCCAAGAGCTCTGTCGGATTCAAACGGTCGACAAACCGGTCGGTTGAGCTGTCCGCGCCGTCTCTTGGAAAATTCTGCTACAGGTGAACCGATCGGGTGATAAGTCACCCGATCGGTTGGAATCCAGCCCAAATGACATAGAGCTCTATCGATCTCACACGATCACTGAATCGATCGAGTGAGCTGCTCTTCTTTTCAACTGTTTGTTCGGTTCAGACACGCGTGCATCAACCGATCGGGTGGCTGGTCCATCCGATCGGTTGGGAGCTGAGATATGGTAATCTTCATCGTTTGCCCCTCTGGATCGTGCGTGACTCCTCCCGTTGCTCCAGGGACTCATGATATCTTCATTATATGTCCACAATGCTGGAGAACTCCTGCATTTACATAGAAACACGAAGAAAGTGAAAAGATACAAAAACAGAAAAGAATGGATATAAAACAACGGAAAATAACGGAAAATCACAAAGAAGACGTGCGTGAATATATAAAATATAAACACACGTCAAAATCCCCCAAGCTGAACCCTTCCTTGTCCTCGAGGAAGACGAGTGAGAGTAGGAGCTCGGAGGGAGAAAATAGAGAGGAAGAGAGAAAACGAGAACTCTAAATCCTAAATCGCCCGTCAGGGCCAACAAAATCAAAAACGCCACACTAAGCAAGCATACGACAAAACACAACACTAAACCAAGGAATGTGAGTCCAAACAAGTGTCGTAGGCCCACGCGGTGAAGCATGAGTGAGTGTGATCGTGCTAGCAGACGGTGTCACTGTCTACATCGTGCAATAGAGCTCCATATACACATACCCAAGAATTGACCCAAATATCGATTCAATTTGAAATTACGGCGAATAAAAGCTCAAGCATGCATGAGGAGTGTATAAGAATAGAAGCATATCATGCATCGAGGATTCCACAGCAAGGGACAAGGAAATCACCACACTATAGCCTAGATAATCGCTAGAAGGTTCATATGCCAAGTGTTTTCGCAAACGATGGAGGTTGAGAAGGTGTGGAGTAGAACACTCGGTGCAAATTCTCGCCTTCCCTTTATTCTCGGTAGATAGGAAAAATATTCACACTGTAAATTTTTGGGTTTTGGGTATTTGGATTTTTTGGATTTTTTGGCTATACATATTTTTTTCTCTTCTCTTTTCTTTTCTTTTTTTGGGTTTTTCTTTTCTCTCTTTTTTTGGATTTTTGGATATTGGGATATATACATGTGTACTCTCCCAAGTGGGAGAACTGTACACGACGAGGGGATTTGCACCAAGTAAAACAAAAAAGAAATCAGAATCTAAACACTTGGGCAAAGGAAGTATTTCTCGCAAGTTTGAGCATGGGCTAAATGGGTTATCTTAGTCCTTAATTGTGGAATCCCGACACAAGCGAAATGAAGTATACGATATATATATAGCATGCATATAGAAGCAGACATTAGAAGCAAATACCGCATATTCAATATCGAAGCATGATAATCTAGGGGTAATTTCAGGACAGGTATATAAATCAAAATCACAAAATAGAAGTACACCCCTAGCTAGTCACGACAAACAATTCACACAAAAACAAAGTGAACCCACGAAGCATGAAATGCAATGGACTCGGCTTCCTAGGGTTAGTGAATGTGATTATCGAAGCTATGCTAAGTGTGTGTGTGATCATATGGCAATTCATCATATGGGGTCATCTCTACGAGATAGAGAACAAAAGATGAGAAGAAAAAGAAAAACACGAGGAAAAATGACTCAAAAACGAAGAAAAAGGCACAAATGACGCACAAAGTGCGACTCCCCCAAGCTGAAACTTGCATTGACCTCAATGCAATTATGGTAAATACGGGAGGGCAACGAAAATGGGGGGAAATACGCACCGACACAAAACAGTGAAAAACAAGAAAAAACACACAAACAAAACGGAAAAAGAAAAAAAAGAAAAAGAAACACACAAATAAACATCACATAAAAACAAACACACAACAAAGACGTCACACGACAGTATGCACAAAATTCGATTTCCCCCAAGCTGAACATGGTAATGCTAGCGAAATGATATGATCAAAGTGATGCAGAAAAATGCTAGCGGGAAGATCGGAAAAGAAAAAGAAAGAAATCAAAATGCATGAGAGGACGAGTCCTCGTCCTCCTCGGTAGAGGATGGGGGTGAAATGATAGAAGGGCACGACATGAAGGGTTATTATGATGCAAAAGCAATTTCTAGATACACTCCCCTCGCTAATGAGAGGAGACGAGATTATTTTAATCTAAACTAGAAAGCGGTATATTTTTACACTACTGGATTAGGATACACCTGAGCATTGGCGGATCCAAAATCTGGAGTGGGGCAGGTAGCTGCTCTAACTGCTCCTTCTGTGGCTCTGCCAGAAGCGTTGTGCCACGTGTGCCAATGGACCCAAGCAATGCACCTCCAAGCATCCATCGTAGGTGTCCACCTGTGACCTGTAAAGGACGAGGTGCATTAGTCCATGGCAAGAAATTATTTCCCAAAATAAATGTATCCCAGAGATAATCGTCAACATAAGATGGACAAATGATAAAAGGGTGACGAATACTCCCTGAGAATGGGTCGCTATCCTCTATACTAGCGACGACCAAATCCTCGCTCTCCATGAGAAATGGCTCTCCAGGTGCTGGCACACCGCAACATACCTCAAGGGAAGTAGATCATGTGTCGTGCGAGAGATATGGTGTGTCAAATATATATGAGTCTAAAAAAATATGGCGTGAAAAGCGAGACTTATATATGGAGTCAGAGTGAGTATGAAAATCTCCCTGAATAGGGGCAATATGCTCAAGTAGATGCTCAGCCCAGAACAAATGGAGAGCGACGGTAGAGGTGGATGTGGCTCGGGCTCCATGATGTCGATCATCGCATCCAAGCCCTCATGCACATTCTCCTCGATGATACGCTCGTGCTCCACCATCTGCCCGATGTCCTGAATGACATCATCGTGGTTGACCACAGACCAAGGAAGGACCAACGACAGAGATGACTGTGGAGGTGGAAGTGGAGCGGACCACTCGTATGTGGTCGTGGTGTCTGTGTCCTCACGCACATCCTCCTCGCCGGTATGCATAATCTCTGTAAACTCCTCGGTGCTCTCATAGGACTCATGTGGGGTATCCAAATCAAGACAAGAAGTCTCTCCCACATATCCTATAGAAATCACCCCATCCTTACTATCATCATCAAAAAATGCTTCGTCATCCAAGTGTTGGAAAAATGGGGTATCGGCAAGAGATGTGTCTATAGTGGCCGATGAGATGGTGGTCTCAACCATGAAAGTGGGTATATCCTCTCCTTCATCCCCTCTCCTTGGTGTAGGCTCGGTGAGTGGTGCCATGAAGTTTTGTAAGAATTGGCCTTGGTTAAACATGGAACTTTCAAGGAGAGACACGAGACTTGATTCTTCTTGCATTGGTGGAGGGATATAAGGTTGAGAAAATGGACGGGAGGTGTTTGGGCTAAGGTTGTGGGAAAATGTTTGGCCTTGGTGTAGGAGGAGGCTCTCAAGCGTAAATGAGCAATCATAATACATGTGTACTGCCATCCCACAAGTCTCACAAACCACAACTGAATAAGGATCGTATCCTCTCATCTGAGCATCGAAATTTGATCTCCATATGGTTACACCAAAGATACATGGACAACAAAAATAAGAAAACTAGAGAGGAGCGTCAATAGTACAAGAGAATAACAAAAAGATAATATAATGGTGGGGGGGAAATTTCTTTAAAAATTTTTTTTTATGCGCAGTCTAACGAACCCAAGCTAAGCTAATATCAAACCGAACGCCTCCCGGCAACGGTGCCAAAAACTTGACCGGCGCCCTGTTTACGGTTTGGGCGCGGTGTCGTTTTACTGCAAGTGCACGGTTAGTGTAGGGTGTGGGTTTATCGAACTCAGGGAGGTGGATGGCTTGAAGGGCTACTAGCCTCACCTAGGTTGTGTGCTAGCTACGCGGACAATGTGGGTGGAAGTGTAGAAATAAAAGAAAGAAATAAAAAGACACGAAATGAATCCCCGCTAACACGGGCTAGAGCACTCATGACACTTGGCATTTGACTTGACCCAGGGTGAGACATTGCCCCAAAAGGTGGTACCTAGCGTCCATGGCCCGATATTCCGGTCGGTGCCCCGTACGCTAGGCCCACCCGGTTTCGGATGGTGGGCATTCCCATGTCCATTAACACCTTCCGCAACCGGGAGCATTAAGGCCACAATGATAACTCCCAACACTTCGTCCGACTCATTCCCACGTGCGAGTACTCGATGTCTACGCTAGGGGCGTGAGCTGTGGCTAGGGAGTCAACCGTCAAGTTTATTCACCCTTTGCCAGACGATCAGAGGCAGTCTTTTTACCGCCAATGACAATGTAACACCCCTGCATAACCCTAATGGCCAAATAGGTCGAATGTGATTTCTAACAATACATCGAAGCGGATCTTGACTGGACAAGACACCGGAACCCAATCCCCAACACAACTAGTGTGTTGCCGTACGAATTGGACTCAGATTGCTAGAAATCCCCATTGACACATTTCATCGAACACATGCCATGCAATCAAGTCAAACGTAGTTTTCCAAGCATCAATCCTACCCTAACCCGTATTAGGGTTCATCAAGAGCTACTCAATGGTGAAGAACATAAAAGAAAGCAATAAAAATGACAAACACACATTCACCATTGAGCAAAATGAAAACAATACAAAACAATGGAAAATAAGAGAAAGAAATACTTATCTCGAGTTTGAATCTTGAATCCAATACAAGATTTACTGATCAAAAGACCTAATCTAAACTAACATAAGCCCCCCAGCAAAGGGGCTGAAAAAGCCCTAAAAATAGAAAAAGATCCCCATTAAGTCGGCCAACATCGTGTATTTATAGCCCCCCTCCGAAACCCTAATGGTTCGGGTCTAAAACCGCAGAAATATCACCACCCGATCGGTTGAAGAGTCAACCGATCGGGTGAGAGCTTTGAAGATCTTCAACCGGGCGCTGAGGCGAGCGGGTGGCATGACTGGGTCGTTGTTTAAGGAATTGCATCTACAGATGAACAGATCGGGTGATATGTCACCCGATCGATTGGAATTACGCTCCATTTGGCCGAGAGCTCTGTCGGATTCAAACGGTCGACAAACCGGTCGGTTGAGCTGTCCGGGCCGTCTCTTGGAAAATTCTGCTACAGGTGAACCGATCGGGTGATAAGTCACCCGATCGGTTGGAATTCAGCCCAAATGACAGAGAGCTCTGTCGATCTCAAACGATCACTGAATCGATCGGGTGAGCTGCTCTTCTCTTCAGCTGTTTGTTTGGTTCAGACACGCGTGCATCAACCGATCGAGTGGTTGGTCCATCTGATCGGTTGGGGGCTGAGATATGGCAATCCTCATCGTTTGCCCCTCTGGATCACGCGTGACTCCTCCCGTTACTCCGAAGACTCATGATATCTTAATTATGTGTCCCCAATGCTAGAGAACTCCTGCATTTACACAGAAACACGAAGAAAGTGAAAAGATACAAAAACACAAAAGAAAGGATATAAAACAACGGAAAATAACGGAAAATCACAAAGAAGACGTGCGCGAATGTATAAAATATAAACTCACGTCAAAATCCCCCAAGCTGAACCCTTCCTCGTGCTCGAGGAAGATGAGTGAGAGTATGAGCTCGGAGGGAGAAAATAGAGAGGAAGAGAGAAAAAGAGAACTCTAAATCATAAATCGCCCGTCAGGGCCAACAAAATAAAAAACGCCACACTAAGGAAGCATACGACAAAACACAACACTAAACCAAGGAATGTGAGTCCAAACAAGTGTCGTAGGCCCACGCGGTGAAGCGTGAGTGAGTGTGATCGTGCTAGCAGACGGTGTTACTGTCTACATCGTGCAATAGAGCTCCATATACACATACCAAAGAATTGACCCAAATATCGATTCAATTTGAAATTGCGGCGAATAAAAGCTCAAGCATGCATGATGAGAGTATAAGAATAGAAGCATATCATGCATCGAGGATTCCACCTCTAGGGACAAGGAAATCACCACACTATAGCCTAGATAATCGCTAGAAGGTTCATCTGCCAAGTGTTTTCGAAAACGATGGAGGTTGAGAAGGTGTGGAGTAGAACACTCGGTGCAAATTCTCGCCTTCCCTTTATTCTCGATAGATAGGAAAAATATACACACTGGAAATTTTTGGGTTTTGGGTATTTGGATTTTTAGGATTTTTTGGCTATACATATTTTTTTCTTTTCTCTTTTCTTTTCTTTTTTGGGTTTTTCTTTTCTCTCTTTTTTTGGATTTTTGGATATTGGGAGATATACATGTGTACTCTCCCAAGTGGGAGAACGGTACACGACGAGGGGATTTGCACCAAGTAAAACCAAAAAGAAATCAGAATCTAAACACTTGGGCAAAGGAAGTATTTCTCGCAAGTTAGAGCATGGGCTAAATGGGTTATCTTAGTCCTTAATTGTGGAATCCCGACACAAGCGAAATGAAGTATACGATATATATATATAGCATGCATATAGAAGCAGACATTAGAAGCAAATACCGCATATTCAATATCGAAGCATGATAATCTAGGGGTAATTCCAGGACAGGTATATAAATCAAAATCACAAAATAGAAGTACACCCCTAGCTAGTGACGACAAACAACTCACACAAAAGCAAAGTGAACCCACGAAGCATGAAATGCAATGGACTCGGCTTCCTAGGGTTAGTGAATGTGATTATCGAAGCTATGCTAGGTGTGTGTGTGATCATGTGGCAATTCATCATATGGGGTCATCTCTAGGAGAGAGAGAGAGAACAAAAGATGAGAAGAAAAAGGAAAACACGAGGGAAAACGACTCAAAACGAAGAAAAAGACACAAATGACGCATAAAGTGCGACTCCCCCAAGCTGAAACTTGCATTGCCCTCAATGTAAAGTAGTAAATACGGGAGGGCAACGAAAATGGGGGGAAGTACGCACCGACACAAAAAAGTGAAAAACAAGAAAAAACACACAAACAAAACTGAAAAATAAAAAAAGAAAAAGAAACACACAAATAAACATCACATAAAAACAAACAAACAATAATGACGTCACACGACAGTATGCACAAAAGTCGATTTCCCCCAAGCTGAACATGGCAATGCTAGCGAAATGATATGATCAAAGTGATGCAGAAAAATGCTAGGGGAAGATCGGAAAAGAAAAAGAAAGAAATCAAAATGCAGGAGAGGACGAGTCCTAGTCCTCCTCGGTAGAGGATGGGGGTGAAATGATAGAAGGGCACGACATGAAGGGTTATTATGATGCAAAAGCAAATTCTAGATACGCTCCCCTCGCTAATGAGAGGAGACGAGATTATTTTAATCTAAACTAGAAAGCGGTAAATTTTTACACTAATGGATTAGGATACACCTGAGCATAGGCGGATCCAAGATCTAGAGTGGGGCAGGTAGCTGCTCTAACTGCTCCTTCTGTGGCTCCTCCAGAAGCGATGTGCCACGTGTGCCAATGGACCCAAGCAATGCACCTCCAAGCATCCCTCGTAGGTGTCCACCTGTGACTTGCAAAGGATGAGGTGCATTAGTCCATGGCAAGAAATTATTTCCCAAAATAAATGTATCCCAGAGATAATCGTCAACATAATATGGACAAATGATAAAAGGGTGACGAATACTCCCTGAGAATGGGTCGTTATCCTCTGTACTAGCGACGACCAAATCCTCGCTCTCCATGAGAAGTGGCTCTCCAGGTGGTGACACACCGCAACATACCTCAAGGGAAGTAGATCCTGTGTCCTACGAGAGATATGGTGTGTTAAATATATATGAGTCTAAAGAAATAGGACGTGAAAAGCGAGACTTAAATGTGGAGTCAGAGTGAGTATGAAAATCTCCCTGAATAGGGGCAATATGCTCAAGTAGATGCTCAGCCCAGAACAAATAGAGAGCGACAGTAGAGGTGGATGTGGCTCGGGCTCCAAGATGTGGATCATCGCATCCAAGCCCTCATGCACATTCTCCTCGATGATACGCTCGTGCTCCACCATCTGCCCGATGTCCTAAATGACATCATCGTGGTTGACCACAGACCAAGGAAGGACCAACGACAAAGATGACTGTGGAGGTGGAAGTGGAGCGGACCACTCATATGTGGTCGTGGTGTCCGTGTCCTCACGCACATCCTCCTCGCCGGTATGCATAATCTCTATAAACTCCTCAGTGCTCTCATAGGACTCATGTGGCGTATCCAAATCAAGACAAGAAGTCTCTCCCACATATCCTATAGAAATCACCCCATCCTCACAATCATCATCAAAAATGCTTCGTCGTCCAAGTTATAGTGTTGGAAAAATGGGGTATTGGCAAGAGATGAGTCTATAGTGGCTGATGAGATGGTGGTCTCAACCATGAAAGTGGGTATATCCTCTCCTTCATCCCCTCTCCTTGGTGTAGGCTCGGTGAGTGGTGCCATCAAGTTTTGTAAGAATTGGTCTTGGTTAAACATGGCACTTTCAAGGAGAGACACAAGACTTGATTCTTCTTGCGTTGGTGGAGGGATATAAGGTTGAGGAAATGGATGGGAGGTGTTTGGGCTAAGGTTGTGGGAAAATGTTTGGCCTTGGTGTAGGGGGAGGCTCTCAAGCATAAATGGGCAATCATAATACATGTGTCCTGCCATCCCACAAGTCTCACAAACCACAACTGAATAAGGATCGTATCCTCCCATCTGAGCATCGAAATTTGATCTCCACATGGTTACATCAAAGATACATGGACAACAAAAATAAGAAAACTAGAGAGGAGCGTCAATAGTACAAGAGAATAACAGAAGGATAATATAATGGTAGGGGGAAAATTTCTTTAAAAAAATTTTTTTTTATGCACAGTCTAACGAACCCAAGCTAAGCTAATATCAAACCGAACGCCTCCTCGGCAACGGCACCAAAAACTTGATCGGTGCCCCGTTTACGGTTTGGGCGCGGTGTCGTTTTACCGCAAGGGAACAGTTAGGGTAGGGTGTGGGTTTTTCGAACTCAGGGAGGTGGATGGCTTGAAGGGCTACTAGCCTCGCCTAGGTTGTGTGCTAGCTACGCGGACAATGTGGGTGGAAGTGTAGAAATAAAAGAAAGAAATAAAAAGACACGAAATGAATCCCCGCTAACACGGGCTAGAGCATTCATGACACTTGGCATTTGACTTGACCCAGGGTGAGAGATTGCCCCCAAAAGGTGGTACCTAGCGTCCATGGCCCGATATTCCGGTCGGTGCCCCGTACGCTAGGCCTACCTGGTTTCGGACGGTGGGCATTCCCATGTTCATTAACACTTTCTGCAACCGGGAGCATTAAGGCCACAATGATAACCCCCAACACTTCGTCCGAGCCATTCCCACGCACGAGGACTCGATGTCTACGCTAGGGGCATGAGCTGTGGCTAGGGAGTCAACCGCCAAGTTTATTCCCCCTTTGCCCGATGGTCAGAGGCGATCTTTTTCCCGCCAATGACAATGAAACACCCCCGCGTAACCCTAATGGCCAAATAGGTCGAATGTGATTTCTATCAATACATCGAAGCGGACTTGACTGGACAAGACACCGAAACCCAATCCCCAACACAACTATTGTGTTGCCATACGAATTGGACTCATATTGCTAGAAATCCCCATTGACACATTTCATCAAACACATGCCATGCAATCAAGTCAAACGTAGTTTTCCAAGCATCAATCCTACCCTAACCCGTATTAGGGTTCATCAAGAGCTACTCAATGGTGAAGAACATAAAATAAAGCAATCAAAATGACAAACACACATTCACCATTAAGAAAAATGAAAAAATACAAAACAATGGAAAATAAGAGAAAGAAATACTTATCTCGAGTTTGAATCTTCAATCCAATACAAGATTTATTGATCAAAAGACCTAATCTAAACTAACCTAAGCCCCCCAGCAAAGGGGCTGAAAAAACCTACAAATAGAAAAAGATCCCCCTCAAGTCGGCCAACATCGTGTATTTATAGCCCCCCTCCGAAACCCTAATGGTTCGTGTATAAAACCGCAGAAATATCGCCACCCGATCGGTTGAAGAGTCAACCGATCGGGTGAGAGCTTTGAAGATCTTCAACCGGGCGCTGAGGCAAGCGGGTGGCGTGACGGGGTCGTTGTTTGAGGAATTGCGGCTACAGATGAACCGATCGGGTGATATATCACCCGATCGGTTGGAATTACGCTCCATTTGGCCGAGAGCTGTCGGATTCAAACGGGCGACAAACCGGTCGGTTAAGCTGTCCGGGCCGTCTCTTGGAAAATTCTACTACAGGTGAACCGATCGGGTGATAAGTCACCGATCGGTTGGAATTCAGCCCAAATGATAGAGAGCTCTGTCGATCTCACACGATCACTGAATCGATCGGGTGAGCTGCTCTTCTCTTCAACTGTTTGTTCGGTTCAGACATGCGTGCATCAACCGATCGGGTGGCTGGTCCATCCGATCGGTTGGGGGCTGAGATATGGCAATCTTCATCGTTTGCCCCTCTGGATCGTGCGTGACTCCTCATGTTGCTCCGGGGACTCATGATATCTTCATTATATGTCCCCAACACTGGAGAACTCCTGCATTTACACAGAAACACGAAGAAAGTGAAAAGATACAAAAACACAAAAGAATGGATATAAAACAACGGAAAATAACGGAAAATCAGAAAGAAGACGTGCACGAATATATAAAATATAAACGCACGTCACATGTAAAACTAGTCAAGATTTGAAATGTGGTGCTCGACTATTAAAAATTTACTCAGCCCGCTCAACATCCTACATTAGAACGTGTTTTTTGCGTTATGTATAAAGGATTAGCGCGGGGTTGTATTACTCAGTGTGCACAACTGGGCAAAATCTTTCTCAGTGTCGCGATTAATAACATTTACCATTACTGATGTCAATCCGTGTAAGATTACTCAACGCGCAAAACGGTTCAAATCATGTTAAATTATAACCGTTGTGCGCACTGAGTAAAATATGCAACCTAAACTACAGAATTTACTCGAAGCGCACAACGGGTTAAAATTTTTACCCGTGTTGACCCGTTAGGATCCTCTTTCACCCCTTGATAAATTCTGCTCACCGCTCACAGACATAACCTTCCACAGATTGCTCAAGTCGGAATATCAAACGTCAAGTTTTTCATAGATTGCTCAAGGCGCACAGACGGAAATTACAAAGATTTGATTTTTATTACTGGGCTGGACAGATACATCACAGTGTCAACTGCTGCGTTCAAACAAATTGGTGAAGCGATAGGAATCGATTTAGGGGTTTTCAACCTAAATTTGTCGAAATCGAGATTTGGTAAGTATATACTGTTAAGTACATTTTATTTGATATTCTTATTACATTCTGTAGAAATAGAAGGAGAAATTTTTTGTTTTTACTTGCTTGCAGATACAGTTGAGATTGATGAAAATGCTAAAAAATTCTGAGGTAATATTGATTTATCTTTTCGGTAATAATGAAACTAATTTTTGCTTCCCGGTCCAATTAGTTGTATGAATTGTTTGATACAGGTTTATATGGATTATACAGCCGAATTTACACCGATGCAACTTTTTACTAGTAGAGATGAGCTCTTTCAGAGGATAAAGAGCGTCGGGTGACATCATGGGCATGTGATAGTTACCAGTGCGTCGAGTATGAGTAAAATGTCCAATATGACTCTTGTTGCTTACTATGCTTGTGCAAGAAGCATGAATTACAGGGGAAACCGACCAGTAAAAAAGACCAACCAGCCAGTTAGAACCAAAAAGTGTTGATGTATGTTCAAATTGCGCAGTAATCAGGTGGGCGATGGCGGTAAGTGGAGTTTAATAGTCGTTAATGGCAGGCACAACCATCAAGCTGCTAATTATGTTGAGGGCCATTCTGACGACGGGAAGTTGCAGGGAAAGGAGGTGGAAGTATTGCGAGACTTGGCAAATAGAAAGGTGCCCCCGTCAGCAATTTTGACAGGCCTGAAGGAAACTAAATCCTTCAAGGAAACACCAATCAAATCAATTTATAATGCACGTAACCGATTACTACGGGGGCAGAGTGTGGGTATTGTAAACAAGTTGAAGGAGTTGGCATCACCGTGTAGAATTGTGGGGGATGAGCTTGTGAAGCATGTGGATAATGTTGAGGGGGTGCAAAAGGGGGAAAAGAAGAAGGAGGATGTGGCTGAGGAGGCGACTGCAATGGCTGCTTACTGGCAGGATGAGGCGGTGGATCGTAATGTGATGGAGCAGACTACTGAGAAGGTGGCTCTTAGTGGGCAGGAGCAGAATGCTGAGGAGGAGGAGGAGGTTAATGCAACGGAGGAGAATGTGGAGCCGAGAGTGCATGATGTTTATGGGGAGGATGAGGCTGAGAATGCAGTGGCTGCTGAGTTGACTGTAGATGATTATGTTATTGGGGAGTTGGTGGAGACGGAGGAGACGGTTGCTCTTAACGTAGAGGTGCAGAATACTGAGGAGGTGGTGGAGGATAATGCAGCGGCTAAGACTGTGGAGCCGAAGGTGTATGAGGAGAAGGCGAATGAGGAGGAGGATGATAAGGAAGTTTCTACTGATTTGATTGTTGAGGAGCATACTGGGAAGTTGGTGGATACGGCGGGGACGGTGGAACGTATTATGGATGACCAGACTGCTGAGATGGATGAGGGGGAGAATGCAGCTGGGGTGAATGAGGAGCCGAAGGTGGATGGGGCGAATGTGGAGGATGTGGAGGATGAGAAGATAGTGGATGTTTGGTTGATGCAAGTGGAGCCTACATTGGAGTTGGGGGCGACGGTGGAGACGGTGGATATAATGTGGATGCTCAGACTGCTAGGAGTGAGGAGGAGACGGCTGTGGCCATGTATTTTGATGAGCACGAGGAGATGGATGGCATGCTTAAACAAATTTCTCCACTGATTTATGTGATTTCTGAGCAGCTTTCGGATGAGACGAAGAAGCCTACAGTGACGAGGAAGCCTGTTAAGGCTCCACGGTTGCATTCGATTGCTGAGCATAAGGAGGAGGCGAAGGAGAAGCCTAAATTGAAGAGAAAGCCTGTGAAGGAAAGTAGTAGGCGTGCAAAACTTCAAATAAAGAAGCCGAAATCTTCGCTTCCCCATGATGATTATGTTGATGATTTGCCTGACCAATACCGCATACCATTTTGGTTGGATTTTCCTGCCTGTCTACAGCCCCTATAGTGGGCGTCGTAGACGTGGAAGCCGATGGAAACTGTGGGTACATGGCTGTGGCAGTTCAATTGGGCTTAGATCAATCCTCATGGCTGCGTGTCAGAACTAACTTGCTCCATGAGATGCGGACATACAGCTTCTTGTACAGGCGTGTTATGGGTGAGGCTGCATATAATGAGAATTTGGATGCAGTGAACTATCTTACCGATGCACGTGTAGGACAGGATAAATGGATGCAGATGCCAGAAATGGCACATGTCATTGCCTCATGCTACAACTGTGTAGTACATATGCTTGCACCTAAGATGTGTGTGACATTTTTTCCATTGATAACTCCTCCAATACCCCGAGCCTCCAGACGACACATAACGTTGGGTCATGTGGACAATAATCACTTTGTTCTCGTTAAACTTGACCCAACTGGTGCCGTCCCTCCGACTTCACTTGTGTGGACCAGAAAGCATGACGCTGTGGCCGAAGGATGGCCGGCTGGTTACGAGCGGAGGATGCAGTTATTCGGTACGATGGTAGAAGGTACGGATATTGCTACCGCTGATGATATTTAGTATTTGTAAGATATAACATTTGACCAATGTAATAATTTTTTTGTATACATATTGACCACTTTGTAGGATGAAATTTTATCTTGGCTTTCGAAATGTGCAAATGTCATCATCGGTATGGATTGATGTTGTGTATCATACCAATTACACCAAGTGCAACACTGCAGTAATATTGCCCATTTTTTGCTTTGAGTGATTATGTCTTTACCTATAAAATTTCTCAACGTGCAAAACTGGCAATATTAGTTCTGGTTTTGCGCTCTGAGTATTTTTTAATAACATCAACCCTTGTTCCAAATTGTATGCGATGAGAATGTATCATTGTTAGTGTGTCAAATAGTCCAAGTTAGAATAGGGTTATTGTATCAATATGTTATTGTCTGACAAAATTGCTTACCACAAACTCCCATTGATAAGTTTTGCCTGTTGAGTGCCTTTATTAGACAATTTGTTAGTGGTTACTACAATTGCTCACCAGTCACCACGATCAGAACAAATAATTTTGACCGGTTCTGCGCGGTGAGCAATTTTGTTAGTGAAAAACAAAACTCCTACTCGCCCACCCAATTTTATTTGCTGATATCTCCACATTAATTGATGCTCGTACAGTGCAAATTTTTAATGGTTAACATAATTACTCAAAGCGCACAACGACGATATATTGGGACATTTGGTCTACCTAAGAGACCCCTCGAGTCTGCAGAGTAGTGCTGGTGAATATACAGAGCAGTGATCGTTAATATACAGCGGATTGCTACCAGCCGGATGTTCTACTCAATAATGATTAATGCCTGCCTAAGTTGTGCGCGTTGGGATAAACTGATAGCCACTAAAAAAATAGCTCAACGCACACAACGGGCAAAATTATGCCCTTTATGCTCGGTGACAATTTCGTTTGGAATACAAATTTCATTAACGTGCAAAACCTCAAATGAAGCAAGTCTGCGCATTTAGCAATTTTCTATGACATAACATAATTGCTCAAAGTGCACAAAAAGCAAAGCCAGGTGTTCGCTTTTTGAGCATATAAGGTAGTTTATGAACAATTGTTAAACGCGCACACCTAGTAGAATTATGCCCGTTGTGCGCGTTGAGTTAAAGTTGCGTCGATAACGAATTTGCTTAACGCGCCCCGTTTGGATAATTTTGCCCGTTGTGCGCTTTGAGCATATTTGTTGGATGCTGTAATTTTTGTTCCAACAGTCAATCATTCACATTCCAATTTTCATCATACTAAAATTGTGATTCCGAAACATGCCAACATGCAAACTTTTAGATTAAGACTGATACTTATTCAATCTGAAGACATTTTATATTAAATCTGATACCTAGTCAATCTGATTCAAAAACTACATGCAAACTTTTAGATTAACACTGATACATATTCAAAGGGTGACCTTTCCAAAATGACCCACCCATTCTAATATACTGAAGTACGTACAGATACAGATCCTAACTGATACATATCCATTTACTCTTACAAATTGATACATATGATTGTCTTCGTAGATATTTGCAATGAAGTGGCGTGTGATCTGCGTGCTTCCCCCTTCAACTTCCGCGAGTTCATCGGGCGCCCATCTTTATTGCGTTTATTAACGTCGTTGCCAATTTTCTGCCATCATCGGCTGGTTATGAGTGTCTCGTCGTTGTAACATGTAGTCAAGTATGTAACCATGTCAAACACAACGGCTGGTACGCCGATTCCCCTGTGGTGATGTACCACACGGGCAGTGCGCTCAGCAGCTATGTTGCAGTTGCCGAATTTCTGTCCTGATTTGCTCAAGATGATTGTCGTCGTAGATGTTTGCATTAAAGTGGCACTTTGTCCTTTGTAGGAGACGTCGTGCAATGGAAAGCCGTTATTGATGTCGTCGTTGTAACCTAAAGTCATGAAAAATGACACCGATTGGAACTCCATTACCGGAGACGATGTAAAACAACACAGGGTTGCATAAGAAGTTGTGTTTGGGAGTGTAAGAGATCGAAAAGGATAGGACGGTGTGTCTGGGCATCAAAGATGATGTATAGTGAAACGATGAAGGGTTTGATGGAGGAGATGGAGAGTAAAGAGGAGATGGAGATGGATATGGAGCGTATAGCAAGACACGCAAAAGAAATACATAGCCATAATTCATAATAGGAGGGAATAACAATCTTACATGGTACAACACCAGCAGTTTTCCTGAAACATGTGAGACAGCATAGCCAATATCACCCCAAAAGAATATGGTATGATCATCGTACACATTTTTCATAGTGCTTTTAAGGACAAATTTTCTTATCAACGCAGTTGCAACACCCCCCAGCATTGTCAGGCATGCTTGATTATAAATGGACGATAGCCCTTCGTTGCGTAAGTTACCAATATCAACCATTTACCTTTACGTGAAAAGATTACTGGATGAATGCTATCGTCCATATCTATATTAAGCATGCACGAACAGCAGAAGAACTTATTGTTTCCATACGGAGGTTGTGTGGGTAAATAAAGAAGATGATGATAGAAGAAACTAGCGGAAGTTGTGAGAAGATGAGGGCTTGTCACGGTCTGTTTTCGATCGTACGCGTTACGTGCACGTAGTCTTGTTCGTGCACGTATTTATTTTAGACCTTGTTTGTATCCGAACCCTTTGGTATAATATGCCGTTGTGACCCTCTCGAAGAGTATTAAATTGTGGAATTGTTTTGGAAGGTCTTTCACGGGTCATTCTCCCACGATTTGACTTTGTTTGATGAGATGTCGTGATTTTCACTTTTGTCGTGAAGCCTTTTAATTTTTAGTTTCGTTTCTCATCGTCGTAATTGTGATCCGTCTCATTAGTTTTGTTTCTCTTGTCGTCACGGTCACTCCAGTATTTATCTTACAATTTTAGAGCCTCGTTTGACCCATTTTCACTTTTTCCCCAGTTTAAATATTGGTTTAACCCGAAGTTCACAAAGTATTTAGCCCCTAATAATTTTTATTATTAATAATATACATCCAAACTATGTTGACCCAGCCCTATGCCTTGGCCGCACCCATGTGTGAGGGGGAGAGAGAGGGAGTGAGATCTTGGGCTTTTTAATAATTTATAATAGCATTTCTTAAGCTAAAAACAAACCCTAACAAACTTTTACCTAACCCTAGACCCACGTGAGTAGCCACTCTGTCCGTTCGAGCGTCGAAACAGCGAGTTGACGTGCCCCCGGTTTGCTAGCCGCAAATGGCCGGGGGACCCACGTGAGGGTTTAGATATTTGTAACCGCAAGCGCACAGTGTTGTAGTTTGGCTTGGGGGTCGAACACAGGGAGGCTAGGATGTGCTTGTGTCAAGGAGGACCGAAATCACCCCGTGGGCGAGCTAGCCCGGATCGGTTGATGGGTTGTCACGGGAAAGGAATGCAAGGTATGAACAATAAGAAAATAAACCCGGGACTTTGGTTTCCACTCCAACGAGCGACTCTCGCTGATACGGCCTACGGGTAGGATGGCGATCGGAATTAGGGTCTAATGGTGAGACGTTGCCTCAGAAAGTGGTACCGTCATCCCATGGACCCGATATTCCGGTCGGTGCCCAGGATGATACACCGGACATCCCGGGTTCGATCAGTGGGCACTCCCGTGTCCATTAACACTGATCGATTCCGGGAGCACGAAGCTCGCAACGATAACTCCCAACGTCTCATCCTGCCGCTCCCGCGCGCTAGGATTCGGCGTCTATGCTAAGGGCGTGAGCTATGGCTAGGGAGTCAACCGCCAAGTTTATTCCCCCTTGGCCCAACGGTCAAAGGCGGTCTTTTTCCCGCCGATGACAATAAAACACCCAGCGTAACCGTTAGATTCCTAATCCCTATCGATTTCCTAACCCTATGGATGCATCGGGAAGAGCCCCCGAAGGGGTTTCCGCCAAAATCCCAGATTTGGGAACTACTCACAAATATTCATTAAAAAGCGATCTAAACGAAAATGAACCGTTAAAATCATAATCAGACGATAGGAAAGCGAAGGTAGTAGAGCAATTAAGATAATACTAAAGTTTAAGAAAGATCCGAAAACTTACAATAGAAAAGTAATTACAGCCGTCACAAATAGGAGAAAACAGTAAAAACTAACAGCTCCCCGTTTCTGGAACCCTAGGGGTCCTATTTATATGATCTCGTATCACCCGATCGGTTGATAAGTCAACTGATCGGGTGATCCGTTACAAATAATAAACAGAAAACGGCGGAGTTTCACCCGGTCATATGAACCGGTCGGTTGAGTTCTTGGAGTGACCGGTTGGATCTTGGCGCCATCGGGTGAAGGGATCGGTTGGGTGCCCGTGTCTCGGCTCCTCAGCATCAGCTACAGATGAACCGATCGGGTGAGAGTCACCCGATCGGTTGGAATTTGGCTTGAAAAGACATAGAATCAGCCCCGTTGAACCGGCCTGTGAACCGGTCGGGTGACATCCACTTGAGCTCCGGCTGAGACCGGGTGGTGCACGCGTGCATCACCCGATCGGTTGGAGATGACCAATCGATCGGGTGAGGGGATAAACTGATGCCATCATCTTCGTTTGACCCCCTGGGTCACGCATGACTCCTCCCGTTGCTCCGGGGACTTGAGATATCGTCGTTAAACGTCCCCTACGCGGGCAATCTCCTGCAAACATGGAGAAACAAAGAAAAGTGAAAGAAAACGAGAAAATACGAGAAAACGAATAAAATACGGCGGAAAATACGGAGAAACACGAAAGAAAACGTGCGTGAATATATGAAATATCTACGTACGTCACGAGTTCTCGCTGTTTCGTGTTCTAACGACGTCCCGACGCATCGTTGCGTGATCTCGTCGCCCCCTCTCGCTATTGGATCTTTCCGGCAGTCCCCTACCTCACCTAGAGGTGTTCCTCGACGTCACGATTAGCCCCTCCAACGCTCAACGTTGTAGTCTTTGTGTACGTCGACCCCCTTCGTCCACGTTCATTGTTACGGCTTCCCGTGAACCGTAGAACATCAACCGTTCACTTTGCTTGCTGATTTGGACTCTTCTCGCTGATCTTGTCACTGTCCAAGGATTGGAGATCGTGAAATCATATTTTGGAATCTGGATTAGGTGCGCTTTCTTTATTCCAACCCCTGGCGTCGCTACCCGACGCCAGTGTAGCTCTCTCGGCGTGTAAGGGTACTTTTCTGACCTCTTAGGACCCCCAACCAATGGATGCTAATCACGATTAAAATCGGTATTTTAATTGCTTAGTAAATCACTAATGAAGATAATCTAATCTGGGACTGTAGGTTGGTGAATCCGAGCACATAGGTAGATTGGACTGGTTGAACGGTGATTGCAGAACAGCTGATTACAGGCAAGTGAAACTTGCCAACTTGTGTTTAGGCCATGTTTTAGGCCATCCCTCGTTTTTAGTGTAAAAGAGATTAGGCGACGAAATGATAGTCGCCTAGATGCAACTTTAAGATCTAGCTTGACAACGAAGCTAGATGTGACACCCTACCATGTCATTCATACATTTTGCCTGTCACGTTTAATTTCCATATCTGTACGTACCTTATTTGTGCTCTTACCATGCCATGCATCATAACATCTCATTCCATGCTTGAATGTTTGCTTTCATAGCACACGCTACTTGTACTTCCTTGTTGAGGCTAGGCACCTGCACTGCAGGCACAACCCTATGACAAATACACTTCCTGGCTCGTGAACCAGAAGCGGGCTACATGTGTTGGTCAAAATCCAATGCCCGATTACACGTGGAGGGGTAGGGTTAAGCGATCACTTGAGCTTAGAAATTGGCCCGTACAGCCGCTCCAGCCAAAAGGCGTAAACTCTGTGCACGACATGATTACTTGTCTTGTAAATCCATGTGAATGTTTTAGTAGCTTTGCTACCCTTGTCATGTCATACTTGTTGCACTTTCTTACTTGTTGCATCCATACCTTAAACTGCCATGTCATCACATATTTTAGAACTGCTAGACTGTTTCTCTTTCTTTTAGTTTCCTTGCACAAATCTCTTGTAGACTTGCTGACATGCGCCCTTGTTTCTTTTGGGTGTCGCATGTTAGTTGTTGAGCCAGAGCCCGTTGCTGAGGACGAGGTGTTTGATGACGTTGAGAATGGGTCCATTGTTGACATGGAGTTCGAGGACACCGGCGACCAGTCGTAGAGACTTCTTTCTGTGTTGCTTTCTGCTTAGTTCTTGTTAGGTTGTCGGTGCGTAGCACCTTTCCTTTTGTACGTTTATTTCTGTTGGCCATGCTTGGGGCCTTTTTAGACTCTTTTAAGCCTGGTGGATTTTCTGTGATGTTGAACTTTATTTGTGGATATTCTGAGATTGGAATAATATTTTATCTCTCTTTCCGTTATTATTATTTTTGTTCTATTTCGCAATTGCAAGGACCTCTACTTGGTTATACCAGGCGCTTTACAGACTGTAACCTCACAGCTTCAGGTCTGAGCGGACTTTTCATGCCTCACCTTCCGTTTATGGGAAGCGGGTCGTGACAGGTTTTATTGGTGGCCCATGCAGGCCCCTCTTGCAACTGCGAATTATCAGAACAACGATAATAAAAATAGAATGTCCATTAAATAAATTAAAACATCCAAGTCATAAGCCTTGAGCCTAATTCTAACGTTTCCTATGTCTTAGGTGGCTGGTAGACGTGTTGCCCGAACATCTGTCTCGGCTTAGTAGGGAATCCATTAGATCAGGACTATAGTATGATTTAGTTAGACGTCTGTGTTTGCTAGTAAGAGGTCTCTGATTGTTAGCTAGACTTTATGCTAGAGATTGATATAATCGTCATAGGAGTTACCTTAGTGGTTCATGTCTAGCTCTGACCATGATAGACTTCTAGAACTTCTTTAGTCGTTCGCTTGGGTTCATCGATTTTGGGCCCAACGGAACATGATCTTGATCTCTTGGACCTTCCCTGAGGTCTCTAATATTTTCTAGCTCATTAGAAAGCCTTAGTGTTAAGTTTCTCTTGACCTTTAGTCAACCCGATAATTAGAACCCCCTGATTCTATCATTTCCTGATCACTACACTCCGGTGTTACTGACCGTAGAATTCCATCGTAGTTTTCTTGAATTGTAATTAAGGCGCATTCATCATACTACCACATTCCTTGCCTCGATTCACATGATCACCACACTACGATAATCGTTGATCTTTCGAATGTCCTCCGTTGCAAAGCTTGACTCTTTCAAAGTTGTTTTCGGTCTCCCTTGATTAAAATTTTTGCTCAGTATAAATTTTGTTTTTTTAAAAACCATTTTCTTATATATTTAATTCCTCACTTTATGATTGAGTAAAAAAAATTTCCTTCGTAGATTTTGAAGTCTATTGGTTGTAAGTTTAATTACTATCTCGTAACTATTTTCTGACATATACTTTCGCATTTTGGTTTAAAAACTCTATTACTATTTTGAAAATTCGATATACCATCTTTTCTAAACTATGAGATTCATTTTAACCGCTTAACATACATACTTTAAAATATTTTTTCCAAGCTAAATAGAACTTCAATTATTTTTATATATCAGTTCTAGGTACGTCGTACTCGTATTTAAAAATCTTTGTATAAAACCGTTTCTTTTGGCAAATCATGGTTCCTCTAAAAGTACTTTCAATATTATTTATTTTAAATTTCTCCCCTGTTTAAAGACTTTGAAAGCATTTAACATGAGCTTAAATTTTCTACACTTCAGTTAATCTAATTTCATTCTTTGAATTTCGAAATGTCTGTCGAAATTATATTAAATTACTGCCGTACAATATTTTCTAACATACGTCCTTAATGTTCGTGTGAATGTTTTATTCTTCCTTATAATGATTTTCAATAAGCTAATCAACCATTTTTTTTCTTATTATGAATATACGACTCAAACTTATTTCGAACAACTCATTTTATCGACCACCAATATTTTTCTATGCATAAGAGAACTCCAACTTTTAAGGTACGACCGGTTGTGTACTCTTCGTATTTTAACTTACATCTTTTACACACTATTTTCATGTATCCTATAAGAGTATCATTACATCTTTCTTTTCCCACCTAAACATTCACAATTATACCCCTGATTCACCTAACCAAGCTGTCTCCTTATCTTCGTCCTATCTGAACTCGTGCTTTTCGATATTTCCTTCGTTACGCTTTTGGCTTCGGTTTCTTTCCTATTGTTTATCCATTAGTGCTTGTCGTTACCTGTGTCAACCTTAGTATAGGTTGGTGGGCCCATTAGCATAAGTTGTTATGTCGTGGTGGTGAATGCATATAGGTGGAGTGTGTGGACCCGTATGAGCATGCTCCCCTTAGGATATTAATATTTGACTCTTGTATTATGTATGTATAATCGGTGTTATTCGTGATATATGTGTGAAGTTGTATATATGGTGGTGTTATTATATATGTGCGGATAGCTATATCACTTTGGAATTTGTGTTGGAATATCTGTTAGTTGAGTATGTGGTTCGAAGATACTTGCAAGTGCTTGATATTTATAAATTAGTATGTCGTGTGCATGTTAGGTGTAATGATAATAGGTGTACTTATAGTTAAATGTGCATGCCTATTATTTGATCTATATGTTAGTACGTGTGGGCGTGTGCTCGCACGTAGGTATGTGCTTACTATATGAATACGTGCAATATACGTAAGGTAATATGGCTATAACTTTGTTTGGTATTGCTTGCCTTTACGAGATGTTGTGTGTGTGCGTGTATACCATGAGGTATACACGATTATTGTATGTCTTAACTATGTATGGATAAGTAGATGTATTGGTATACTAATTATAGGTAGATGGATATGTTGTGAATATATATGTTACATGTGTGTGACTATATGATGAATGCATGTATTAGGGAGGGTATTATAATTATATGTGTGCTGATGTCTGTTATATTATTATGGTATATAAAGTGATTGAATTATGTGGGTGTTACCTGACTAAATATTAAGTGTGATTGACATTATGGTATGTATATGGTTATGTTGGTAGATGTGTATATATTGGAGTGGTATTGGTATAGGTATAGATACCATGTTACGTATATAGAGTATTCTAATATGTGTTTTGAGTCTCACTCAAGCTTGAGTGGGTATACTCTAAGTATATTGTTACATATGTCTGTGGTTTGCGTGTAGCACCATGAATATAGCGATGGATGATGTATGTATAGTGATAGGATTGTTTGTGCCTGGTTGTGTTATGCACATGATTGTGGGTCGCTAGATCAGTATATAGTTATAGGTGTTGGTCTTGTGGTATAGTTATTTACTAAGGATTTGCCTGCGTGAACGTATATGATCTAGCTAAACTAGGTGTGTAGATGTGCTGAGGATATAGTGGTATGATTAGTATATATGAATGGAATGTTTGCTTGTGTGGATGTGCACCATCCACGGCTAAGTATGTGAATAGTTATAGGTATTGGTGACTATGGTATGTGTGGCGTGTCGTGAATATATTTATAGGACCGTATGTAATGTGAATATATGGTGAAATATTTGCATGCATTTGAATGACTATATAATTGTGAAATTATAGCAGTGGTAAATGTATCTTAGATATAATAACATGATTTAATATTGACTAGTGTGGTTACTTGTGTTGATATGTTGGCATTAGATGTACACTAGGAGATATAGGGAGTAGTGTATCCTTATTGTTTTGTTCATAGGTAGTTATCTAAACGTGGAGTATTACGAATGTTATTGTTGGTGTGAACTATTTAATTGTTTGTGAGTATGTGCACCATGGTATGTAATAAGTGTTTAATAGTTATATAGAGATGTATGTGATTATATGAATGATTGGAGTACGTGTATGAATTTGACTAACTATGATAGGTGTAAGTTTAGAATGGGCGTAAATATATACATATTGGTAGTGTTACTGCTTGACTACCTAGTGCATATATAGGCACTTGTAGTGACTATATTTGGTTTGAATTATAATGTGATATGATTTGGGGTAGCTACTAGAGTGACTAGATATATTTATAGTTAGAAAGTCCGAGGACGGACTTTATTCTAAGGTGGGTAGGATGTCACGGTCTGTTTTCGATCGTACGCGTTACGTGCACGTAGTCTTGTTCGTGCACGTATTTATTTAGACCTTGTTTGTATCCGAACCATTTGGTATAATATGCCGTTGTGACCCTCTCGAAGAGTATTAAATTGTGGAATTGTTTTGGAACGTCATTTAACGGGTCGTTCTCTCACGATTTGACTTTGTTTGATGAGATGTCGCGATTTTCACTTTTGTCGTGAAGCCTTTTTATTTTTAGTTTTGTTTCTCGTCGTCGTAATTGTGATCCGTTGTAACGACCACTTTTCGTTGTACGTTTTTCGTGCACGTGCTTTTGGCCGTGCACGTGTTTATTTTAGAATTTGTTTGTTTGTGAACACTTTAGGGTGATATGCCGTTGCGAACGTCTCTGAGATTATTAAATAGTGGGCCTGTTTTGGAACGACGGTTCTCGAGTCGTTTTCCCACAATTTAATCTTTTTCGATGAGACGTTGCGATTCTCACTTTTGACGGGAGACGTTTCTATTTTTAGTTTCGTCGTACGACGTCGAAAATGAGATCCGTCTTCTTAGTTAGCTCACTTTCGTCATCACGATCACCACGATATTTATTTTATAATTTTTGGAGTTTATTTGACCACTTTTATATTTTTAACAAGGTTTATAATATTTTTAATAATTAATTTTTATATTAATTTCGGTCAAAGAAAATTTATTTGAGTTTAAAACGTTTTAAATAATTTTTGAGCCAATTTTCAGCTCATTTGGGCCCCACCTAAGCCTTGGGTGAGTTGGAGTTGGTGAGATTTGAATTTTAAATTATTTTAAACTCCTAATCTCATTAGGATTAGCCCTAGACCTAGTCAACCCATCTACACTATATAAACAACCTCTAGGAATACCTATTTTCGCAAGAAAATAACCCTAGCCGCTTCCAAACCTCAAATTTGACGTTGCGACGAATCGTCGCAACGTTGCGACGAGCTTTCCCCGCACAACCGAAGAAACGAGGCCAAAATCTCCTCTCCGACCACTGGCCGCCCCCGCACCCAGCTTGGCCCGCACCGCTCCGCTCCGTTCTTCCGCACTGACCAAGAGGAGCTCTCGGTCAGACCGAGAGCTCAAGCCCGCACCCGCTCTGCACAGCCGTCCGCACCAAGCCCGCTCCGCACCCCGCCTTCCTCCGTGCCTCACCGAAGCCCCCGCCCGCGCACGCCCGCATCACCGCGCGTTGCAACATTGCAACGTTGCAACCCCGCATCCAAGGTGCCCGATCGGTGCTGTCCCCCGCACCGACCGATAGATCTCTCCGCACCAAGGCCCGCACCGACCGCTGCGCTGTGCAAAGCCTCGTCCCCCGCACCGACCGATGGAATCCCCCGCATTTGGCTGTGTCCGACCGAGAGCAAACGTCGCAACCCCGCACCCGTCGCACCATTTGCCACCGTGGGCCCCCCAAGTTCTCCAGAGGTATTGTGGGTCCCCCATAGGACCCTAGGACTACTGTGGGCCCCACCTTGATGCTTTCTCTCCGACGATTTGCCGCGTACGACGTTGCGACACGTCGTAGCCCGTCGTCGCACGTGCTAGCTTTGGAATCTGGA
Organism: Scilla litardierei; assembly: GCA_030789695.1. Lineage (NCBI taxonomy): Eukaryota > Viridiplantae > Streptophyta > Magnoliopsida > Asparagales > Asparagaceae > Scilla > Scilla litardierei. The sequence continues at coordinate 184,366,714 of CM061141.1, read as the reverse complement.
ACCGTTGCTCCGGTTGATGCTCTGAACTTTCCAGCGAGGAAACTAATTTGGAATCAGGACTTGGAGCGCGTTCTCTTACTCCAACCCCTGGCGTCGCTACCCGACGCCAGTGTAGCTTTCGCGTCGTGTTGAGGTAACGCTTGCACCCCTAGGACCCCCAACCCATTGCCTGCTAATCAAGACTAAAATTGATGTTTTTAAAATGTTTTAAATGTTTTAAATTCACTAATCAAGATTAATAATATGGACTTTAGGCCGGTGGACTGGTGCACGTAGGATAATTGTGATTTTGGACTCGTTGGACGGTGTGCTCAGACGTTGTACTTGCAGGCAAGTGAAACTTGCCAACTCTTGTGTAGGGCCATGTTTTTAGGCCACTTCCTTGCTTTTCGTTGTACGTTTTTCGTGCACGTGATTTTGGCCGTGCACGTGTTTATTTTAGACTTTGTTTGTTTGTAAACACTTTAGTGTGATATGCCGTTACGAACGTCTCTGAGAGTATTAAATAGTGGGCCTGTTTTGGAACGACGGTTCTCGAGTCGTTTTCCCACAATTTAATCTTATTCGATGAGACGTTGCGATTCTCACTTTTGACGGGAGACGTTTCTATTTTTAGTTTCGTCGTCCAACGTCAAAAATGAGATCCGTCTTATTAGGTAGCTCGCTTTCGTCATCGCGATCACCCCGATATTTATTTTATAATTTTTGGAGTTTATTTGACCACTTTTATATTTTTAACAAGGTTTATAATATTTTTAATAATTAATTTTTATATTAATTTCGGCCAAAGAAAATTTATTTGAGTTTAAAATGTTTTAAATAATTTTTGAGCCAATTTCCAGCTCATTTGGGCCCCACCTAAGCCATGGGTGAGTTGGAGTTGGTGAGATTTGAATTTTAAATTATTTTATACTCCTAATCTTATTAGGATTAGCCCTAGACCTAGTCAACCCATCTACACTATATAAACAACCTCTAGGAAGACCTATTTTCGCAAGAAAATAACCCTAGCCGCTTCCAAAACTCAAATTTGACGTTGCGACGAATCGTCGCAACGTTGCGCCAAGCTTTCCCCGCACCGACCGAAGAAACGAGGCCAAAATCTCCGCTCCGACCGCTGGCCGCCCCCGCACCCAGCTTGGCCCGCACCGCTCTACTCCGTTCTTCCGTACCGACCAAGAGGAGCTCTCGGTCAGACCGAGAGCTCAAGCCCGCACCCGCTCCGCACAGCCGTCCGCACCAAGCCCGCTCCGCAACCCGCCTTCCTCCGTGCCTGACCGAAGCCCCCGCCCGCTCACGCCCGCATCACCGCGCATTGCAACGTTGCAATGTTGCAACCCCGAATCCAAGGCGCCTGACCGGTGCTGTCCCCCGCACCAACCGACAGATCTCTCCGCACCAAGGCCCGCACCGACCGCTGCGCTGTGCAAAGCCTCATCCCCGCACCGACCGATGGAATCCCCCGCATTTGGTTGTGTCCGACCGAGAGCAAACGTCGCAACCCCGCACCCGTCGCACCATTTGCCTCCGTGGGCCCCCCAAGTTCTCCAGAGGTATTGTGGGTCCCCCATAGGACCCTAGGACTACTGTGGGCCCCACCTTGATGCTTTCTCTCCGACGATTTGCCGCGTACGACGTTGCGACACGTCGTAGCCCGTCGTCGCACGTGCTAGCTTTGGAATCTGGAACCGTTGCTCCGGTTGATGCTCTGAACTTTCCAGCGAGGAAACTAATTTGGAATCAGGACTTGGAGCGCGTTCTCTTACTCCAACCCCTGGCGTCGCTACCCGACGCCAGTGTAGCTTTCGCGTCGTGTTGAGGTAACGCTTGCACCCCTAGGACCCCCAACCCATTGCCTGCTAATCAAGACTAAAATTGATGTTTTTAAAATGTTTTAAATGTTTTAAATTCACTAATCAAGATTAATAATATGGACTTTAGGCCGGTGGACTGGTGCACGTAGGATAATTGTGATTTTGGACTCGTTGGACGGTGTGCTCAGACGTTGTACTTGCAGGCAAGTGAAACTTGCCAACTCTTGTGTAGGGCCATGTTTTTAGGCCACTTCCTTGCTTTTAGCGTAAAAGAGACTAGTCAGTGAAATGATAGCTGACTAGATGCCTACTTGATCTAGTTTGACAACGAAACTACATCCGTCACCTAAATTGATCTAGCTTGACAACGAAGCTAGATCCAACCCTTAAACTTGTTCATGCATTGGTATCTGTCACGTTTAAATTCCTTAACTGTACGCACCATTAACTGCCATGCATTGCATTCTACATGTCATCCAAGTTGATTGTTGCATTCGTAACACACGCTACAATACTTGTGCTTGTACTCCTTGAATACTACTTCCTGGGAACGGGCCTCATGTGTTGGTCAAAATCCAATGCCCGGTTCCCTGGTCCGGCTAGGTGCACCCCTATGCCATACTTGTTAAAAACACTTCCTGGCTCGTGATCCAGAAGCGAGCATTACCGTTCGGGGGTAAGGCCCTGGCTCGATACACGTGGAGGGGTAGGGATAAACGGTCACCTGAGCTTAGGAGTGGCCCGATCAGCCACTCTAACCAGAAGGCGGAATCTCTGTGCACGAGGTGCTTACTTTCCTTGTCTTGTACTTGTCTTGTGAATGATTCATGTAATACTTGTCATCCATGCCATGTTTAAATGCCATGCACGTACTTTACTTTACTTTACTTTACATGTTGCACTCATACTTTAACTGCAATGTCATCGCATTCATGCTAGAACTGCTAGGTTGCTTTACTTTTGCCTACTTTCAGTTTCCTTGCATAAGTCTCTTGTAGACTTGCTGACATTTGCCCCTTGCTCTTTTGGGTGTCACATGTTAGACCTTGAGCCAGAGACTGTTACTGTGTACGTGGTGTTTTGCTGACGCTGAGCCTGAGTCCATGTCTGCTCAGGAGGAGTTTTGTGGACACCGGAGACCTTTCTTGGTGACTTTGCTGAGCTTCTCTTGTTTTAAGGTTTTGTTGTTAGTTGTCGGTGCGTGGCACCTTTGTTTTATACGTTGTACTTTTGTTGGCCATGTTTGGGGCCTTTAGACTCTTTTTCTTTTAGCCTGGTGGCTTTTTCTATGATGTTGAAACTTATTTTATGGATATTCTGAGATATCTCTTTTGTCTCATTTCATTATTATTATCTTTGTTCCGTTCGCGTTGCAAGGACCTGCAGTTTTAAATTTGATTGACGCTTATCGGACTTGCAGCTTTGTAGCTTCAAGTCTGAGCGGACCTTCTCACGCTTCGCCTCCATATTTTTGGGAAGCGGGGCGTGACATCCGTCTTCTTAGTTTTGTTTCTCTTGTCGTCACGGTCACCCTAGTGTTTATCTTACAATTTTAGAGCCTCGTTTTACCCATTTTCACTTTCCCCAGTTTAAATATTGGTTTAACCTTAAGTTTCACATAGTATTTAGCCACTAATAATTTTTATTAATAATAATATACATCCAAACTATGTTGACCCAGCCCTATGCCTTGGCTGCACCCATGTGTGAGGGAGAGAGAGAGAGAGAGGGAGTGAGATCTTGGGATTTTTAATAATTTATAATAGCATTTCTTAAGCTAAAAACAGACCCTAACAAACTTTTACCTAGCCATAGACCCACGTGAGCAGCCCCTCTCTCCGTTCGAGCGTCGAAACAGCGAGTTCTCGTTGTTTCGTGTTCTAACGACGTCCCGACACATCGTTGCGTGATCTCGTCGCCCCCTCTCGCTGTTGGATCTTTTCGGCAGTCCCCTACCTCGCCTAGAGGTGTTCCTCGACGTCACGATCAGCCCCTACGACGCTCAACGGTGTAGTCTTTGTGTACGTCGACCCCCTTCGTCCACGTTCGTTGTTACGGCTTCCTGTGAACCATAGAATGCCAACCGTTCACTTTGCTCACTGATTTGGACTCTTCTTGCTGATCTTGTCGCTGTCCAAGGATTGGCGATCGTGGAATCATATTTTGGAATCTGGATTAGGAGCGCTTTCTTTATTCCAACCCCTGGCGTCGCTACCCGACGCCAGTGTAGCTCTCGCGACGTGCAAGGGTACTTTTCTGACCTCTTAGGACCCCCAACCAATGCATGCTAATCAAGATTAAAATCGGTATTTTAATTGCTTAGTAAATCAATAATGAAGATAATCTAATATGGGACTGTATGTTGGTGAATCCGAGCACATAGGTAGATTGGACTGGTTGAACGGTGATTGCAGAACAGCTGATTGCAGGCAAGTGAAACTTGCCAACTTGTGTTTAGGCCATGTTTTTGGCCATCCCTCGTTTTTGCATAAAAGAGACTAGGCGACGAAATGATAATCGCCTAGACGCAACTTTAAGATCTAGCTTGACAACGAAGCTAGATCTGACACCCTGCCATGTCATTCATACATTTTTCCTGTCACGTTTAATTTCCATATCTGTACGTACCTTAGTTGTGCTCTTTCCATGCCATGCATCATAACATGTCATTCCATGCTTGAATGTTCTACTTGTACTTCCTTGTTGAGGCTAGGCATCTGCGCTGCAGACACAACCCTATGCCAAATACACTTCCTGGCTCGTGAACCAGAAGCGGGCTACATGCGTTGGTCAAAAGCCAATGCCCGATTACACATGGAGAGGTAGGGTTAAGCGATAACTTGAGCTTAGGAGTTGGCCCGTACAGCCGCTCCAGCCAAAAGGCGTAAACTCTGTGCACGACGTGCTTACTTGTCTTGTAAATCCATGTGAATGTTTTAGTAGCTTTGCTACCCTTGTCATGTCATACTTGTTGCACTTGCTTACTTGTTGCATCCATACCTTAAACTGCTATGTCATCGCATATTTTAGAACTGCTAGACTGTTTCTCTTTCTTTTAGTCTCCTTGCACAAGTCTCTTGTAGACTTGCTGACATGCGCCCTCGTCTCTTTTAGGTGTCGCATGTTAGTTGCTGAGCCAGAGCCCGTTGCTGAGGACGAGGTGTTTGTTGACATTGAGCATGGGTCCACTGTTGACATGGAGTTCGAGGACACCGGCGACCAGTCGTAAAGACTTCTTTCTGTGTTTCTTTCTACTTAGTTCTTGTTAGGTTATCGGTGCGTAGCGCCTTTCCTTTTGTACGTTTATTTCTGTTGGCCATGCTTGGGGCCTTTTAGACTCTTTTAAGCCTGGTGGATTTTCTGTGATGTTGAACTTTATTTGTGGATATTCTGAGATTGGAATAATATTTTATCTCTCTTTCCGTTATTATTATTTTTATTTTGTTTCGCAATTGCAATGACCTCTACTTGGTTATACCAGACACTTTACAGACTGTAGCCTCACAGCTTCAAGTCTGAGCGGACTCTTCACGCCTCGCCTTCCATTTATGGGAAGCGGGTCGTGACAGGGGTCGTTAGGGGAATTGGACCAATCAAAACGAAGAGTATAATAAGTTCGTGAACCTACAGTAATGCAATGGATCTCGGGACGCGCAAACCATGTAATTCCAACGCGAAAATCGCGTAATCCCAATTATTTTATCATGTGGATCAAATTAGGTTAATTACTCTCCGCGCAAAACAAGGAAACTCAATGGTTTTTCGACATGATCAACATTGATGCTAATAGGAAAATTACTCCCAACAATACTACTCTCCAATAAGCCTTTTTAATACATTTTATTCGACGCACACACCGGTCTAAATAATACAGAAGCGAGTAACTATCAAATTGCTCACCGCGTAAAACGCATGGAAAACGGGAATTGCTCAATGCGCACAACGCACAACGCATGGTTGGGAATTGTATTTGTTGATGAGGATGAGATAGAAGTAGAGTTACTGTGTGGCTACATCGAAGACCCCGTCATGCTACAGAGGGGTTCTCGTGAATATACAAAAGATTGCTCATGAATCTACAGCGGATTGATACCAGACATATGAAGAGACCTTTGATTGCGATGGGAGAGAATTGATGTAGCTGGAGCGATTTGAAAGCTCTCAGGGAGACCTTTTGACCCAAAAATGATACAAATGTCCTCAAAAGCAAGAGCAAATGTGACCCAATGGAAAACTTTGTGGCATTTCATCCTCACGTGATCAAATGGGTTTTTAATTATAATTATACTAGCAAATAACATATGCACATGTGCACGTGGACTGGAAAAAAATGGTTGTGTGCGACGAGCAATTCTGAGTTTTGAGTGGTTATGTGCGCTGAGCAATTCTGAGTTTGAGTGATTGTGTGCGCTGAGAAATTTTGAGTTTTGAGTGGATTTGTGCGCTGAGCAATTCTGAGTGGTTTTGTGTGGTGAGCAATTCTGGGTCTTGAGTGGTTGTTTGCGATGAGCAAGTCTGAGTTTTGAGTGGTTTTGTAGCCTCTTACTTAATTGCTCAACGCTCAGACATAATTGCTCAACGCAGAGAAAGAAAAGCCTTAGTCTGCCTCCCATGAAGGTTGAAAGGGGGCAAGACGCCCCCGTATTCGATCTCTCCTCACAAACCCAGGGCGTTAGGGACGACTTGCCTCTAGACACTCCTCCCCTCTCAAAAGAACACTCTCGTTGGCCCGATCGTTAGATAGGCCCTTGGTTGAAACTGGACCTCTCCTTCCAGACGAATTATTCCTCTTACAGGCGGATCGCCGACGAGTTATTCCTCTTACACGTGGAGCGGCCCGCCTTCCACTCCCAGACTTCCCTTGGACAACTTGCACCAGGGGACATAGGGGACTTACGGCGGACCGCTCCTCCCATCCAGTGCCTACTCCGCGATGACCTCCACCACCGGGGGAGACATCGCCGCCCGCGGGGTGACGCTCCAAATCACCAGTGAAGGCATCGCCTGCCAAATCACCCAATTGGGCACCCCTGTTCCCAGACAACGGGTCCCTCCGCCATCCAACGGCCTTCCTTCCACTCCTTGACCTCCCGTCGCTCATCCTGATGCAGTTTACAGTAAAGTGGAACTGCACGCCAGCCCGTCCATGGATCACGTCACACTTACTCAACCACTGTCGTCTTTATCTACGTATTGTAAAGAACACAGAAATGTCCCTCCAAGAAAGTTGTTAAATTCCATCTATGAGAAAATTAACTTGTTTACATGCAAACTTTTAGATTATCTCTGATACATATTCAATCTGAAGACATTTTAGATTAAATCGGCTACATATTCACTCAAATTCAGAAACTGCATGCAAACTTTGAGATTAACGCTGATACATAATCAAACTGATGACATTTTCAAAATGACCCACCCATTCAAATATATTGATGCACATACCGATACAAATCTAAACTGATACATTTCCCTACGCTCTTACAAACAGATACATATGATTGTCTTCGTAGATGTTTGCAATGAAGGGGCTCTTTACAGGATAAATTGTCGGCGTGATCTGCGTGCTTCACCCTACAACGACGCCTGCAATGACGACATTCCTATCTAGGCTACGGTTGCCGAAAGTCGACAACGACGTTAATAAACGCAACGAAGCGACCATCTTCGTTGTGTTTATGAATGTCGTTGCCCACTTTCTGCTACGTAGCCCAGATAGGAGTGTCGTCATTGCAGGCGTCGTTGTAACCTGCTGTCAAGTATGATGCCGGTTCGAAGACACCGAAAAGAACTCCGATTCACAAGAAGCGGTGAACACCAACACATGGTTGCGTAATAAATAGAATGAGCTTTTCATCTTCGAGATCGGAAAGGACAGGAGGAAGTGTTTGTGTGTCTTAGACGAGGTATAGTGTAAAGATGAAGGGGTTGGAGGAGGAGATGGAGTTTAAAGAGGAGATGGTCGTTCCCCGTGCATGCTTAATTATAAATGGACGATAGCCCTTCATTGTGTTTATTACCGTCATTGCAGTTTCCAACATCAACCATTTATCTTTATGTGAAAAAAGTACTGGTTGAATTCTATCGTCCATTTCTATCTCAAGCATCACGCACGAACAGTAGAAGACCATCTCATCTTTACACTCCATATCCATCTTCATCTCGTCCATTTCTACCTCATGCATCATGCTCGAACATAAAAAGACCTTATTGTTTCCAGACGGAGGTTGTATGGGCAAATAAAGAAGATGATGATAGAAGAAAGTAGAGGAAGTTGTGAGAAGATGTGGGCTCCTTGTCTGCCATTTATAGGGGAATTGGACCAATCAAAATGAAGAGTATAATAAGGAAACAAAATAGGTTAATTACTCTCCCAGCAAAATTAGGCAACTCAACGGTTTTTCGTCTTGATCAACATTGATGCTAATAGGAAAATTACTCCCAACAATACTACTCTCCACTAAGATTTTTTAATATATTTTATTCGACGCACACACCGTGCTAAATAATACAGAAGCGAGTAACTATCATAATTGCTCACCTCGCAAAATGCATGGAAAACGGGACTTGCTCAATGTGCACAACGCACAACGCATGGTTGCGAATTGTATTGGTTGATGAGGATGAGACTGCAGTAGAGTTTTATTGTGTGGCTACATCGAAGACCCCGTCATGCTACAGAGGGGTTCTCGTGAATATACAAAAGACTGACGTGAATCTACAGTAGATTGATACGAAACACATGATTTTCCCAAGAATGTTTGACCATTGGAAAGCGAGCTGGAAAAATTTATAGCCGCTTACGTAATTGCTCAATGCTCGTAATAAAGAAATTTATGGCCGGTGTGCGCAGTGAGAAAATTTTTAATAGTTAACATAATTGCTCAAAGCGCACAACAAGCAAAGCCAGGTGTTCGCTTTGTGCATATAAGGTAGTTTAGGAACTGATACGACTATTTTGACCGGGTCCGGAGGAGCCAAGTCAGCCACGACCAGTCAACCAGCCAAACTACGGCCTCGGGCTCCGGCCCAAGGATCTTACGGGCGGGTCGCGTTTCTCCACCCACGACGAGGGCCCAAGAGATTGCCCACTTCTGTAGTGGAGGAAATCGGGGCCCAAATCGAGGAAGCCTTCGCCAAATATGACAGCCGCCCCGCGCCATCATGATCCGCCAGACATGGCAACCATCTTCATGGCCATGACTTGCCAATGATGGTCCGACTTAAATGGCCATCTAGCCATCAAGGCTCGACTTCATGGCCAAGCTTAACGGCCATCACTCCCCCGCCAATTATGGCAATCACTCATGGCCATGACTCCACCTTCATGGCGTCATCAAGTGGGCGCAATTAGAGGGGGTCAACACTTCCCCATTTGCACGACCCCATGAATGGCGGCCATAATGTCACGTCATGGCACATTATGAGCATGATTCTTCTATATGAAGAGGGGGCGGGCGTCATTGGAAAGGGGCTAGATCTTTGCGATCTACAACCATGGTATCGTATACTATCACTATTACTCCTTCTTCCACCTATAATATTCTTCCTCCAAAGATCGGCGTGATGATTCGTGTATCGGTCTCTCCGCGAGCCATACTCGATCCCACCGAGCTCCTACACAGATCCGTTCTGACTTAGGCATCGGACGGGAATTGGTCAGAACCAAGGTCTGACCCCCCTGACGAGCTCCCTCGTCTATTCAGGTCCAGGAGATCCAGCGACGCCGAGGCTACCCCTCAGCATCCTTCCAACCAGAGCCGAGCGCCCACGTCCCCGAGCCCGTTCGTCTCCTCCACCACGAGGATGTCGCTCTGCCGAGGCCACCCCTCGCCGAGCCGACGCGAGGATCCGCACGTCCCGCAATGAGCAACTCCGCCTTCAACCGATCCCGGAGGTCGGCGTCACGCCGAGGCTACCCCTCGGCCTGCCAAAGAACGGAGCCGCACCTTCTCGCCCGAGCGAACCCGCCATCGGCCGACCCCACCAGTCCAGGAGATCCAGTGATCGCGCCCCGGATACACGTCCCGAGGCGACGGTTGTAGTTTTACCGCAAGCGCACGGTATAGCGGCGAGAGGGTATCGAACACAGGGAGGACGAATGACCGTGCTTGCTCCTAATCCACCTGGCTATTTTAGGAACAGAGAGAGATAATTGCCTTGGGCGATCCTGTCACAATCGTCAGACAAATTTGCGAAATATCAAATCAAATAAAGAACGTCTAGGGAAAGGGGAATCCCCACTACTCACCGTATTTCATAAATGTGGTTCGCCGGTATCGAAATCGCTAGAATGAGAATTTGGATGAACTAGTTGCAACTAAATGTGGAACCAAGCTCACGCTCTCGCGCTGTTGCCGGTCTATAGCTATCCTAGGTTTGGGTCCAATCTCTTGCAAACCCTAGCCTAGGGAAGCTAGCATTAGGATCAACATCATCGTCCAATTGCGCACCGAGCCCAATCTCTTGCAAACTCGGTCCACAATCTAAATTAGGATAGTTCCTACCCATCCAATCTCTTGCAAACGGGTATCGGCACGGAATTGCAACCGGAGGTCCTAGTATCGGTCCAATCTCTTGCAAACCGATACTTCGAAAATCCGACTCCAACCCAATTCGGATTTCTAGGGCTTCCTATCAAATTGGGATCCAATCTCTTGCAAATCCCAATTGATATGAATACCTAGCTATCCGTAGTAATTCGATCCCAATCTAATCCCTAATAACAATCCTAGCTCAATTTCTACCAATTCAACACAAATAGGAAATAGGGCTTGTAGGGTTCATCCCCACGCCCCGAGACGTGGAGACTACTCACAAATCATAGCAATAGCACAAAAATAATCAATGAAATAGGCAATGGAATTCATCACAACAATGATATAAACAATAAAAATAGAGTTTTTGGGGAAGAGAAATGCAAACCAATGTAGATCTTCAATTAATCCAACAAAAATCCAAGTTTTTCTCTTCTCCAATCACAATTAATAAAGCTAAAAAGTAGACTCAAAAAGCTGCAAAAAATCTGAGAGATGGCTCTCCAAACTAGGGTAAAAACAGAGCTTAAATAGCCCCAAAAATCGTCTAAAAATCCTGACCAAAACGCCCCTGCACAGCCTGTTTTCCGCAAATTTCGCTACAGGCAGCGCATCGCACTCGGCCGAGTGACAAAAGTCGCTCGGCCGAGTGAAAACCCTGTCAATTTTCCAGTAAGTCGGGGGCTTCAGGGGTCTTCAGTTCGGGGGCGGCTCGGCCGAGTGAGTTGTCGTCACTCGGCCGATGGCTTCAAAGCACTCGGGCGGACGTAATAATCCACTCGGCCGAGTGGGTCTTCTGAAGCTCAGGTGGTCGAAAAACAGAAACTTCGATATTTTGGAGGGGCTTCGTCTGGGCGCCACTCGGGCGGACGTGGTATCGTCACTCGGCCGATGTGGTCTCCGTCGCTCGGCCGAGTACACATGGAAATCGTGTCTGAACGGGTCGGCCGAGCAGTGTCTCGCTGGTCGGCCGAGTGGCTCCTCCACTCGGCCGAGTGGGACACAAAAATGCCCAATCTGATTGTTTTGGCCTCCTCGTCGCTCCTGCGACGTCCATTCTTCTTCCGCTCCTCTCCAACAGCAAAATACCCCTCGGGGAGGTCGTCGGTGGCCGTCTATCGTGAGCGCATCTCATGATCACTCCAAATCGCGCCAAATCACCTGAAATGCGACAAAAACAACAAATCGTGAAAAGCATCGCAATATCGTCGATATATCGTGAAAAAACATGATTTGGGCGATCTAAATGGCATGCAAACATGCGGAAAAAAGGTGTAAAATAAGGAGTGATCAAAATCCCCCAAGCTTGCCTCTTACTCGTCCTCGAGGAAGATAAGTAAAAGGCGAACCCGGTGGATTCGGAAAACGAAAACGGCGAAAAAACGAAAAAAACGAAAAACGAAGAAGAATGAAAACCAAACGAAAATAAAGAAAGAAAGAAAGAAAGAAAGTAGGAAAGAGGTAGGACGCTAGATCATTTTCTCAGGACGTGGGTTTCACTTACTCTTATAGCATGCACCGAGTGAGAAATACATGTCAAAGAATCTCATTTTGATATCATAGTATAATAGTGCAAGTAGAAAATAGAAAACCCACGAACAACGGTATAATCATGAAAAAAGGAATAATTTTAAAATTAACATCGCCTGAATCATCTAAAGCGGTATACAAATCTCAGATCACACACTTTTCAATTAAACGCTTTCTATCTGGAGTATAAGAGTATCACATCATAGAATAGAGGGAATAGAAAAGTATGGATTTCATGTAATGAATGCTAGGCTTAGATTTCTGGATTTCGTAAAGCTAGAAACAATCTCACCGAGTATAGAATATTACTTAGCCTAGGTTGTCGTGCAATGTCAAGTAGTCACTCTCTCACACATCAATGGATCCCCTCCCCCAAGCTTATCTAAAAGCGTGGTGGCACAAAAATATTTACATCCCCATTTTTATATAGCTCCAAAGGCAAAGAAGAGGAAGAAGAAAGAAAGTAAGCGAGATGGGATCTTTTATTGAGGATTTTTCCTCTTTTCTCTTTTTTTTTTCATTTTTTTTAACATATATACAATGATCCCAACTCAAAGAGAGATAATGATATACAAGAATGTTCTCCTCTCTTTTTATTATTGTTTTTTCTCTTTTTTTTTCTTTTCAGAATGAGAGGTTTGGAGCTAGGAATTAATAGCGGGGGAAATGCCATAAAATAGAGTCACTAAGGGGAGATTCACCAATGATTTTTAAAAGTAGAGAAATGATGTTCAAGATTTGTGGAGAAAGAAATAAATATAACTCTCGGCTCACTCTATAAGACATGCACGACAACTTCAGCAGGGTAATCTAATCTACTCAGTTTCGATCACAAAAAAGCTAACTAATCCAGATTCATCATAGCTAACATCATTCAATCATCCTGAAGTGAAGTGTACAATTCATGCATATAGAAGTGATAAAGGAAAAGAAATCAGTACTCCAGACATAGGCATTCAATGCGTGAATCTTGGTGTGTTTTCTGTGATAGCATACATATAAATATTCAGGCTCAGCTAATAATAAAATTTCATCCATTTTCATGCGGAAAAAGTGTGGGTTACTACTCCTAAATGCAAAGCAAGTCATATCATATGATATCAGAAATGAAATCTAAGACACGACAAATATAGCATGCATATAGAATAAGCTAACTCCACGTAGACATCATCACAGAAAATTCATCTCTAGCATGAGATGAAAAAGAAAGAAGTAAAGATAAAAGGAAAATAGAACTATGCAATGCGGCACACAGGAAAATAAGAAAAACGTGATGCATGGCAAAATAAAAGAAAAATAATGAAAAATAAGTGCAAAAGTGAAAAACGGTGTGAAAAACTGAAAATAAAGGTGGCAAATCGAAAAAGAACGTGAGAACTCACTCCCCCAAGCTAAACGGCACAGTGTCCTCAATGTGCAAAGTGTGGCACACGGAGAGACAAGTAATGTGAGGGGCAAGTGAGGATGCATGCATGATGGGAAGAAAAAAGATAATGAAAGGAAAAATAAAGGAATGAAAACATGATGCGGAAATGATGCATGCACAGATAGGAGTGATATGAAAATAAATGCGGCACAAAAAAAACGCTCCCTCTCTCCCAAAAAGATATATATAGATGTGATCAAAATGAGAATCCCAAGTAGATATGATATGATATGCACAAATAGATATGATCGAAAATATAATCCCAAAATAAGTGAGGGGAGGGGGGGTGGACAAAAGTGCAACAGGACCTAGCAGAGACGGGCAGCACAATGTCAGGAATGGATCAAGGCATCAAGAGTGCCTAAGAAGGCGGTGCCGCGCCGTCTCCGTCCTGAGGCGGAGGAGGTGGTGGTGGTGGTGCAGGCTGCTGAGCTGGGGTGGGCGTGGAAGTGGAAGCAGGTCTAGTGTGTGTGGAAGGGTGTGTGGGAACCTGCTGGGTGGGTGGGGTACGCGCGGAAGACGCTCTAAGATCTGTGTCAGGCAGTAGTGGATCTGAGGGATCAGGTCAAAGCGTCCAGCCATCGCAGAGACGGTGGCAGACAGGGTCCTAAGGTCTCCTCTAAGAACACTCACCGCCGACTCAGGAGCACGTATGCTCTGCAGTACAGTGTCGGGCGGGGGTGGTGCAGAGGGACGCACCGGTCTAGGCTGTGCAGGGCGAGGCTGGCGTACGCGAGTGGAGTATGTAACGGGCTCAGCAGGGAAGGGGACGAAAGGTGTCGCGCCTGGAAATGTGGGCCTGGCCTCAGTGTGAGGCCGGGGCGGGCGGTGAGAAGTGGAGGCGGCGGCAGCGAAAGAAGAGTACAAAAGCGGCTGCGAGGCGGCTAGAGAGGTCAGTGGCAAAGAAGTGTGGACAGACGCCACGACGCTCTCGGGGAATACGGCAGCTGTGGAGACAGAGGACTCTACCGCTGGGGTGGAAGTGTGTGTACCAAAAGGCGCAATCCCAACGGAGATCATGCTAGCCATGGTCTCCACGACCGTGGCGAACGAGGGCTCTCCACTCTCAACAAAGGTCTGCGGGCGCTCGGGGAGTGCGGAGCAAAGAGGCTCGACGGACAGAGGGCCGGAGGTGGCAGCGGGAGTGGTGGGGACAGCCTCGGAAGTGGTGACAGTGGTGGAAGTGGGCTCAGCAAGAGTACTCTCGACACTGGCAGAGGTGGGGACAGAAGTGTCAAGAGCAGCGGAAACGTCAGGAACAGGCTGAGGGGCCACAGGGTCGACGGGGTCGGCAGCAGGCTCGGCAGGGTGTGCAGCAGGGTCTGCGGGAGCAGCCTGGGCAGCGTGGGCAGCGTGGGCCTGCTCGGCCTCCTCGGCCTCGAGCACGTAGGCGGCGGGGATGAGGACATCCATCGCCGGAATCCAGTCAACGTGGGCCGGTGCAATCTGGGTCCGAGCAGGGCTCGGGAGAATCATGTAGTCGGCACCGAAAGGGCCGTGCAACCAGACCCAGTGACGCTCACCATGCGGACGCAGCATCTTCATCCGGGCCATAACATCTATCGACAAAGAGGTGGGGCCCGATACTCGCCGCAGGTCGTCGGGGAAGTCCTCGCCGGTCATAAGAGCTAGCAGGGTAATCAGGCCGCCGCAGCATATCGGTGAGCGAGCGCCCACCGATACAATGATGCGGTCTAAGTACCATGCCGTGATATCGATCACGACGGCGGGGACAAGCTCATCTCCATCCCTAGATAGAGCTCTGGGACGTGTCATCGCGTAGAGCATGTAAAGCTCTGGCGTAGACATCGTACCCGGCTCATATCTGGCCAAAAATGTCATCGCCATAAGGCGCTGAGCAATGCGAAGGCAGGGATGTACGATGGCCGAGGCCTTGGCCCTACTAGGGTCAAAGGCGGCGTGGAGACCCGTGATACGTGCCCAGAAGGCATCGGCGTCGAAAGAGGGTGGAGGGATATGTGTGGGGCCGTAACCGCGATCGGCTCCGGGGACGGCGGGCCAAGAGAAAAATGCTCTCATCATATCGAGAGTGACCTGGCACTCTGGATCCATGAACCGGAATGAGCATCCCTCATCGGTCCGGGCGATCGAACTCAAAACCTCAAGTGTCGGGCGGGTAAAAGTATCCGCCGACACCTGAAGGAAGTCGCGCCAACCCACGTTGTTGTACAACGTGAGTATCCCGTCAAGTACCCCCAGGCGTCCTAGGTCAGCGAGGTGTGCGAACCTGGAGGGTACGATCGAGCGCTGGGAGATACGCTCGAAGACGGCGCGGTGTGCATCGTCTCGGAACGTAATCCCGAGCGGCCCGACCAGTGGAGCCGGTGGTGGTGGCTGTGGATCGGCAGGGAGAGGCTGTGCGGGCTGTGGGTGCACTGCAGGCTGTGCGGGGTGTGCGGGGCCTGCAGGCTGTGCTGGGTGGACGGCGTGTGTGGGGGAAGGAGGAGGAGACTCTTCCGCCTCGTGGGCGGGGCCGGCGTCATCCGACCTCTTCCGCTTAGCGGAAGGTCTCCTCGTCCGAGGCCGTGTCCGGGGCGGCATATCGGCCCCGAGCGCGCCGAAAAGTGAAAAAGTGCGGCGTGTGCAAAAAAGAATGGAAAGAGTGTACCAAAACACGCCGCGAGTGCTAAGCGGTGGAAGCGTGCGAAGTCCGCGCCTCCACGTAGTCCTGAGCAGCCCGTAGAAGCTCCCCTGGCCTCCCCTAAGCTCCAATAAACAAACTGCGCGTGAAAAAGCGATATCAGCGAGTAATAATCAAAATGTATGGCGCAATAGGGGTATAATGGATAGATATAGAAATTGATTTGGGTTAGGGGGGCGTTTAGCACATGGATCCTCAAAAAATACACGAAAAGAGGAGAAAACGGTGAAAATAAGCGAACCGGAGGTGATCGGAGACGGGGCTGCCGGCGGCGACTCGGGCGGGGTCCGGCGACGGTCGGCCGGCGGTGGCAGGCCGAGCGGCGGCGCGCGCGGGCTTGGTCGGGTGAGTGGGGGTGAGAGCGAAGGAGATCGGGCGAGGGGAATCCGAGGGGTCGGGCGATTTGTGAATTTTGCGGTTTCGAAAAACGCGCCCCCCCCCTCGGTCCTTATATAATAGAAGTTACGACTCGGCCGAGTGACGTGGTCACTCGGCCGAGCGAGGCAATAGAAATTTTCTCCCCGATATCGCTTCGGCCGAGTGGCTTTGCCAGCCTCGGCCGAGTGGCGTAAGTCCATTCGGCCGAGTGACTCAAGCTACTCGGCATGACTCGCCCTAGGAGGGTATCCGTTTTACTCGGCCGAGTGAATACATATACTCGGCCGAGTAGCAGTTATATCGAAATCAAGAAAATAAACAAAGAGTTGGGTACAGCAGACTTCCCTCGTTCGTGAGCGGCTCGGCCGGACGAACTTGTGTACTCGGCCGAGTGACTAGTATACTCGGCCGAGTGAGCCTTAATTTCTGCTGTTTGTCTTCGTTTTGGCTCTAAACTCCGTCTTTCTTTCTCCAGTCGATTTCCTCCTCCTCCTGAACGTCGAGCGCCTTCTTGGGGCGCTCCTCATCGTCTCGTTCATCCTCCTCATGATGATCTACCTATCTTCTCTCCTGTCAAGAAAAATAGGACCCGTTATCACAAAATTTTTGGTCGGATGACTCAAAACACTAAAAATTTCTAAAAAGAAAATAAAGAAAAAGTAAAAATAAAGCAAAAACCGTCGGGTTGCCTCCCGACAAGCGCTCGTTTTAGGTCTTGAGCTCGACCCCCTATAATTTTCAATCAATGCGGGATGTTTGGTGCATATGAGATGCACCCGTCAAACTTGCCGGGGAGCGCGCTTGGATTTCGACGTGGCGGCGTAGGGTTCTCCCGCGGTGGTCTCCTATCTCGAATAGTGTTGGGGGGAGGCTTCCCCAAGCTAGCATTTGCCCCGGTCAACGGCTTAACCGGCGATGCCGATTTCCGTGCCGGCGGAGCTTTCTTTGGAGACTTTAATTTCGAGAGCTTGCAGAGCTCTCGAATCCTTGCGACATCAGCGTCGCCTTCATCTTTAACAGCGGAGAAGTCGGGGGAATCATCTTTATTCTCTTCATCTTGGCCTAAATCCGGGCCTTCATCAAATTCTTCATCAAAAAGGGCACCAATTGAGTGAGGAATTGCCTCCTCTATCACCTCATCAAGGAGGTCCATGTAATCAAGCTCCTCGTGGTAAGGCATGTGTTTCATTGCCTTAGGAATGTGGAGCTCCACCTCGATGTTGCCGACGTTTAAAGTAAGTGTGCCTTCACGCACGTCGACGACGACTCCGGCGGTGGCGAGGAAGGGGCGTCCAAGTATCAATGAGGTGTCTCCCTCCTCCTTAATGTCCATGATGACGAAGTCACATGGCAAGCATATTCCACCCGGGACTTGAAGTGGGATGTCTTCGGCAATCCCCACCGGCCTTGTTATCCGTCCATCGGCTAATTGAATGCGCATGTCGGTGGGTTTCAACTTTGTCCCGGTGTTAAGCTTTAAGAACATGGAGAGGGGCATGAGGCTCACACTAGCCCCAAGGTCGACCAACGCCTTTTGAAGAGGCACGCCGCCCAAAGTGCAAGGAATCCGAAAACTCCCCGGATCTTTAAATTTTGCCGGCTCCTTCTCTCTCTTGGTGAACCAAGAGCCCTCCTCGGCTAGCATTATCTTCTCCTTCCTTTTCATCCCCGAAATCAAGTCCTTCAAGAATTTAGCATACGTGGGGATCTCGACGATGGCGTCGAGGAAGGGGATGTTAAGGCTAACTCCTCTTAGGTACTCGAGAAATTTTGCTAGCCTCTTCTCCATTTTCGCCTTAGCGAGCCTTTGGGGGAATGGGACCGGTGGCATGAAGCGCCTTTCCTCAATTAATCGCTCCGCCCTAGATTTCTCCTTGTCTTGTGGCTCCTTCTCCTCATCAACCTCAACTACCGGCTCACCCGGCTCCAAGCTTTCCTCCACGGCCTCCTCAATAGGAATCATGGCGGGGGTGGTGTCCTTCCCGCCTCTAGTAGTGACGGCAACTACGGCGTTGATGTGGCCCGTGTTGCCCCGTGGGTTTTGCTCCGGTTGCGCCGACAATCTTTGAGTGTTCCGGTTGAGCAACGCTAATTGCTCCGATATTTGAGCCACTACGGTATTGAGAGATTCTTGCCCCGCCTTCAAAGTAGCATTCACCTTATTTTGCTCGACCATGAACGCCTCCACTCTAGATTCGAAGTCGGTTCGTTGAGGAGCTTGTGGAGGGTTTTGATTTTGATTCCTCCACCCTTGGTTGTATCCGGGAGGCCTATACGGTGGGACTTGTTGCTTCGGTGGAAAGTTTTGTTGCGGAGGCCCCCTCGGTGGATAGTTTTGTTGTTGGGGTGGTGGTGGTCGAGCTTGTTGAGGCGGTGGTTGTGGCGGGTTCAAGGCTCCTTCATTGTTGGCGTAGGAGAATCCCGGATGATTTCTTGCGGCCGGATTGGACCAATACCCTTGGTTCCCCGCAACATATTGTATTTGCTCCAAGGATCCTTCTCCTTGCTCTCCTCCCGAGTACATGACTTGAGATTGGTCTTGCCAATCACACATTTGGTTGGTCGGTGCGGAGGTGGAGGGGCTTCCTTGGGGCTCCGTGATATATTTCTCCAATCTCTCCACCACCTTGTAGAGAGAATCAAATTTGTTCGTGAGCTCCGCTACGGCCTTTGCCTCGTAGATGCTAGTTGGCTTTAAGGAGGACGTGGAGTGTCCTCGCTCATCGCCCCATTGTTGATTATTTGAGGCCATCTCCTCAATTAGGGCCGTAGCTTCCTCGGGAGTCTTTGACAAGATTGCACCATTTGCCGCGGCATCAATAATTTGTTTGGTCCCCGGTTGGAGACCGTTGTAGAAGCTATGAACTAGCTCCCAGTCCTCTATACTGTGGTGCGGGCATTGGTGCTGCAAATCCTTAAATCGCTCCCAAGCTTCATAGAGCGTCTCCTGTGGTCCTTGCTTGAAGGACATGAGAGCGCTCCGGATCTTCACCGTCTTGGATGGCGGATAGAATTTGTCAATAAATGCGCTCGCCAACTCGTCCCAAGTAGTGAAGACTCCGTCAGCCTGCGTCCTCAACCAATAGAGTGCCTTGTCCTTAAGCGTAAAGGGGAAGAGGCGCAGTCTGATAGCGTCGTTGGAGACCCCCGGCATCTGGAATGTGGCGCACTTTGACAAGAATAGTTGGATGTGGTAGTGGGGGTTCTCATGTGCGTTCCCATGAAACGGGTCTTGTTGCATCAACACCACCAATCCAGTCTTTAGCTCGAAGTTCTTGTCGGCCGCCAACCCCGGCATGGCAATGGACGAGGTGGTAGAAGAAGTCTTAGGCCGAAGCCTATCTCGAATAGAGATTATCCTTGCCATCCTTGCCGCCAATTCTTCAGGAGTTTCTGGGTTGGTCATATACCTCCCTTCCGGATCTTGTCTCTTTTCCGCTCTAAGTCTCCGCGCGGTACGTTCGATCTCGGGATCAAATAATAAGTCTTCTGGGTCCGCCGTAGATCTCGTGTTCATGCACAGGGGAAACAGAGTTTCAAAGAAATGATTAATACCGTGGAAGGGTTAGGCAAGAAATAAGAAATAAAAATAATGATAATAATAAAAAGAAAAAGAATAGCTAGGGTGAAAAAGAATCAAACGAAATCGCCTCCCCGGCAACGGCGCCAAAAACTTGATCGCGCCCCGGATACACGTCCCGAGGCGACGGTTGTAGTTTTACCGCAAGCGCACGGTATAGCGGCGAGAGGGTATCGAACACAGGGAGGACGAATGACCGTGCTTGCTCCTAATCCACCTGGCTATTTTAGGAACAGAGAGAGATAATTTCCTTGGGCGATCCTGTCACAATCGTCAGACAAATTTGCGAAATATCAAATCAAATAAAGAACGTCTAGGGAAAGGGGAATCCCCACTACTCACCGTATTTCATAAATGTGGTTCGCCGGTATCGAAATCGCTAGAATGAGAATTTGGATGAACTAGTTGCAACTAAATGTGGAACCAAGCTCACGCTCTCGCGCTGTTGCCGGTCTATAGCTATCCTAGGTTTGGGTCCAATCTCTTGCAAACCCTAGCCTAGGGAAGCTAGCATTAGGATCAACATCATCGTCCAATTGCGCACCGAGCCCAATCTCTTGCAAACTCGGTCCACAATCAAAATTAGGATAGTTCCTACCCGTCCAATCTCTTGCAAACGGGTATCGGCACGGAATTGCAACCGGAGGTCCTAGTATCGGTCCAATCTCTTGCAAACCGATACTTCGAAAATCCGACTCCAACCCAATTCGGATTTCTAGGGCTTCCTATCAAATTGGGATCCAATCTCTTGCAAATCCCAATTGATATGAATACCTAGCTATCCGTAGTAATTCGATCCCAATCTAATCCCTAATAACAATCCTAGCTCAATTTCTACCAATTCAACACAAATAGGAAATAGGGCTTGTAGGGTTCATCCCCACGCCCCGAGACGTGGAGACTACTCACAAATCATAGCAATAGCACAAAAATAATCAATGAAATAGGCAATGGAATTCATCACAACAATGATATAAACAATAAAAATAGAGTTTTTGGGGAAGAGAAATGCAAACCAATGTAGATCTTCAATTAATCCAACAAAAATCCAAGTTTTTCTCTTCTCCAATCACAATTAATAAAGCTAAAAAGTAGACTCAAAAAGCTGCAAAAAATCTGAGAGATGGCTCTCCAAACTAGGGTAAAAACAGAGCTTAAATAGCCCCAAAAATCGTCTAAAAATCCTGACCAAAACGCCCCTGCACAGCCTGTTTTCCGCAAATTTCGCTACAGGCAGCGCATCGCACTCGGCCGAGTGACAAAAGTCGCTCGGCCGAGTGAAAACCCTGTCAATTTTCCAGTAAGTCGGGGGCTTCAGGGGTCTTCAGTTCGGGGGCGGCTCGGCCGAGTGAGTTGTCGTCACTCGGCCGATGGCTTCAAAGCACTCGGGCGGACGTAATAATCCACTCGGCCGAGTGGGTCTTCTGAAGCTCAGGTGGTCGAAAAACAGAAACTTCGATATTTTGGAGGGGCTTCGTCTGGGCGCCACTCGGGCGGACGTGGTATCGTCACTCGGCCGATGTGGTCTCCGTCGCTCGGCCGAGTACACATGGAAATCGTGTCTGAACGGGTCGGCCGAGCAGTGTCTCGCTGGTCGGCCGAGTGGCTCCTCCACTCGGCCGAGTGGGACACAAAAATGCCCAATCTGATTGTTTTGGCCTCCTCGTCGCTCCTGCGACGTCCATTCTTCTTCCGCTCCTCTCCAACAGCAAAATACCCCTCGGGGAGGTCGTCGGTGGCCGTCTATCGTGAGCGCATCTCATGATCACTCCAAATCGCGCCAAATCACCTGAAATGCGACAAAAACAACAAATCGTGAAAAGCATCGCAATATCGTCGATATATCGTGAAAAAACATGATTTGGGCGATCTAAATGGCATGCAAACATGCGGAAAAAAGGTGTAAAATAAGGAGTGATCATCCAGCGACGCCGAGGCTACCCCTCAGCGTCCTTCCAACTGAAACCGAGGCTACCTCTCGTCGCCCGACCGTCCGAGGCCGAGCACCTCACATCGGGCCGAGGCTTCCCTTCAGCCCCCCTGAGGCCGAGGATCCAGACCCGGCCCAGCTGACGTGCTCTGCGTCGACTGCATCTCCAATTCGCGTCGCGTCTACACGTGCTCGACGCACCCAAGGGACCCAAATCGGCCCCTTGACCACGTTGACTGGGCAGTCCACGGTCAACGCTTCTATAGTGAGAAAACACTCTGAAACATCTGGCGCCGTCTGTGGGAACCGGAATCAACATCCACATCAAAACAACCACACCGATGATGACTGGTTCCCTAAATCAAAGGCCTGAAAAGGCCCTACCGCAAGGAAAGACATGCTTCACTACACCGGATGCTCGGCTCCTTGTCATCACTAGTGAGGGGGCATCTCCAGCAAACAAATCCTCGATCTATTTCCAAAGGTCAATAGCATCCGGTGGAAGGATCTAAACATCTCGGGATTCGGCTAGCCACCACGCCAACAGCTGCATCGGAATCCGCGCCGGAGGGGGAGAGATCGAAGCCGCCCGTGTTCGACGCCGATTGGGGTGAAGAACCACGCCCACCCTGAATCCGAGCTCCGATCTGCCTCCTTCCAAGATCTACCTCCCCTGGGAACGAGCTCCACCAGTCAACGATTCCCTCTTTCGAGTCTTGACAGACTTTGGGACCTCGTTCCAAATCCCGATCCCCCAAGAGGGAAGGACAGAAGAGGACGCGGTTTTGCCTGATCTCTCATCTTTAATCAGGATAGACCTGAACCACCCCAAATCAGATCTCTGGCATAATCATCACACTCACAGGAAGCAAAATTATCATATACCTCCCTCGTAAACTCAGAAAGACCCCGGACCATCGGGTACAGCCAGGCCATAGGGAAGCTGAAGAACCTCCCTGACGGTGTCGAGGGTGAAGAAGTTCTTGAGGAGACCTTTCGGTGGATCGACATGTGCATCGCAAAGCAACCACATGGCATCAGCATCCCCGCCATGGTACATGTTGGCGTCTCACTTCCACCCAAGCATCTCGCCCCCAATGATTTTCCTCATCCCCGTCTCGGCCAGATTCACACAAGAGGCGATATTGGTGACCCTCACAGGCGACGGCGGGAACTCGGTGATGGGCGTCCTCATCGACGACGGGTGGGACCTCGCCCACCACCTATCGTCGATAGCTTCATTGACAACAACCCCAAAAGGCGCTTCCCTGATGGGTCGCGATAACTCGGCGGTCCAGCAGAGGGAGTTTCGAGCCGGCGCGGCACGCCACCTTGCAAGCCATCTCCTCGCAGGCGTTGGGAGGGACACGGAGCTCTCCTGTGCGCAAGGGATCAAGGAGGAGGCGATCGGCTCCCGTCGTCTTCTACCATGATCCACCGATCTCCGATCCGGGATTATATCTGAGCAAACTTATGGTGAACGAACGCCAACAGGTCATCGGCACATAAAAGGTGGAGGATCCACAGCACATGGTGGTGAACATGGGGCAGAGATCGTTATGAGAGGCCCACCTCAAGGTGTGGGAGGACCAGGCGTGCCAAATGGCAGATCAGACTTACCGGGGGTGGACGACTTCACGTCGACCGTCAATCCGGACGAGGAGCCATCGCTCGTCATTGCGAACACCGCCCTGTCCATCCTTGCAGTGGGCTATCCAGTCTAGAAACCGGTGTGCAGCATATCACCAAGCCTCCCGAAGCTCTGCCCGTCGCAAGTCGCCAACTTCCAGTCGGATCCACAGATGTTCCAGCCTTTGCGGTGTCGGTCGAGTTCGAAGGGGTATCAGGTTGAGTCGGTTCGACAGAGCTCTCCTCGCTAAGCTTGGATCTTGCTCAGTCTAAGCTGCCGAAGCTCGGATCCCCTCTGACCAAACAAGCCGAGGCTCGAATCTCTCTTTCTGTCCGAGCTGCCAATCTTGGATGCCCCTACCAACCCAATGACTAAGGGCCTTGTCATCATCAGGCGAACACACGACACCGGGCGAAGAGGGGAAATGTAAGCTGAAGTTTACTATAGTGACCAAGGGACTCGTTGTGGCGAGCGTCGAGGCAGCCTCGGCTTCTTCAGGTTCACCTTGCACGCCTGAGAACTCAACCATTCGGAAGTGGTCTTGCTGGCCCAACTGCGTTGTCATCACCGGTGGCATTCGACTCCGACGAGTTGAAATTAGCTGGCTGCCCTGCCCGACCAATTCGCCCCGGGCGGTCCCACGCCGATCGGCCTATGGGAACAGTCCCATCGCCCGAGCTCCTTCGGTCGAAGGGCCATGGCCACCAACACCACTCATAGAGATGCGGAGGAGCTCGGAGGAGCCGCCAAAGGAGTTGCCAGGACATCGAAGGATTCATCAAGCCTGATCAAAATTCAGTCGATCCGAGACTGACGACGATCACCGATGAGTTCGATGCGCCAATGGATTCTCCTTTTCAAGACACCAATGGGAATACTCGGAATCTCCCTGGAACTTCAGTAGCGGCCCCACTTTTCTCCCCAAAGAACCGAGCGTCGACTAATCTCATATGAGGAGGCTCGTCTGACCGAAATTCTCCTCGGATTGGAACCCATCCGCCCGAGCTCGCCTTACCTCGGCCCAGGCCCCGGATGAGCATGTTGATCGGCTACACTTTCCTCTGCCAAAGTGATGAGGCCGACAAGATGTGCCCCGCCGATTCGGTGAGGGCCAACCATTGCAGCTCGAAAACAAAGCCTTGAAGCCTCAAGCCAGAGTTACGTGGGGATCTCGCCTTGAGCATGGACTCCGATCAGATCAAGGCTGAAGTGCCCTCTGCTCATGGGCATGCAGCGGAATCCTAGATCTGATCTTCGACAAAGGCTAGCCCCGACGAAGACCGACGACCGATCACCTACCACATTGCGGACTCATCATGGGAAGATTTGTCCACATTGCTTGTGGTGGGGCTTCGGAGGACCACGGCTCTCTTCCCGGTCCCGCCTCTTTCCACCTTACCACAACTGTCCCGTGCCGAGCTCTTCTTGCCAAGGTGGACCCTCGGTGCCAAGCAGAGCATAGTGGAGCTGGAGCAGGAGATACGATCCAGACAAAAGCTGGAGCGGGAGATACGATCCAGACAAAAGCTGGAGCTGGAGCTGAAGTTGGAAATGGAACTGGAGCTGTGTCCAGACGATGCCGACCCGTCCAAGAGGAGGCCGACCACACCAGTTAAACCGACCCAGGAGGATGCCAACCAGACGAATCCGACCGCCTTGCCAAACATCTGAGTCTCAAGGCCAAGCCACCTTGTCGAGCTTACAAAGTTATCCCCACTGCGACGGAGCTGTTGAACCAGCCGAGCTAGCAGACCTACCTCAGTCCGAGCCCGCCGACTTGTGCCAACTCAATGAAACTTCCGATGAGTCGAGTTTGCCACCTTTCTGGGCAAAACCGAGCCGCGGAGGGGGCAAGGATAATGTGCGCGAGGGGACACCGACTACCTCCGCCTTCCAAGCTCACTCAACAGTGACGGAGCAGAAACCGAGGCGATGATGAAAAACCTCCGCCTTCCAAGCGGACCAGTACAAGCTCTCCCAACGACACTCTGTCATCAACACTACAAGAGGCATCTCAAGGTTCTTGAGCATCTCAGCTTCAAGGGTCGCCTGACCAGGGAGATCCTCATCACCGCTCATCCCCATAATCAAACCTGAGAGATACTCATCAAGTAAAGGTGCGAGGAAAATTTCCGAGTCTGAGCAACCAAGCTGCTCCTCCGACCGTGGCCGAGCCGATCTGGCTGAAGCACCACCGTCCAAGTTCGAGCATACAGACCGCTCCTCCGACCGTGGCCGAGCCGATCTGGCCGAAGCACCACCGTCTGAGTTCGAGCATCCAGACCGCTCCTCCGACCGTGGCCGAGCCGATCTGGCCGAAGCACCACCGTCTGAGTCCGAGCACACAGACCGCTCCCCCGACCATGGCAGAGCCGATCCGGCCGAAGCACCACCGACCGTGTTGCTGGATTCTCGCTTGCCAAACATATCCGGCATCGACCCGAGCTGAACGAAGTAGTTGTAGAGCACCTACATGGAATCTTCGAAAGACTTTACCCCTTTCGTCGGCCATAAGTCGAGGGGCAACCCCCCTCGCAACCGAACGAACGGATCGGCCGCAGGGCTGGGGCAACCCCCCAGCAGGCCGATCGCTTCTACGTCAGCCGTAAGTCTAGGGGCAACCCCCCTCTCCACTGAACGAATCTCCTTCGTCAGCCGTAAGTCGAGGGGCAACTCCCATCGCCACTTAACGAATCTCCTTCGTCAGCCGTAAGTCGAGGGGCAACTCCCCTTGCCACTGAACGAATCTCCTTCGTCAGCCGTAAGTCGAGGGGCAACTCCCCTCGCCACTGAACGAATCTCCTTCGTCAACCGTAAGTCGAGGGGCAACTCCCCTCGCCACTGAATGAATCTCCTTCGTCAGCCGTAAGTCGAGGGGAAACTCCCCTCCCCACTGAACGAATCTCCTTCGTCAGCCGTAAGTCGAGGGGCAACTCCCCTCGCCACTGAACGAATCTCCTTCGTCACTCGTAAGTCGAGGGGCAACTTCCCTCACCACTGAACGAATCTCCTTCGTCGGCCGTAAGTCGAGGGACGACTCACCTCGCAACCGAACGAATCTCGGACCGACGATCTATCGTCACTAGCCAACTCTGCAGGACGGACCAAATTCTATAGAAAGAGCAACTTCTTCCCCATTATACTACATCTCCCGACCTCCACCTCAACAATGGTAGAGCTCAGAAGATGGGGGCAATTGATACGACTATTTTGACCGGGTCCGGAGGAGCCAAGTCAGCCACGACCAGTCAACCAGCCAAACTACGGCCTCGGGCTCCGGCCCAAGGATCTTACGGGCGGGTCGCATTTCTCCACCCACGACGAGGGCCCAAGAGATTGCCCACTTCTGTAGTGGAGGAAATCGGGGCCCAAATCGAGGAAGCCTTCGCCAAATATGGCAGCCGCCCCACACCATCATGATCCGCCAGACATGGCAACCATCTTCATGGCCATGACTTGCCAATGATGGTCCGACTTAAAAAGCCATCTAGCCATCAAGGCTCAACTTCATGGCCAGGCTTAACGGCCATCACTCCCCCGCCAATTATGGCAATCACTCATGGCCATGACTCCACCTTCATGGCGTCATCAAGTGGGCGCAATTAGAGGGGGTCAACACTTCCCCATTTGCACGACCCCATGAATGGCGGCCATAATGTCACGTCATGGCACATTATGAGCATGATTCTTCTATATGAAGAGGGGACGGGAGTCATTGGAAAGGGGCCGGATCTTTGCGATCTACAACCATGGTATCGTATACTATCACTATTACTCCTTCTTCCACCTATAATATTCTTCCTCCAAAGCTCGGCGTGAGGATTTGGGTATCGGTCTCTCCGCGAGCCATACTCGATCCCACCGAGCTCCTACACAGATCCGTTCTGACTTAGGCATCGGACGAGAATTGGTCGGAACCAAGGTCCGACCCCCCTGACGAGCTCCCTCGTCTATTCAGGTCCAGAAGATCCAGCGACGCCGAGGCTACCCTTCAGCGTCCTTCCAACCGGAGCCGAGCGCCAACGTCCCCGAGCCCGTTCGTCTCCTCCACCACGAGGATGTCGCTCTGCCGAGGCCACCCCTCACCGAGCCGACGCGAGGATCCGCGCGTCCCGCAATGAGCGACTCCGCCTTCAACCGATACTGGAGGTCGTCGTCACGCCGAGGCTACCCCTCGGCCCGCCAAAGAACGGAGCCGCGCTTTCTCGCCCGAGCGAACCCGCCATCGGCCGACCCCACCGGTCCAGGAGATCCATCGACGCTGAGGCTACCCCTCAGCGTCCTTCCAACCGAAACCGAGGCTACCCCTCGTCGCCCGACCGTCCGAGGCCGAGCACCTCACACCGGGCCGAGGCTTCCCTTCAGCCCCCCTGAGGCCGAGGATCCAGACCCGGCCCAGCTGACGTGCTCTGCGTCGACTGCATCTCCAATTCACGTCGCGTCTACACGTGCTCGACGCACCCAAGGGACCCAAATCGGCCCCTTGACCACGTTGACCGGGCAGTCCACAGTCAACGCTTCTGTAGTGAGAAAACACTCTGAAACATGAACAATTGTTAAACGCTCACAACTAGCATAATTATGCCTGTTGTGCACGTTAAGCTAAACTAGCGTCGATAACAAATTTGCTCAACGCGCCAACGGGAATAAATTTGCCCATTTTTCGCTTTGAGCATATTTGTTGGATGCTATAATTTTAATTCCAATGCGCACCACATGCAAACTTTTAGATTATCTCTGATAAATATTCAATCTAAAGACATTTTAGATTAAATCGGCTAAATATTCACTCAAATTCAGAAACTGCATGCAAACTTATAGATCAACTTTGATACATATTCAAACTGATGACATTTTCAAAATGACCCACACATTCAAATATATTGATGCACATACTGATACAAATCCAAACTGATACATTTGCATGCGCTCTTACAAACAGATACATATGACTGTCTTCGTAGATGTTTGCAATGAAGGGGCTCTTTACGGGATAAATTGTCGGCGTGATCTGCATGCTTCACCCTACAATGACGCCTACAATGACGACACTCATATCCTGCCCATGGTTGCCAAAAGTCGGCAACGACGTTAATAAACACAACGAAGATGGTCACCCGAGGCGACCATAACCATCTATAACCATCTAGTTACCGAGGCGACCATCTTCGTTGCGTTTATTAACGTCGTTGCTGACTTTTGGCAACCGTAGGTAGGATAGGAGTGTCGTCATTGCAGGCGTCGTTGTAACCGGCTGTCAAGTATGTATCATACTTGACACAATGTGCTGGTGATGTCCCCCTGACCCTACGACCTGGACGGGCCCTGGGTGCCCTGTGTCGGGGACGGGCATAGTGGAAGGCGAAATCCTCACATCTGGACGCCCTTTTTCGAGCATGCTTAATTATAAATGGACGATAGCCATTCTAGTGCATTTATTACCATCATTGCATAAGTTTCCAACATTAACCATTTACCTTTTCCTGAAAAGACTACTGGATGAATGCTATCGTCCATATCTATATCAAGTATGCACGAACAGCTGAAAAACTTATTGTTTCCATACAGAGGTTGTGTGGGCAAATAAAGAAGATGATGATAGAAGAAAGTAGAGGAAGTTGTGAGAAGATGAGGGCTCGTTGTCCGCCATTTATAGGAGAATTGGACCAATCAAAACGAAGAGTATAATAAGTCCATAATCCTACAGTAATGCAATGGATCTCAAGAATCAACATTTATTTACTCAGCGCGCAAACCGCCCAAGTTTAATCCACGTCGATTATAACTTTACACGATGTTGTGCGCATGGTATAATTTAACCACTGCAACAATTTTACCCGACGCACCCAACGGGTTATAATTTTAACCGTTATGCACGCGTATGAATATTACTTCAAAACAAGGATATTAACCCACGTTCACAGCAGGGTGTGCGCTCTGAGTAATAATACCACCAACTCACCTTTTTTAATACCATGAACATCGTGTTATTGTTTATCCCGTTGTGCGCGGTGAGTAAATTTTTCTCCCAGCCTGCGTCCACTAGAGTCCTCGTAATTCTACACAGCAGCGAGTCACTATAGGAATTGCTCACCACGCAAAACCGATGTAAAGCGGGAATTTCTCAATGCGCACAATGCACAACGCATGGTTGTTTTGTTTGATGAGGATGATAATGCATTAGAGTTACTCTGTGGCTACATCGAAGATCCCGTCATGCTACAGTGGAGTTCTCGTGAATATACAAGAGACTGCACAGGAATCTACAGCTGATTGATACCATACAGATGATTTTCCCAAGAATGTTTGACAGTTGGGAAGCGCGTTGGAAAATTTATAGCTGCGATCAAAATTGCTCAACATGCAGAACCAACATAATTGCTCAAAGCCCACAGCGGCGTTATATTTGGACTTTAGTCTACCTAAGAGACCACTCGAGTCTACAGAGCCAACTTTTAGATTAAGTATAATACTTATTCAATCTGAAAAAATTGTAGATTAAACCAGATACTTATTCAATCTGATTCAGAAATTACATGCAAACTTTTAGATTAAATCTGATACTTATTCAATCTGAAGACATATTCAATCGAATTCAGAAATTGCTTGCAAAATTTTAGATTAAATCTCATACATATTCAAATTGATGACATTTTCAAAATGACCCAGCCATTCAAATATATTGATGTACATACTGATACAGATCCAAACTGATACATTAGCCTATGCTCTTACTAACAGATACATACGATTGTCTTCGTAGATGTTTGCAATGAAGGGGCTCTTTACAGGATAAATTGTCGGCGTGATCTGCATGCTTCCCCCTTCAACTTCTGCGAGTTCATCGGACGACCATCTTCATTGCGTTTATTACCTTCATTGCCGATTTTCTGCCATCATAGGCTGGATATGAATGTCGTCATAGAAGGCGTCGTTGTAACCTGCAGTCAAGTATGAAGCCGTTTCAAAGACACGGAGAGGAACTCCGATTCCCATGAATTTGAATGTTGAGAAGTAGAGGAAGTTGTGAGAAGATGAGGGCTCGCTGTATGATAAAGGACATATACTCATCAATTTGAACGGTCAATTTCACTCTAAATGGACCGTGAATGCCCTTGGTGCCCTGAAGATGCGTATGAAATCGGAGGAGTACAAGCTGATGCAGTCGTCTCCCAACTATGCTCCTCTCCCTGGTCTGTGAAGAGAAGAATGGCCCCCCAGGCCTTTGGTCCCTGGATGACTACCCTGGGTCCCATTGGTTGGCCGGGCTTAGCAACCGTCCCTCTGAGGCACAAGCACTCCCTCCTGTTCTTTTCGATCTCTTGGCTCGCAGCCAAAATTGGAAATCTGTAGGATGAAAGGGACAATTATGATCTGCTTCATCCACAGTCAGATTTAGCCAATTTGGTTGCGAGCCAAGAGATCGAAAAGAACATGATGGAGTGCTTGTGCCTCAGAGGGACGGTAGCCATGCACGGCCAACCTATATGACCCAGGGCATCCATCCAGGGCCCAAATGCTGAGGGGCCATTCTTCTCTTCGCAGACCAGAGAAAGGAGCATATTTGGGAGATGACTGCATAAGCTTGTACTCTTCCAATTTCATACGCATCTTCAGAGGGCACCCAGTGCAATCACGGTCCATTTATAGCGAAATTTCGACCCGCTTCCCAGTAATTTCAGGGATCTCGGGAATGAACATCTTATGTACTCAATGCGTAATCCCACCGCAAAAAACGCGTAATCCCAAGTATTTTAGGCTCAGCTGAAAAAGAGTTAAATTACTCTGCACAAAACAAGGAAACTGAACCGTTTTGCGCCTTGAGCAAAAGTGATGTTATTAAGAAAATTACTCTCCATCAAAACTCGTAAAATTCTTTATTTTCCAGCGCAACAAAAACGATCAAATTTTTTCCGCTATGCGTACAGATTAATTGGTTCCACTATAAGCCCGTGTGTGTACAGTGGTATTATTAGATGTGAGACCGTGTGTGTACACTGTATAGTGGAGTCCGCATTATTCTACGTAATAGAGCCAGTAAAACAAAACGTATTAGACTTTACTCAGCGCGCACAACAGAAAAGATTGGAAAATTACTCACCGCGCAAACCCATCCAATCGATTTGTCGCTTTGTGCGTATTAAGAAATATGAGATTACCCGCAAAAATTACTCATAGCGCAACATCTGTTTATTCTGTATATTCACGAGCACAACAACTGTAGACTCACGTGTTCTTTCCGTAGACTCACAGTAACTCAACTTTAGTCGCATCCTCATCCAGGGGCAGTCCAACTCGTCTATAAATGGCGTCCATACCCACAAGACTTCATCAACCACTACACTTCGTGATGATAGTATTCTATCTGTTTCTATCTGATTCTACTTGTACAATATTTTTTCTTCAACATGCTATTTTTTTATTCGTGACTGCTTCGGCTACAACACACAAAGATGGCCAATATGCTAGAGGCAAGTGACAATGCTGAAATTGAATACATCACTTATATATGGACTCGAAGATGTTCTTTGCTTCTTCATATTTTCTATTCTTCTTTATTACAATGCCAGTAGTTTCATTTTCCATCCTGAAGCGCTCAACTGGCATCTTCTCTCTAACTGTGCATACACCGTCTCTCTAACTGTGCACTTAGCGGCGCTATTTTATCTGGACATATTAAAATATGTTTGTTTCTCATTTTAACGGGACAAATTCTAACATTACTTCGTTCTGCTTGATGTAGATATATACCCTGGTAATGGAAGACAAATTGAAAGTTACTCCTACAATTTCAATGTGGACCATATCCTTCATGATGTAGATGCATGTAAAAGAGAATGGGAAGGCGGTAGAAAATGACTCCAATGAAATCAGGCTAACTACGCAACGAAAATACACCTTCAAATCTTCCCAGAAGATCTCAGCGGTCAGCGGACCTTCTAGGATAAAGGAGCATTTGCTTGCTTTCAGGCGTTTGAAAGTAATGATTTTCGAGATTTTCCATTTGGTAAGTATATACTTTTAAGTACACTGTAGTTGAAATTCTTATTCAAATGGGTAGAAAATGATGTAGAAATTTGGTGATTTTACATGCATACAGATACGGTTGAGTTTGATGGAGAAAGTACAAAAATCCAAGGTTCTATTGATTTATCTTTTCTGCGATTATGCAGTAAATCTTTGATCCAAGTTGAATTAGTTGTATGAATTGTTTGATACAGGATAATATGGATTTTACAAAAGAATTTACTACCGTGCAAATTTTTAAGAGTAGAGATGAGCTGTATGAGTGGATAAAGACCATCGGCCATGTGATTGTTACTATGTCGACGAGTTTGAGTAAAACTTCCAATAGGATTCCTGATGTTTACTTTGCAAGTAAAATAAGCGGGTTTTATAGGGGACACCGAAAGGAAAAAAAGACCGACCGGCCAGTTAAAACCAAGAAGTGTCAATGTCTGTTCTCATTGCGTGGTAATATGGTGGGCGTCGGTGTTGCCGTTGAGGAGTGGAGGTTAACAGTCGTTGATGGCAGGCACAACCATCAAGCTGCTAATTAAGTCGAGGGCCATTCCGACGACGGGAAGTTGTAGGGAAAGGAGGTGGAATCATTGAGAGATTTGGCAAATAGCACGCAGAGACCGGCTGAAATTTTGAAAGTCCTGAAGGAAAATCCAACCTTCAATGCAACCTCCAAGGGCATCAATTTATACTGCACGTCACCGATGAAAAAGGGACAAAAATGTTGATGTTGAAAAAAAGTTGGAGTTAGCATCGCTGTTAAATCCTTGAGGGTAGCCACTGGTCCTGTCCCTCCAACTTAAGTTATTTGGCAAAGAATCCATTACGCTGTGGCAGCAGGATGGCCTGCTGGGAATGAGATAAAGATGCAGACATTGAAAGAAATGTTAGTAGGTATTGATGACATTGTTTTATTGTAAGAAATTAAAAGATATGTTACCCATATTGCTACCATTGATGACATTGATTTATTGTAAGCTATAATGTGTATCAATGTAATAATATTTTTTGTATCATATTGTCCACATGGTAGCATAAATTTTTATCATGTCTGCTGAAATGTGCACATGTGTCATCTGCATGGCTTGATGTTGTTTATCAAACAAATTACTCGTCGTGCATACGACGCGCACAACGGGGAGTAATTTTGCCAGTCGTGCGCCAGTATAGATATTGCTTCACACTAGGCCTTTTAAGCCCCACGCACGACGCGCACAACGGGGCGTAATACTCCCCGTCAAGCGTGGGGATGGATAATGCTTCGGACTAGGCGTTTTAACCCCCGGGAACTACGCGCACAACGGGGCGTAATTTTGTACGTCATGCACGGGGATGGATACTGATTCACTCTTGGCATTTTAACCCCCGCGCACGATGCGAACAACGGGGTGCAATTTTGCTGGTCGTGCGTGGGGAAGGATAGTGCTTCACTCTTGGCGTTTTACCCCGCGCACGACGCGCACAACGGGACAGAATTTTGCCGGTAGTGCGTGGGGATGGATAGTGCTTCACTCTTGGCATTTTAACCCCCGCGAACGACGCGAACGACGGGGCGCAATTTTACCGGTCGTGCGCAGGGATGTATAGTGCTTCACTCTTGGCGTTTTAACCCCTGTGCACGACGCGAACGACCGTGCACAATTTGGCCGGTCCTGCGCGGGGATGGATAGTGCTTCACTCTTGGCGTTTTAACCCCCGCGCACGATGTGCACAACGGGGCGCAATTTTACCGGTCGTGCGCGGGGATGGATAGTTCTTAACTCTTGGCGTTTTAACCCCCGCGCACGATGCGCACAACATGTCGAAATTTGGTCGGTCGTGCACGGGGATGGATAGTGCTTCACTCTTGGCGTTTTAACCCCCGTGCACGACGCGTACAACGGGGCGAAATTTGGCCGGTCGTGCGCAGGGATGGATAATGCTTAACTCTTGACGTTTTAACCCCCGCACACGACGCACACAACGGGGTGCAATTTGGCCGGTCGTGCGTGGGGATGGATACTGCTTCAGACTCAGCCATTTAACCCCCTCGCACGACGCGCACGACGGGGCGAAATTTTTCCGGTCGTGCGCGGGGATGGATAGTGCTTCACTCTTGGCATTTTAACCCCTGCACACGACGCGCACGACGGGGCTCAATTTGGCCGGTCGTGCGCGGGGATGGTACTGCTTCAAACTAGGCCTTTTAACCCCCGCACACGACGCGCGCAATAGGGCGAAATTTTGCTGGTCGTGCATGGGGATGGATAGTGCTTCACTCTTGGCGTTTTAACCCCCGCGTACGACGCGCCCAACGGAGCGCAATTTTGCCGGTCGTGCGCGAGGATGGATAGTGCTTAGCTCTTGGCATTTTAACCCCCGCGCACGACTTGCACAACTGGGCGCAATTTTGCCGGTCGTGTGCGGGGATGGATAGTGCTTCACTCTTGGCATTTTAACCCCCGCGCCGACGCACACGACGGGGTGCAATTTTTCCGGTCGTACGCGGGGATGTATAGTGCTTCACTCTTTGCGTTTTAACCCCCGTGCACGAGGCGCACAACGGGGCGTAATTTTGCCGGGCGTGCACAGGGATGGATAATGCTTAACTCTTGGCATTTTAACCCCCGCCCACGACGCGCACAACGGGGCGCTATTTGGCCGGTCGTGCGTGGGGATGGA